>VDFB02373365.1:58189167-58272171 GCA_007258455.2 Sequoia sempervirens | reverse complement strand
TCTTTGATTTCTCTAAATCTGCAAAATAAACAAAAATTATGATTTGAATGAATTTGTATTGCAAATAAAAAAATAAATAAAATAAAATCTGTCTGCGATTTAGATTTAAAGGATTTCTTTGAAGAATTGAAAATGAATAAACAAATAGGTTTTCCTTGAAGAGAAAATTTTATGTTGAGATTAGAAAATCTTGTTTTGCAAACAACGGAAAATAAACTCTTCGAATGCTATTTTGATATACACGATCTCTCTGCTATTCCTGTAGGAAAGAACAATCTTGGTATTTTTTTTTTTAAAAGAATTGAAATATTATTTTTGAAAATCAATAAATATATGTATTTTTAATTTATGGTCATTCTGTTTTGTTTTTACACAGAAATCTGTATTCTGTGCTTGTATGTAATTATTTACAATTATATATATAAGTAAGTGTATATATATATATATATATATATGAATATAAATATATAATATGTGATTATAAATAAATTGTTATCATACTGTTAGAAAGGACCCGACTATCGAAATCCGTGCCTGTGCAAGGACGGATCGAAATTTATGCACTTTATTTTAAACTGTGTTTTTTTTAAAAGTCATCAATTTTTTTTTTTTAAGTTTTTAGGAAATCGAAATTTCGTTTGATTAATGGTTTGTATTGGGGTTGGGAGGGCACGACAGGCCGTACCCACCCGCCCCCCTGTGGCGGACTGCCACAGCTGCGTACAGCAGCCATAAGGGCCGCTGTACAGCCGCAGTCCCTTTTTCTTTCGTTTTTAAATTTTATGTTTATTAATTTATTTTATATGTTTTTTTTTTAATTTATATATATAATATATATGATTTTATATATATATATATATTTATGTTTTTATAGGTATTTATAATTTTAAAAAAAAAATAATTATAATGTATTTTATAAATAAAATTATAATCAGGTTATTTAATATTATTTGTTCAAAAATGAAATTATAATTATTTAATTTTTTTTTTAATGTTAGATAATTACATTTTAAGAATGCAATTTTATGTTTGATTTAAATGTGCAATTTTGTTTATAATTAAGTAAGTTTTATATATTTTTTTTAAAAAAAAAGGGGCACTGTTTAATTAATTTTTCGGTTTAACAGATTTGTTTAGACAAGAATTAGCTTTTAATTGTGATTGTGAACCTTATTGAGATAATTGTATTTAATTACATAATCAGGATTGGAATCAAACTTAATGGTGCAACCTTGCAACTGTAATCTGAGTCTTCTTTTTATGTCATGGTATTCTTGTTTAGTGTTGTTGTTATGGGAACCTTATTGTATTGTAACCCTAGTCCAGAGGCATGTTTATTTTTGAAGTTGTCTTCATCTTAGTTATACCTTTGGTTTTGAAGCTTAATGGTTTATGCTTGGAAGGATTGAACGTTTTCTTATGATAGTTTGTTATGTGTTGTTGCGAGAGGAATAATACCTCGCACGTGTGGATGTGAGTATTATGTTTTATATGTGTTGGTTCAACCCTTGCCTACTTGAGATATGTTAGGGGTCATAGGAGGGAGAGTGGCTCTTCGTGGGCGCCGGCGCCTCAGGATGAGAAAGGGCTAAGGATAACCCACGAAAGAGTAAGCTAAACAAGTGATAACCTAAACAGTAGAATTAGGGGGGGTTGGGTAGTTTAAAAAACACAAGATAATAAAACATTGGATTCCTCGGCTATGCATTAGGGCTACCCTAGACTAGTGATAGACTGAGAAGGTCGTGGTCGGCATAGTCATAGTCTCGTCTTCATGAGAGACTATTGGCTCCGCATCAGCTACCCTATGGTGCTGGCGCCTCAGTTAGGAGGAAGGGCCAGGAGATCCATAGATGGGTGCCGACGCCTTAGTTGGAGGAAGGGCCAGGAGAATCCCATGAGAGCTATGCGATGACACTCTCCACTTGACACCCTTGTGCTTTGTTGTTGTTGCCTCTGGATGTTATCTCTTAATGATGTTTCTTGAATTCTTGTGAATTTGTTTCATGATTGTTAATTGATAGTACTTCATGTTATTGTGATGAGTTTCTTGGTTTTAACTTGTCATGTGATATGTGAACGTTATTGGTTGTTCATTGTATGCTTGAGTTGTACTTGTTTTTGTATCATGTTATTGTCGAGTTGGTTTGACATTCATGGTCGGGTTCACTTCCTCGTCACCTCTGAGCACAGGGGGTGAGTTACTTGTAATTCACATGGTTGGGTGGAACGTGCTCCGCACCCGTTGGGTTCCCCATCAGCGTCCGGTCCTCTCAGCTTTCCGCAATGGAGTTGTACCAGTGATCATTTGTACTTCATATTTCATTATACTTGTACCAATCCCCATGTTGGGAAATTCAATGTAATTCATTTGTCAAAGAAAATTGTAATGTAATATTATATCAATGATGTAATAGTTAGGCTCTTTTGTAACTCTATTAAGAGATTTATCATGGATGTAATTATGCGATGTTGATTATGCTCGCATCATGGTTATGGGTTGTATCTTTGTTTATGGTTATTGTAAAAGTATATGGTTATGTTGTAATCTTTATTTTTATTTGTGGTTAGTGTTGCGATGTAACCTCGCGTGCCCCAGAGAACCAAGTGTATTAATGCTATGTGTTATGCTATGTGGTTATGGTTTAATGTCATTGCATGTTTACTTTTATTAATTTAAAAAAAAAATAAATTATTTGCATTGTGTGTGTTCTCTAGGGTTTGCACGACGGGCGTTACACCTATTGCTAAGTTGATTAAATCTTGAGAGATCATGAATCATAATCCCATATCACCACCTTCCTCTTGTTCTAGGACTTAAAAAATTGGTCAATGAGAATCATATCATGCCTCTACATCACATGGAAATACAAAATAATCTCCCCTTTAGTGAATATTTCACATATTATTTCATTCTTCTATAATCTCCCACATGAATATGGCTCCATGAAAACTCTTTGACCTCCCATGGTGATTTGAGAAAGTGATATGAGAATAAGAAAAATCTAGGTGCAAAAAGAGAAAGCATGAAAGGGGGCAAGCATTTATAAAACCTAAAATATTGTATTGAAAATACTATGATACTCATAGCTAACGTCACCACCCTAATGGAAAAAATGACATAACACCTCTACCAAGTCCTATACAAAATTACTACTTAAAATAATGATGTGAATATATCCTTTGAAAGTGACACAAAAGCTACAATAAAAACATAATTAAGCTTCACACATTTATTTTTATGACTCTCATGTAAAATATTTGTTGGATGCTTTATATAGTAATCATTACAATATACCTTCAAGATTACAACTTATTTCTTGAAATGTGTAGCCCAAACATGACCTCATGAAAAGAGACACCCAAACCATATTTATTAATAATATAAATGATTGATTTGAAATCTCAATAACAACTATCCAACAAGCCCAATCACAAGGAATTTACATGGAATTTTTAACTTCAAAGTAAAAAGTAATTATTCCTAAAAATTAGGAAAATAAAATTTCTTCAATAATCATAACATACATTTTTCATATTTGAAACATTGACAAGCATTTTAGATTCCATTTCAATAATTCAAACTAGAAAGTACATTTCACTATTCTTTTCATCATTTTTCCTCATAAATATTTTCAAGTATAAATAACATTAAACAAATAAGGATTAGGGTTAGAGATCCATATCTGGATACTTTCTTTCTTTTTCATCTCCCAATACTTGACAAGTCAACTATAAGAGGGAGAGCATCATTGATGAGTGCATAAAATGACACTCTAATTAAACCTTTTTTATGCTTTAAAGGACTTTATTATATGTTAATTAACTATGCTGGCGGTAGACTTTATGCTTGAATATTTGGTTAATGATGCATTATATTTAACTAATTAGAGTATATATGATAAATGGTATTTAGCATTAAATGTCTTACTTTTGAATGATGATTAATGATGAATGTTTATGCAAGTGAGATATTTTGATGTCTTGATTACATCCTATCTTTGTGGATTCTGTTCGATGGATTAAATACTGATGTTATGAGGTGGACGTGTTAAAATCTCTATTTAATGTATTGGAAATCTATCTTGCCCCTGATTGCTCCAGCTAGATCCTAATGGATGTTTCCGAATTGACTTCTTCAGTCAGTTTGAAGACTTCCTGTTCAACTATTATCATGTGGTGGATTTCTTTGACACTTTAGTTCTGATTAGATTTAGTGGTTATCGTTCTACATCTTGGTGGGCTGCACCAGTTTTTGTATTCAAATAAGCGAATATTCTTATAAATATCTAGCCTTAGTCATTAGTTTGGAGGAAGTTAATATTTTCACTTTAGATTGTAATGTGGATTATTTTCACTTTTGTACTACTTGCCTGTTTTGGCCAATTGGAATGAAAATAAGGAGTTAATATGAATCTTAGTGTTTAAAGTCCCACCAAAGGAAGAGTAGGGCCCACTCAACTGAAGGAGGTGACTTGTGTTATTTCTGTTGATTCAATTAATCTTTGCATTTTTTATCTTAGTTGGAAAATAGGAATTTAGATCTCTGTTAATCATTGCTGGTAAATGTGATTTTTTATGTTCTTAGATTAAATTCATTAAATCCTTAGAATAATTCATTATGCTTTACTATAAATTTATATTCAATCATTTGTTATAGATTTAATTGTTGTTCATAGATTTAGATTCACTTTAAATTAGCTTTAATGGAAAGAACTATGATGACTTATGGAAAGATGAAACTAAAGCTTGTTTGGAATGAGTTCATGGAAGTTAGTGTTAATGCTTTCTAGGTTAATGTTTATTTCTTTGCAAATATAATTAGATCCTTTCTTGCAAACGTAATTAGATCCTTTCCTACAAACGCAAATAGATTTACTTTCCAAGTACATTTCAATTCTGAGTTTTAGCTTAAAAATAGATTTAGTTTTTAGCCTAATACTTCCATGGATAAATTCTAAATAAGTCAAGTTTGAACTAAGTTATTAGGGTTTGGTTAATCGTTAGTTAAGATATAGATTAGAATTAAGTCCTTAGAATTGCTTGGAACTTGTTATTAAGATCGGCTACTGAGAGCTCTTAAGAGCTCCTGAAAGCTCTTGACAACTCTTGATGGAGCTAAACCATGACCAAAAGTCATAGTTTTACAATGCAAAACCCCCAATTTATGGAAACACCCTTATCGCATATAGCTCTAAGACACACCCGGTTCGACAATTGATAAATTAAGTGATGCAAGAAGTGACATCAATGACCTTGCTCATCAATCACCCAATGCTTTACCTCCAACCACAAACTTAAGTGGTCCCCCACACACTTTCCAAACTGGAAGTGGCCCTACTCTTTAATGAAGGGAATGGTTAAGAACTCCCTAATAATAGCCATCTAAGCTTTGGTGTTGTGCCCTACTTAACCAATACCATCTATCAACTATGGAAACTTCCAACATTGAAAGACAACTTTTATTTCATTAAGCCTTCAGTAGATGGTGAACTGACATGTGCATGTAGTGACTCATGCACCCACTTTGGCCAAAGTTATTTGTATTAAAATACATTTGCTACTTACTTGGAGTGAAGTCATATGTTCACCCACCCTACTCAACTTGGAGACTTATCTGACCTAAGGCTTGACCAATTATAGACCCAAAAGGCCCTATAGTCATAAGGTTCATATTAAACCACACCCATTGAGGCGTTTACAAAATAGAATAATCTTAAACTCATAAACTAATTAAGAGACCCCTATTGTGATTTTGGAAACATTGGGATTTAGGCATCAACCTTTGGAAAAAATCCATACACTCTCATAAGGTCAGCCATTTAACATTTCTAAGGTTAATAAATACTTAAAGATGACTCTTATGCCATCAACTTGACCCAAACTTGGTCATGAAATAGTTTGAAAACTTGTCACAGTCATACATAAAATCATCATAGATTGTATAATGTGAGGGATTAATTCCCTTTTAATCTAGAATATAGATTATCAAAAGAAACCAATTAAAGGGTTGGTAACATTTTCAACACTAATTAAATGAAATTTATTGAATTATAATTTAAACCAATTTAAGAGCATTTTTCATTCTGTGCTCAAACCCCATAAGGATATATACATATATTTTAGCATGTTAAGACCTTCTATACAACATTCTTATAGACATTAAGAGGTTACTTAATTTTATTCTTTAAAACAAATTTTCATAAAATTTCAGATTTCATCATTTAAACATGTACCAGTACCTCTTTGTACAAAGTTCCTATTTAATATATGATCAAAATATTATCTTTTTAACTCCCATTTCAGAACTTAACATAATATTCCCAATCCATTCATGATTACTCATTCTTTTCACCTACATGAAAAAATCAAGAATAGAAAATAAATCAGAACATATAACATGCCTATTAGCACTATCTAAGAACGCTTTCAATAGTCCTTTGAACACTCCAACCTCTAAACTTTGAGCTTCTTATCTACTCAACTTCTTTCTTACCTTGTATACAAATTGAAAACCTCTATTAGAGTTTATCCAAAACTTATACTAACATAAATTTTAGACCGAATAAACTGTGAACAACACCAACTCTAAGCTTCTACTTTTTTCATAACCCTTCTACAAAAAAAACTCTAGAATTTATAGACAAATGTTTTCAACAACTTGATTCCCAATAGCACCCTTCACTAATGTAGTTAGTTGAGATCATTAAATGAAATAAGTTGAGATGAATTCAAAATAATTTCCACCATGTTTAAGCAACCGCAAAATAATTAAATAAAAGTCTTCTAAATCCTTCTTCATCTCTCACGTTGAAACTACCTCTCTAATTTGACTTATTTAGAGTCCAATTTATAACAAAGTCTTGACCACTAAGTGGCTATAAACTAGTAGATATAGGTCGACCAGTTTACCTCCAAAATAGGAGCTGATAACTCACTTATAACCAACTAAAATTTCTTAACAAATATCTTTATTATGCTGATTTTTTCAAAGCTAGAAGTTTAGTGCCACATTTGGGCTATTGAAATTCCTAAAAAATAGCAATTAATCCTACCTTTTTAAAGGCACGTGGAGTTGTTATTTATTGTGCACATGGTACTTTAAATCTACAAAATATTATGGATAACAATTGCATCATATCCACCCAAAATATGCACCCCCCTAATGACCTCTTTATATTCCTATCATTTTTCAACAATAGTAGGTTATTCAAGCCTTAAATGTGTTAGAATTGGCTATGGCTGCCAAGATCTTGAGACCAAATGAAAAGCACAAAAGAGAGAGAATGGAATGTGACAAGAATAAACTATATTCTTATAAATATGATTCAATGATATGTTGTGATCTACAATGTAGTAGAGTCCCCTTGGTTATATAGCTAAGGTGAGATAAAAGATGTCTTAGGAGTGTCTTAATCATATGACATGAGCAGCTCATCACACTTACCTAGGTTCGCATGTGCTACAAGTCAAAAGATAAGATAACTAATGACAACTAAAACCTTCTATAAAGATTCCTTCCTATGACCTAAGTAAACTTAACATGTGCAAATAAGTCCCTTAGTAATGAATTAACTAGGTGCAAGACTTTATTTACACCAACAAAATGAACTCCTTTACACAACCAACTCATGACTTTCATTTTTGTTAAAAATTTGCATGTATTTCATGCTTCAAACAACAATATTACGACCTCTTTTGATGGCCTTTTAATTTGGCTTTCCAAGCCTTATAACTTGCCATATTAACTTACTATTATTTTCCCTTTCTAAATATTATATAATTAATACTTGTATTATTTATGCATATCTTTATATATATATATTCTTGTATGTTCATGCATATCTACATACGTATACACTTATACAAAATTATTTATTTGTATAGGTATTTACGTGTGTACATATCCATGCATACCTCATATGCATATATCCATATATACATATATATTTACTCATTTGTATTTATAAGATTGAACCAAAAGACCAAGATGCATATAAGCATACAAAATTATACACATTATCATGGCTGTTTGCAATGAAAATGCTATAACTCTTCACAAAATTGATGAAAAATGATGAGACAAGATGCAAATGAGAGAGAATTCAATAATTCATCACTTCCAATACATAAATGATCACCTACAGGCTGTACAAGGACATATTTTTTTGTTGTAGCAGCAAATTTTTCCTTAAAAACACAAAAAACAAGAGCTTTGTTATTCATAACTTCAAAATTACATCAACAACCTATTTATCAACATACACAAGAGTATTTTAAAGCATTACAAAGCTTAACCAATTCAACCCAACTAATTTTTAACTCCCTAACTATTCAACTTCTCAATTAGACCCAAAATGCAAAGTTGCTTAGCAACTTTTTACAACTTTTGGTAAAATGACAACTTTGCACAACCTATTACCAAATGAATCAAAAACATGACGAAGACATTAAACATGGTATAAATAGACCTTATTCAATCAAAATCATGACTCAAAACCAAAAATACATCATTAGACTCTTTCATGCATCAGGAGGCCTATGGTGCCCTGCACCACTAAGGTGCAACTTACTTGATTATGACACTTTCAAATCTGACCTACGCACAACTCGACAAACTCAAAAATATTTTATTATTTAGCTCTTTAACCACTTCCTTCTCTTAGGTGATACTCTCCCTCATCCACTGGAGGCACGACATCCACCTGCCATCCACTTAACGACCAAAACATTTAGTTAGCTATTTCATTATATCACATTCATCACATTCAGGGATAACTTTAAGAACCCCCCACAAAGGTGTAAAATCCAAGCAAATCTTGAATACTTCTTGATAAAAATATTAATTTTATTGGTGATTTATTTCATTTTTCAGGGAAAAAATAATCTCAATTGGTGAATCTTTTGTAATCACTAGAAGTCCATGGAAAATCCTGGCGAATTACAATTTTTTAAAACCAATAAAATATTTCCATTGGCGATTAAAGCCTATATTTCTATTGGTGAATTAAAGCTATGCTCAAACAAATAGAATATTTTTGTTGGCGATTCAAAAATGTTTTCAAACCAAAAAAATATTTTCATTGGTGAATTTAACCTTTTCAAATGAAGAAAAAAATCCATTGGAAAATTAAACATAATCTCAAACCAATAGAAAAATTCATTGGTGAAATAAATTGGTATGCTAGTAGTAAATCA
Source organism: Sequoia sempervirens (assembly GCA_007258455.2). Lineage (NCBI taxonomy): Eukaryota > Viridiplantae > Streptophyta > Pinopsida > Cupressales > Cupressaceae > Sequoia > Sequoia sempervirens. The sequence continues at coordinate 58,262,973 of VDFB02373365.1, read as the reverse complement.
TAGCATGGGTGGCGAAAATATCAAATGCTAATAATAATTCATTATGTCTAAAGCCAAATGTCAGCACAAATCAATATAACCCACGACCGTTCGATGAATTTTTGATGGATGATTGTAGTTGCATTCCAGAAGAATTTTTTTGAAGCACTAGACATGCGAATTCAAACCTCTGGAATAACACTAGAACTATTAGATTTCTAAAAATCAATGGTTGACATTTTATTAATGATTCAAAAATGTTTTCAAACCAAAAAAATTATTTTCATTGGTTCCTCGCTAGCCCACATGATTAAAATAATAAAATTAAGAAGTTAGAGGGATAGTGGGAAGGTGACACCTATTCACCCTCGTGGCGGGCCGACCCTACCACTGTTCAAAGGCGAAGATAGATGAATGTGATAACATCAATGGTTAAGATGTGCTCTGACAAATGAATCTCAGTCATTCCCCACTAGCCCGTGGGGGACCCATTGTCAGATCTTGGCTTGTGGAGAGATAGCAGGCATGAGCCACGTGGTGTCATCGCCACCACCCATAAAACTATAAAGGGAATGGGAATATTTGGTGAAATATTTCTCAGCAATTATGAAAGGTTAAACAATTTTCTACTAAAAGGATGTACATGAGTACGTGCAAAATTGTTCATCGAGATGTTCTAATCTCAACCGTCAATCGCTAAAGGAGGATAAAAGTTATGTTTGTTGGCATATTGGTCAAAGGGGAAGCAAGTTTATGGTCATCAATTTGATTTGGGGCATTTCCCACCAGCCCACGACTGCTGATCTAAAAATTATAAATCTCAGAGGGGAAGCGGGCTGTTGACACATGGATTTTTTGTCGGCTTGTAAAGAGCGATGGGGGCCACAAAGCTAATGAAGGAGGTGCACAAGAATGAAGGAAAGCTATGTGAAAAAGAATATTTCAGTTGCAAAGAAGAGGGAATCAACGGTCAGTGCTAAGTTCATCAAAGATTAACAGTTATCAAAGATTAAAAATTAGGCTTCTCTTCTAAATTTCTAATCTGAAGCAAGCAATATGTTTGATTTGATAACTTGATATTGAAAATGGCAGAAAGTATGACATGTGGCATGTGCTTTTTTTAATTGATTTCTGTCCTTTTTTTTATTATTATCAATTTTTGCATATCCATCGAATTTTCTTTCTTTAAAGAAAGTGTGGTTGTAGTACCATAGATTAATGTCATATGTACATCCGAAGCAATTGATGGGATAGCTTGATATTGAAAATCGCATGACTTATTGTAGATGATGATGTCATTAGTCTAGTGATCAACTGAAACAAGATTTGTAATGATTTCATATTGTTTGAGTGGCGAATTGACAACTTGTTAGCTTGAGGTACAATTTGCATGTAGCCATACATCAATCAAAATGAAACTTGGCATATATTCCCATACACAAATCGATTAAGTTGGTTTTTTTGGTTTGCACGATTATCATTATACCCAACCTCACACAACTCACAAGTAAGAGGGATTTGGTTGGTAGTGGTATTGACCCATAAATAGGGATAGTGAGCACAACTCAAATCATTCGTTGAAGGTTGAAGGCTTTACTATTGAGTGCAATGTTCTGAATTGTCATAAGGGTTTTCATTTTGTAAGGTTAATAAAGAAGAAGATGACGTGGTATTATTGGGGATACTCTAAATTCTCCTACCTCTAGTTATGTAGTTACAGAGTAAAAGACCAATTTCCTTCAAGTTCAGAATGGGTGGAATTGGAAAGAAGTTGGTCTAGTTCACGTGACTTCTTAGACAAGTTTTGAACTAGGATGAGGAGCTTTGATGGAGATAAATTTTTTCAAAAACTTGCAGTGAGCTATCCAGATGCATGGAAGCTGCAATAGGTACATTTTTTTTTATCTTCACAACTCCCATTTCCCTAGCATGGTCGGCTAGGCAAGCCCCATGCATTCATTTTTAGAGCTGCATTTGTATTACGTTGTCACCAGTAGAAGCTTGGAATCAATTTGTAACCCATTGTCAGGAGTAGTAGCTTGGAATCAATTGTGTCTATGTAAAGTGACATAGGTCATTTATACAAAACAAGAGCTTGCATGCTCTACTCATATTTAAAAAGATATGTAATAATGTAACATTGTAATTCAATTGTAATAAAAAAATGGTTGTGTTATTTTTCGTTATTCATTTATAGTAAAGAATTATTTTCTGAGTTTAGTGTCTATGAATCTATTCAAATATTTTTTTTTTCCTTTAAGAAATTAAGTATTATCTATTTATGAAATATTTGCATGTAGATTTAAAACATAAAGCAATACAAATGAAAAATGAAAGTTTCCATCAAATTGACAAAAAACATTATAAACACTAAAAGTTGTCACTCTTGTTAAGGTTTACTGAAATGTTATTGATTTCTAATTTGTTGTTGACCTTCTCCCCTAGTTCTCGGTATCATTATTCATTTTATTATGTCCTTTACAATGTTAAGTTATTGACCCCTTGGCCTTGATGTCAATCGTAGTGTGTTTAAGTTTAAACCAACTTTAAAACACATGTTTATTATTTATATCATAGATTACTCAACCGTTTGATGAATATTTGATGGATGGTTGTAGTTGCATTTTGGAATGAAATGCATAGAGCGTTAGGATTGCAAACTTAAACCTCTGGAATCAACCTATAATCATTAGATTTACAAAGATCAATGGTTTAGAATTTGTTGTCAATGCAGAACAGTCTTGTACTAATTGTGTAGTCTGGAAGCAACACGTTGACGTTTCATTCGCTTTAATGTTAAAAAAAAGAAAACTTTCTATTGCTAAGTGATTTTATTTTTAAGTGAGAGGGTCAGCACATGGGGAGATTTGAAATTTCTCATTGTAGTGCATTAGGGAGATTTTGGGTTCCACTTCCAACAAAGCCAATCCATGCCTATCAACATTAATATTTTCAAGAATCAAAATCTAGGTAAGTGAAAGACAAAATTCCTATGGCTACGTTTCATCATTTCTTAAAATCTTATTTTTTCAAACTAAGAATTAAGAAAAAATAAGGACTAAGAGAGAATTCACAATTTCACATTGTATAATCATGTCTACCACTTGTACCACTGGAGAAAAAATAGATAAAAAAATACATTATAGTGGATTGCTTAAAACCCCAGGTTTCATTGATGAATACCATGATATTTATGACCCTGAAATCTATGGTAGGCATACCTCAGAGCTTATATTTTCATCTAAGAATAAGGTTGTAAAGCAAATGCAAGTTAATAGTTATAGTGCACCATGGGTAGGGTGCTAGCAAGAAGTTGAGTCCACTTTTTGGCCAAAAAGTGGAAGTGTTTTCCTTTATTTTCAGAATTTGACACATTTGACCTTAAAATTTGAAGCACTTAGAGATGGAATCTTGAAAAAAGTCACAATCATAAAATGTAGTACTTAGAGTCTAGTTTCCAAATATGTAATTTATTTCAATACCCAGATGAGCTGCAGATTGATTTTTAGTAGGCGTTTCTAAAAACCACTATTTAAAAGTCTTTTTTTTACCATACCATGCACGTGTATGCCATCCATATTTGACCTAAATTATTGTATTTTTATAAATCCTTTTGGGAAAAAGATTTGTAACTCATTGAAGCATGTTTTCGATAGTTTTTTGTAATTTTTTATTGAATATTTTTTTTGTTAAATTTTTATGAGCCATATTTGTATTTTTGAAAACTCGTTGTGTACGCCACACATAAGATGACCTAAATTTATCATTTTTTGATTTTTTTTAAATTAAAAAGAATTTTTTGAAGTATTTTTTTTGTGCAATTTGTTTTACAATTTTTTTTTAACAAAAAGTTATTAAAATACTAAAAACCTTGATATTTCAAGTTTATGGACCAGTTTCATCATAAATTAATTGAAAACTAGAAAAAATAATCCAATTGTAAAAAAAATGCATATTTGGAATATGTATTGTCTCATCTCTAATGGTTTTAATTTCATCAAAAAATTTTGCAAAAAAGTCGTCAGCCATATGTTCATTGTCAATATTTTTCGGTGACATTGTCAGGACCTTCAACTTGCAAGTTAAACCAAGTGTAAGGCCTAGGTTTAGATCCCAAACGCTTTTCCCAAACCAAAATACAAGCCAAAAGCCTGGCCACAAACCAAGCACAAGTTCAAATTTTTAGAAATGAGATCCTGTTTACAAAATGAGATCTCGTTTTGTAAATCGGGATCCTGTTTCACAATATTAAATGTTCAAACCGTTGACATAGAAACATGATCCCGTTTTATAAATGGGATCATATTTTTGTTTTTACCATTTTTTAAAAATTTATTGGAAAACTTTTACTGTGAATTTTGCAACTTCACATGTACAGCCGACTATGACAATTTGAGCTAGTTTCTATCAAATTTTGTCTTTATAGGTCTTCAACTTGCAATTTGGAAAGATTTTTTGAACGGAGGAATCATGTAAATAGTTTTTTAAGTGGAATTGTCTTAGTTTTCTACTTGTTTGGAGGAAAAAAAGATGAATACTTTTATGTTTACAGGTCTTCAACTTGCAATTTGGATTGAATTTTAGAAAGGAGGAATAATGTAAACAGTTTTTTAAGTGGAATTATGTTAGTTTTCTACTCTTTTGGAGGAATAAAAGAGGAAGACTTTTTTCTTTACAGGTCTTCAACTTGCAATTTGGATTGAATTTTTGGAAGAATTTCACTATTGACATTCATTTGTGCTTAAGAATTTTATAATCATGGGTTCACAAGCTTGTAATAAGAGGAAAGATAGGAATAAATTGACTCTTGAAGAAATTCAAGCAAGGAAAGATAAAGAAGCAAAAAGGAAAAAAGATAGAAGAATGAGGATTCGATCAATGAATAATGTTGAAGCATCCAATTCCACAACTATTGAAGATAAAAACATTGAGGAGATAATGGTTGTAGATGATGTTAATTTGCAATAAGTCAATTTGGAAAATAATATGATTATACAAACAAGTCCTAGTATGTCTTCAAATCCCTCTTTCAATGCTATGGAGAATGTTTCAAAAAGCACAAATCTAGTTACGTCTTCAAATCCACATTTTAGTGAAATGGAAAATTTATTTGTAGAAGTTTTACAAGATGCTGGACTTAATGATGTTGACATTGATAATATTTAGAGAGAAGAAAATTTTATATAATTTGTTGAAAATAAATTAGAAAATGAAAATGAAAATGAAAAATCTTTTGTTGAAAATGAAAATGAGAATGATCCTTTTGTTGAAAATGAAAACCAAAACCATTTTGTTGATGAAAATGAAAATGAAAATGAAAACCGTTTTGTTGATGAAAATGAGGATGAAGATGAAAATGAAAACCATTTTTTTGATGAAAATGAAGATGAAAATGAAAATGAAAATGAAAATCCAAAATGTGATGTTGAAAATGAAAATAATTTTTGAAAATTGAAAGTGATGTTTTGGATAATCTTCCTAGTAAGATTTCTTGAAGACAAATAAGAACACATGCCAATAGATTATACAAAAAAATATTTTATTGTAAAATACTTGCATTTCAATGTCAACTAATGATGCAATTGATGAGAATGCAAAAAATGAGAAAAGTAATAGAAAATTTAGGATTTTTTGTTAAACCAAGAAGAAAAGATCAATCATTAAAACATGCTATGTCTACTATTGCTAGTGCCATTCAATCTATTGGAAAAACTAGTCAATCTAAAGATAAAAATTTAGCAAGAAGAGCTATAACAATTGCTATAGTTAATAAAGCAACTTTGAATAAAAGAATGGTAAACAATATTAGTGAAGTTCTACAAATACATCCCAAAACATTGCTAAGAGTGGAAAAAAGAAGAGAAAGTATAGAAAATGATTCAGTTAACCAATTTTGGAGTTGTAGTGGTCGACTCCCAAGGTCTGACATGAAATTGAATGTTCAAATCAAATATTTGATTGAAAAATATTGGCATGATAATACTAGGATATCATCTAATGCTAGAGATGTTTTAAAACTAAGAGTGGGGTCCAAAGTTCATGATCCTCATCCAAAACACCTATTAGATACAACACAAATTGAATTTTATAGAAATTTTTGTGGTGATTTAGTGTTACTTGGTAATATTAAAATAAGTCAAAGGTATTTTGAAAAATGTAAACCTTGGTATGTAAAAATTAATAAGCAATGAATATCCTTTTGTTGTAAAATGCATGTTCAATTTCATTATTTTTATGATGTTTTTTGATATATACATTGCAGTTTGCATACTAACATGATTATGTAGGAATGCAGTATTAATATGCCACCTGAAACAATAAGGGATTTTATTTCAAGTTTTTTTTGTGAAAGATCTAATGGTAAATTATTTTATTTAAGTTCTTTTATTTTTGGACAATGCACTAGTTGTGGAAATATTTCATTCTTAAGAGTTTGTATGCATGAAAGTGTTGATAATGATTTTGGACAACAATTAGTAGATGTTTAAAAATTTAAGAATGTTGACTATTCTTTAAAAGATGGAACAATAGTAAAGCATTGTGATTTAGTTACATAAAAAGTTAGCGTACATGCATTCATAAGTGAATTTAAGAATAAGATTGTACCAAAATATGTCATGCACTCTCAACATGCTCGATGGATTGATGTCCAATTTTGCACATGTAGAAACACATTTCCAATTGATACTATACTATCAGTGGTTGATTTTGCAAAAAAAATTACTCTAGCTTTATAAGAGGAAATTCAATCACAGTATTATAATTCAGTGCAAGTAGCTAAGTTTATCTATATTGTTTATATACATGCAGATGATAGCATAGAGTATGATAGAAAATTTTTGAGGGAGTATCATTTCTATTTGAGTGACAACCGGTTACACTCATCAGAGTTTGTTCAATATTGTTTCAATACATTTTATAGAAATTTAAGAGAAAGAGGAATCCATATGACAAAACACCTCATATGGTTAGATAATTGTATGGGGCAGTTCAAGAATGCTCAAATGTTCTATTGGTTAAGTAGGGTTCACAAGGAACTTAATGTCCAACATATGTGGAGTTTTTTTGAAGCTGGGCATGGTAAAGGAGAACATGATGGAGTTGGTGTGTGTGTTAAAAGAATTCTTGTTAGAGAACAATTGAAATTTGAGGATGCGGTAAAATTTAAAGATGCATGTGGGATTATGGATTGGTGCAATAAAAGATTATCTACACCTAGTTCCAGTGAGTACTCTACAATTCGCTGATTCTTTTGGTTGGTTGAAGAGAACATTCTACCTAAACTTGATCGTGAGACAATCAATGGATCTATTAAATGACATTCATTTAAGGGTTCACATGCAAGCACATGGACTATCTGGACAAGGAAGCTTGCATACTTTTGTCAGTTTTGTATCTTAGGAGATTGGGAAGCATGTGAAAATATAGAATGGGTTGAACAATGGATGCAAAGATCGTTGACACTTGCACAAGCACACAATGAATATGAAACAAAAATTGAAGACAATGATCAAGTGTTTGCATTTGAAAAATATGACCGTGTTTCAGACCTTGTACAAGAAGGTAATTTAATTCAATTTATTTCACTTTATTAAGTTATTTTTTAATACTAAATTATTTATTTATATACATATTAATGGATGTATGTAGATTGGTCAAATTATATAGACACACACAAGTTATTAAATCAAATTTTGTTTGTAGGACATGTGTATATTGTTGCTGCACCGGAGGGGAATGAAGAGGAAACAAAATATTGGTTGGCTCCTTGTGTGGAGACAAAAAATAAATTAATAACACCTTGAGAAGATGATGATGGCTATCATTATCCAATAGGTATGGTGATCCCCTTAAGACATCCCCTTAAGCAAATTTTGATAACAAGTTTTTGATCCCCTTAAGAAAATTTTTAGAACTTCTTTGATCCCCTTAAGAAAATTTTGAGAACTTATTTGATGATGGTTATCATGTTTTCCAATAAGATCATTGGTGGTTGATGGAACTTGACTACAAAAGTACTTGATAAGGAAGAATGGTTTTCCTATATTCAAAGATTATGAAACACCTAAAAAGATTATACACTACTCACATTTGGTGGTGGCAACAAATATAAAACAAGATCGATATCGTGGAAGACCTAAAAATACAGAGCTATAGACAATTTCTATGGAAGAGCACGAGACAATCATAGATGCGTTGCAAAAAAGAGAGGATGCAGATGGTACAATGGAATAAGTAAATACATGTAAATATAGTTTTAGTTTTATATTGTCCTTTTAAATAGATTAAATACATGTTTTGATATTGCTCAAGTGTGTTATTAGTTAAAATTTATTTAAATTGTCCTTTTATAGATCCTTAAGCCATCATCACAAAAAGGAGAGTCCATGTAGATTCAACCTAGACAAGTTGGAATACTTGGTAAAAATAGGTAATTATTAGTTAACTTATATTTAAATACATTTTTTGATTATATATTGATATTGCTTGTACATTAATAGTTAAAATTGATTTATTATCCTTTTTTGTATCCTTAATCCATCATCACATTGATCTCATACTTTGAAACAAAAAGGAGAGGATGCAGATTCAACCTACACATGTGTGAAATACTTTTAAGTACATGTACTTGAGTTGTGTACATATAGATAGTTTTATATAAATTAAAATATGTATGTTTTGATGATTTCATTGATATTTCTTGCACCATTTTGATATTAGGTGGTGTGAAAACCTACTACATTCCGAGCACCAGTTTCAGATGTACATACATACTTACACAATTAAACATTTTGTAGAAATTAAAAATACGTGTACATACACAATTATACTCTATGTACATGTATCAAAATCGATATTCTATATATTTTGTTTATTAAATGTGCATGTTTTCCTACTTTTAAACTTTAAATTTGATTGCATAATCACTAAGCAACATGTATATTACTATTAAATTTGGTTTCCTTGAGCAACTTCACCAAATTTTGACAACTTCTTTGATCCCCTCAAGATGTATTAGGACCCCTTAAGACATCCCCTTAAGACATCGTATTAGGACATATCCTAAATATTATGCTTAATTATATCATTTGTTGTGATGAGTCACCCTAAAGTCTAATACTTGTTTATATCACTTAATATTTATACTTAATTATACTCTTCTTTGATCCCCTTAAGACATCCTATTAGGACCCCTTAAGATATCCTATTAGGACCCCTTAAGACATCCTATTACGACACGAATTAAATAAACATTGAAATTATTTAAATTGTATAGAAGGTGATTGTTATGATGAGTCATCCTAAATTCTAAGTTAATTATATCAATTGCTTGATTAAATATGAGACATGTAATTTGAATAATTTCATCCCCTTAAAACGTCCATAGGTGAAGATGTTTGCTATTGTTCGATTTGTATTTTGGAATCATTTGGTTTAGGATGATGCCAAATACATGGAAACTTGTAGATTAAATTAGTTGTCTCTTTTGACAATGAATGTGACTCCCATTCCAACAAATAGTACTAGAAGAAAGGGTGGACATAGAGGAAGAAGGCTGTAGTATTTTTGTTGGATGTTATTATTTGTTTTGACAACTTATAAATTAGTGTTTTTTGTGGAACATGAGGTCAAGAGGACTTTTATGTTCTTAAGTTTTCTCTATCACTTTTCATGATTTGTAAATATGGGAGCACATGATTTAATTTCATAACTTTAGCCTATTTTTGGATAATTAAGTTCTTTAACTTTATGTTGTAAAAGAACTAGGAAATTTGGTGTATACAAGTATAAAACAATTTTTTTGGCAAAACTCATTGAATTTTGATTGGTATTTACGTTTAGTTTATAGAATTTATTAATGCTTTTGTTCTCTAATCTTGTATGGTATTGTTTATTTCTTAAAATTTCATCCTTTGTGGTATATAAATGGATTGCTTTTGTTTGTAGATTATGATTTATTTTCTTATTTTATTAGATCTAACCTATGTCTTAGGACCCCTTAAGATGTCCTATTAGGACCCCTTAAGAAATCCTATTAGGACCCCTTAAGACATCCTATTAGGACATGAATTAAATAAGTTCACTAACTAATTATCACTAATTATTGAATGTATATATTATGTATATCATGTATGGATCACTAAATTTGTAAAGTACAAATATTAAAATGTCCTATTAATTTCAACTTTAATTTCATATTAATGTCCTATATTAATGTCTTCAATATGAATCTTTTGAAAAGTACAAATATGTCCTATCAATTACTTATTAAAATTTCATATAAAATGCATAAATGTACATGTGTAAATTAAAATTAAACAATAATAAAGTCCATTATTTACAATATATTAAGTTCATGAAACCAATATATTAAGTGCATGAAATAAAGTCCATCAGAGTACAACCCATGAAATAAAGTCCAACAAAGTACTTGACCCATGAAATAAAGTCCAACAAAGTACAACCCATGAAATAAAGTCCACAAAACAATATATTAAGTCCATGAGAAACCAAATATGTATTCCATAAATAATCAAATATAACCCATAAAATCATGTTTAGCTCATGTATTGTCTCTATAATCAAGAGACCTCTTTAGACCATGTGAATTATATGGATGACTTGAAACACTTTGTACAAGAGAAAGATGAAATCACATGTAAGATGATTAAAAATGATTTAATGATAATTTAATTTATATTTCATCATAAAATTAAATTACCATCATATCTGGCTCTGGATGCTCTGGTGCATCTAGACCAACCTCTAAATTCTCTAAATCAATCTACATATACAAGAGAAAGAAAGTTGAAATTATATGTAAGTCTACAATTAAAAATGATTTAATTCAATTTAATTTATAATTTATCATATTTGAATTGTACTATAAGAGGTTGTGCACCCTCTACTCTAGGACCTGTTTGTACATGCTCAACTACAAGATGTGTCTCATGCTATAAAACAAAAAGAATTTAACATGTATGAGCTCATATATATATATTCAATTTTAAATTTAATTAAAGTTATTCACAATGTATAATTTGTAATTGAATTTAAATATAATCAAAAGTTAAAATTACCATGATATCTAGAGCCTACTCTACATGTCCTCTTGGAGGTGTAATTATGATTGAGTCATAGGAGAAAGTCACACTAACAAAGTCCTATAAGATCAAATTTAAAGCATGTATACTTGAATTAGGTTAATATATATATTCAAGTTTGCACATTTTGTGTAGAAAAAATTGTAAATAACCTAAAATTTAGAGGCCTCACGATTAGCCACAACACCTATTGTTTGTTCGATGCCCATTCTCATTGTCGTATCAACCTAGAAATATATATAGGTCCATTTAACACTTATAATATTTATAAGTGTACATGCACATTTGATATATAGTGAATTCAAAATTCATAATTGCAACTATAGTAATGTAAGTTAAATAATTTACAATATAAATGTACCTACCCTTGATGTACAATGCTCGACAGTGGAGGAGCACTCAACAACCCCTCGAGTGGAATCAACATGGAAGTTGATTGAATCCCCTAAACCAACATAAATGTTTAAAACATATGTTCATGATTGAATTATACATTTAAAAGTCAAGTTAAAAATTATTTCATATATAATTAAAAAAATTAAAATCAAAATACCCCATAAGGGTTGCCGACTAGGACTAGTGTCAAAAAATGTACTCACAGTGCAAATGATTGCCCCATCGTTAGTGTCATTTGTACACCAAACAATTTGATTGTTAAAATGTATTGCAATTTTTTTTGATATATATGCTCATTAAAATTATTATAAATTCAACATGTAGATGAATATTTATACTTGTGTCGCATTGTCCTTAGGGTGATGCTCTGTAGTAAGATATTCTACAAATGAACTAAGGTGACTAGATGATCCACCAAAATCTCCACATCCACCCAAACTGGGTATGGCCTGATTAGGTCCATATCATAGCTAATGGAAACTAGTACATACATGTGGTGTCGACACTCATGGAGTGGTACTAGGACCAACTCCATATAACACTCCATCATCATGGTCTCTATGCTCCCTAGCCACTATCATAGAAGCATGTTGATCAAGGTCTCCTGCGAGCGTATTGAGGGATCCTAATGTCGATACCACTGCATATTGATGCACATGTGTGGGAATGATAGGACCAAGAGGAGCAACAAGGGGTTGTGCATGCGTGGGGCATTGGGGATCAACCCTTGCCCCTAACCTTTGTTGTGGCATGCTGCCACCAACACCTTGAAATGATTTAAAATCAAAATAATTGGGCTTTTTCCCCATAACAAACTCTACATATAGTTTCCTTAAAAAATATAATGGGACCTCTAGATTAGCATGTGGTGGATTGTCAAATACCATTTACCATCGATCCCAAAAATGTGCACTCATTTGTGGATGTATACACCACCTCATGGATATTTTAGATTTAGTGGTAGGAATGGGTTGCAGAGTATTAGGGTTGATAAAATAAGGGGCTAGATGGGATTTTGTTATTTTTAGGTTTAAAATTTGTTTATATGAGAGACCATTTGCATAAAATTGTCTCATCTCCTCTCTATCTCGTCAATGCCTATCTAAGTCAGAATCAATAGTCCTAATGGCATTGACAACCTTTTGCATCACGTCTCACATGTGGTGGAATCAATGCTTCATTTTTCATGGCATTGATTTGGTTTTTAATGGATGCCACATGTTCATTGATATGTGCTCGCAAACGAGCCTCATCAGATCCAACGAGTGGTGGAGGTGGAGGTTGTTGAGGTGGTGGATTGATGATATCATCAATGTCAAATTGATCCATGACATCTATATATAAGTGTTCACTTGCATTAAATTATACAAAATTAACACACAAACTTACAAAATTATAATAAATAGTTAAATTTTAAACGTACATGCAATTTTTTAAAAATAGGATGTGCATACATATACATACACATACATACATTGATTGAACTTGAGCATGTGCATAAAATTTTTACAATTCAAGATGTACATACATTTAAAATAAAAAATATGATGCATAATGCATGCATACATCATTCAACTAAACTATGTACATACAAATTTCAAAATTTAAGATCTAGAACTATGTAATTTTAATACATGTACATACTAAAAAGTAAACTTGAAACATTCACAAAAAACTCATTTATGTCTAACACATATAAATTACATTTTTCCAACAGGGTAAATCATGATAGTAGATAGTCATAAAATATATACTATTATAAATTCATCATTATAAGTTATTATATTCATAAATTCAACACTAAAAAATATCCATCCAACCAAATTCATAAATTCATCGCTAAAAATATCCATCCAACTGTAAACATGGGTTTTGGTACCCTAATATTCTCTTGCACTTCTAGGGTTCTTCACCTAAAAGGAGAGAAGTAGGCCAAAACCAAGCAATGTCTACACTCAAGATTAATGTAAATATGAATGAAATATGTCTAAATAGAATGTCCTAAATGCAAAGAATGGATAAAAGAGACTGATTATTAAAGAAAAACTATTGAAATGCAAGTTGTTTGAAAACACATTGTGATGTGCAAAAGCACCTAGAAATGTAAACAAAACTGAATAGAAAGCTATGAAACAGAAAGTGTGCACCTAGGTACTTGATGGAGATTGGAAATTACTTATGAAATGTTACTAATCCTGAAAATTTAGCCTACAAGGACTCATTCACCATTCTGGGCAAATTAGTCCTACATTTGGGAAACTATTTCAGAGTCTGTTTCAAAAAAATGGATATCCAAAACTGTAAAAACTACTTTTCAGGCCTATAAATGAGACTCATTCACCACTAATGGCGAATGATTCCACTTCTGAATTTTTGAAAATCCAAACGTGAAAACAAAAGCCCTCAGTCTGCACTTCAGTTCTTGACTGGTGTCTGCTTCCGAAACTCTGATTTCCAACACTATAATTGACTTTTTGTAGATATTTTTGACTTAATCAACAAGGGGATGTCTTCAACAACTTTTCAACTTATCTTTTAATGATTTCCAAACCTTCAATATACCTAAACATGCAAACACATAAGAAAAGAAGGAGAAATGCTGGATGTTAGGGCATGAGGGTTTAGCTTAATCAAACCCCTTTTTAGGTAATTAAACCAAAATGAAGAAATAATGTAATGAAGCATGCAATAATGGAATTAAAGAATTTCCATGATTATAGATCTTCAATTTTTGCAGCAATGAATGACGATTCACCCTTGAATGCTTGAAAAATGATCTCGAATGCTCTCTAAAATGACCTAACCCTAGCTTGCTTGACTTGAAAAAGAGAATGAATGATGGATGAATGATTAAGTGTATAAATTAGGGTTTAAAATCTTGCATTTATAGGCAAACCTCACAATTTTCCTGTTAATTTGATCCCCAAGGCCGACATGAAGAAAAAATAAGCTTAAAACCTATTTTTTCCCGCTCAAACTTTGAAAATAGCTCAAATTTTTGCCTCTGCACTTTCAGAAGTGCAAATGATGAATATGCTTGAATGACCTACTTTGGAGAGTCGTAATTTGAAGCCCGTTGATTTTCGTGCAAAATCCCTTTGCAGACACACTCATGTGTCATATATGAATGTGCATATCAATTTTCAGCTTCCCACGATGTGTTTTGTCAGGGTTTCAAAAAGTGAACCTGGAGGGTTTTGTCACATTTTTTCTATTTGCAAACATTTAGTTTTGCAAAGTAGCCTCTCGTTTGAGCCTGCATTTTGCGACTAGATGATTGTCATGTCAAAACGAATGTTGTTCTGCATTCTCTATACCAAGATGGACTCGCATGCCAGTTTTCAGAGCTTCATAAGTTGATTTGCCATTTTTAGCAGATCAAAACCATATGAAATTTCTTCAGTTTTGCACTAAAACCTTTCTGAGAGGCCAACTTCGAGCATCAATAACTTTTGTTCAACAATTTTTCAAGCTAATCCCTTTTGTACACGTGTTCAGTGCACCAAAATAATCTACTGCGTCCAGTGGCAGCTTGCCAGGAGTTGATTTGATAGTTTTGCAACGAGGTGATCTCTTGAGTTTTAACTGGTTCATAACAACTGTCTGTTACAGAAATTTAAAGTAAGCAACTTTGACAGTGCATATCTTTCACCTCGTGACTCTTTTTTCTAAGCCATCTTTTGCATTGCATTCTGTGGACCAATTTTTGCTTTCTTGCAAATTTTTATAGTTTCATGAGGTCGTTTGACTAGTTTCCCAGGCTGATTCCAGAGCTTACTTTACCAGTTTTACACATTTTGCAAAAGGTGAGAAAGTGAGTTTTAATGCAAACCTATTTCATCTTTTCATCTTTGATGTATTCAAAAGTTGTCTAAAGTCAATTTGAGCCTGAAAGTTGTTTCAAAATGAAATTTTTTTAGTCGGGCCACATGGGGCCCGACATGAAAATTTACACAACTATGATATTACTAGGGTTGCAAACACTCAGCTCTCTTCTTTTGAATCAGTTTATGGATTGACCATTAGGGCTGATGTTTTATTGCAATTCAATCATGGTGATGATTTTCATCTCAAAGATTCTGAACATGAAGAGGACATTAAAGGATTATATCCAGATGGCAAGCTATCAAAGATACAATTCATATGGAAGAGACGCATTCTTTTTATAAGATGGAATTAGAGACATTTGTAGTAAGAATGAATCCCTCCTTTATAATGAGTTTTCAAATACATTGGACACTGGTGGATGTGAAGAGTTTGATGCTGGATCTTGTGCTTGAAATCAATGTATGTTTTCATATGAATTATGCTTATAGTGTTGTGCCAAGAAATAAAGTTACAATGAAATGCAAAAGGCTGGTATCCTATTTGAATTACCATGGAATAAGATTACAACATTGTTTAATCTTATCAAATTGTATGAGCTTAATGGGATATTATGGAAACTTAAGAGGCCTCTGAGGTCCTACCTCTGGTAAGATCTGGAGAGAGTTATTTCTTTGTTACTTACAACCATCAGGGAGATTGGCATCTCTTTTCAAAATGAATTTAATCCATTGTGTGGGAGACTTCATATATGAACATATCAAATCAGAGAATGATCTTTCAGCAATGTGAGGGAATGCTCTTGATAGATGTCTGGCTCCAACTACATCCTTAGGTGGAAGTTTTGATAACATGATCAAACTTGTCAACATTCTAATTCAATGCAGGAAAACAAAGAAGTGTCTACATGGTTTGAGCTGTATTGCAAAGTCGAGCCGCCTGTCATTCCCTCATGGCTCGATTGAAGTTATTGAAGGTCAATTCTTTAATTCTGGAGGGGGAAAACCAGATGCAAAAGGCAGTCATCACGTATGACAAGAGGAGGGGAACACCTTGGAGGCAGCGTAGTATGCATACAAACAAATATGTTGAAAAGTCTTTAGCAACTTTCAAATGAATGTAACACCAATATTGCAGGAAGTGCTCAAAATAGATATGATGAAAAGGCCACAGAAACTCCACGCAAATGTATTTAACAGGGGAACTCTCATCCATCAGAGTATGAAGAAGGCGCATGGAAATCCCATAAAGCACATAGGGCAAAGGCACGCAACAGGGATATGTTCAAAATGTATATGTTGAAGATGTCTTTGAAGCTCCCAAGCAAAACACATCAGGAAGAATGAAACCCCAATCAGAAACATAATGCATATTGAAAAGCTTCAGGAACTTTTTGAAGGCCACGCACCCAAATGGAGAGCCCACGCCAGGCCAGCCATCGCACCACACACAGATGGAAGAGGGTTTTAGAAATAAATGAGAATCATTCCTTATGAAAGGCAGCCAACAACGCCTTAAAGAAGGGGAACATTGGGGCAGTGTATTGGCAGCCACGCCAGAGGACAGGAGGGCAGCGAGTGAAATGAGAAGGGTTTGTAAGTTTCATACAAATATATGTGTTGAAAACATATTAAAAACTTTCAATCAAATGCAGCTGGTAAAGTTTGCTGTTGACAGAGGATGGCATCAGCCAGAATGCAAAAGGCCCGATATGAAAGTTAAAGGGCACATGGTGTTGTTTGATATAATGCCTCTGAGATGTGGTCTCTGGGAAAGGTGATTGCTGGATATGTACAAGTTGGATGCTTTGATGAGGACTTTAGAAACCTTTATGCAAATCCATCACAGCATTTGGAGAGGCGCGCCATATAGCAGGAGGCTCGAATGCTGATCACAGGAAGGGCGTATTAATGTGTTTATTCCCAAATAAGTGAGGCTGCCTGCAATGCCATAATTGAAACAAAACAAAATTGATTTGTTTAAGACTCCAGAGACTTTCAAACAAAATAAAAAGGAAAGAGCCAGTTAGAAAGTCAACGCGCTCACAATCAGCACAAAGGAAGTTTACTGAAAAGCTTTATAACTTTAAGGTGAATGCAACAAGGGTGCGCCATGGCCACGTAACACTTGGCATACACACAAAATGGATCTGTTGAAGATGCTTTAGAAACTTTAAAGCAAATGCATTGATGGAGTGCTACGCGCCTGGAGTAAGCAGAATGCATTTGTAGAGAATGCTTAACAATAGGACGCCACCACTGGCAGAGCAGAGTGCAAATACAGTGAATGCTGAAAAGACCAAGGAAACTCAAGCAAATGTAGAGGCACTGCTATGTGAGAATATCCCGTGCGCTTGGTGAGGAGAATCCAGCGTAGCACACAGAGGATGAACTTTTGAAAAGGCCATAGAAACTTTAAATGCGCGCAGCAATGAAGAGAATGCAGGGCACACATTGAATGGAACGCACATAGACAAAGTATGAAATGTTTGATAAAGCCCCAAATCAGGATTTGTTAAGGTTGCACCAACGCACAAATGAATTTGTCACAACAAAGAAACCCTCTAGTAAATGCAGCTGGGCGCTGTCAACGGTGGGTGGTGGGGGAGGCGCTTAAAGAAATTTTCAGGCCCACACCAAGATGAAAGACTGGAGGAATCTCAACAATGCACAACCACTGTGATAAAGGCAACGCACTTGGAGGGTGCCATCATTGCTGCGCATAAATAAAATGGAGCAGCATTGAAAGTCTTAGAAACTTTCAATCAAATGCAAAGAGGGTCAATGATGATGTATACAGAATGCACAAAGGGAAACAAAAGATGGGGCGCGGGTTGTCAAGTATGGACATCCATCCAACGGCAACAGTCCAAAATGTGAAGGTTATGAATGCCGCCATTGAAGCACGGTGGAGCTCGAGCAAACCAAAACAAAGGATTAGGGCAACGAAAATGGAGAAATAAGATCCAACGACATATGATCAAAGAGTGTAAATGCAGCGAAATCTCCTCGGTTGCCCGGTTGCCCGCAAGCCCGCAAGATGAAGGTGCTCACTTTTTATCGACCGCGATATCGCGGGCTGGCGCCACGTGGCATGTGGGACCAAGCAGGGGGAAAGCATGCGAGGGGCTGCAATGTTTATTATATGGTAAGGGTAAAATTTTAATGGCCCGTGGACGTTAAAAAAGGGGCAGAGCATTTAAAGCCTTGGGTGGGCCCGTTAAAAGGTGAAGGTTTTAAAAAGATTAAAGGGCCCATGGCCTGGGGGGACATTATTTTAAAATCAAATATATTTTGTCCATGAATAGTAAAACGGGGCATGCTTTTAAATGCAAAATGCATGGGGAATGGGTAAATTTTATTAGACCCATGGTTTAATAAAGTGAAATATTTTGTGCTTAGTGGAGTATCTACAATAAGTAAAGTGCAGCGAAAGAACATAAGGGTAGAGTGAATTTATTCACTTTGTGAACAGAAATTATGTGCATTGCACGGCAAAATTTTCAGTAATGTGTTTTTCCGAAGTGCATGACGGGAAATGTTTGTGAAATATTTTCTTTGTTGGAAATAAAATGTATAAAATATAAAGTGAGAGGAGTCAGTAGGAATAAATTTGAAGCTATTATTAAAGTTGAAAAACTTTAATATTGTAAATATAATATGCTGTTGAAAAACAAATATTTCCCAGCGGCAGGTAAAATTGAGAATTCCATCACATGGGCATTTTTTTCTGTTGCTTGGCAACTAACATCAACGACAGATTGTAGGACAAAGTTTGTTACAGAGAGAGGAGAGATGCTTTGCATTCTATTGATCAACGGTGAAGAAGATTTCAGATGGCGTATTCGGATCAGCTTTAGGGCTTCTTCTATTTCTTCTCTTCTCAATTTCTTATTCTGGTTCTGAGGTTTTGTATGAGGCTGGGGTAGATAGACAAATGTCAAGTTCTGAGTCATAATTTGAGTCGGTAAGCTGTAATTTTTTGATTTCATAAGCAAATACAACCAGTTTATGCAAATAAATCATGAAAGTGTGTGCACATTCATGAATATCTTCAAATTGTCTCCATACTTGTACAGTTTAATCATATGAATTCAATAATACAAAGTATCTTTGAGTTTGTCATCTCAAATTTCATGAGATTGTGTTATTTTTTTATGGGTGGGTGTTGCCACAATAGTGGTTTACAATTTCTCGGAGGAACTGATATTTGCTGAAATCACATATTTTTAGAAAATATAATGATTTAAGCCTTGAAAATTTTCATTTAAAGAATTCCAATTGAAGAGGGTTTGATCAAACTACCTTAAACCAAACCCCCTTGGATAGAACCCCGCTAGTTTTAAACCATACCTATAACATAGTCTCCTTTACACCTATCAAAATGCTGATAAAAAACCACTTTTGATTTACCTTTTGGGGGATCAAATGAATTCATTTAAAATTTATTTTTTTCAAGTATGTAGTCCTTATTATAAGCTTCCCAAAAAGTATAATTTTAAATAAATTTAATTTGATTATTATATTTATTTTTTATTTCTCGCGAATGTAGGTTTTTCACTAAAAATCAAGCTCTCTGTTCTGCACATGTGGAAAAATAGTAGATTATTAATTTTTTTAAAAAAATATTATTGCACCAGATATTGAAGTCCTTGATCCAACAAAGAAAAAAAATGAATTTCGATACATACAAAAAAAGTTACGCGTTATATGGTCACGCTATGTCTGAATTATAATTGGTTTGAATTCGAAACTTGATTTAAAAAAAAAAATTCAATAAAAAAATATCTAACCAAGTGGAAGCACTAGATATCAGAGTTGCAAATCTATATTCGATAGACAAATGTCAAGTTCCGAGTCATAATTTGAGTCGGTAAGCTGAATTTTTTTGATTTCATAAGCAAATACAACCAGTTTATGCAAATAAATCATGAAAGTGTGTGCACATTCATGAATATCTTCAAATTGTCTCCATACTTGTACAGTTTAATCATATGAATTCAATAATACAAAGTATCTTTGAGTTTTTCATCTTAAATTTCATGAGATTGTGTTATTTGTTTATGGGTCTATTTCAAGGAAATGGTTAAATGCTTTGAGCAAATAACAGTGATTTCAAGTGTGCAGGTTGGATTTGGTAAGGAGAGTTTGATTGATAACAGGAGTGGGATTGTTGGTGTAAGACACTAACAATTGATGCAAGGCATTAACAATTTAAATCCACTAGTTGAATGTCATTTGTTGATGAGTTCTTTTTATGTGTTTGACTCAATGGCCCAGAATTAGGCACTGATTTATCTTGCAGCTTAGTGCTTCTTAGAAACATTTTATAAATTCAAAATTATTTTAAATCCCTATGTTGTAGTTATCTCATGCTCCAAATAGTTGATATTATCGATGAACAACCAATTCTATTCGATATTATTCTATTGTGTTGAGCTATTAAATGAGATTATCTGTTGTATGTTAATGTTGTTTATGATGATGATGTAGAGGTTGTAAACACATTAAGAGATCACCCTCCCGGGTCTTGTAGAGCCCAAAGTGTAGGAGGTCTTTAAAATCCTCGTCAGTTGGTCCAGGTCCTTCGAGCTGCCCTTGATCAGAATTGGCAATTCCATTGGTAGATTAGAAGACCAACCTGGTTACAGTAAAACAAACCAACAGGTCCCACAAGGGCTCTTTTACTAGTTGGAATGTCTGAGAATGAAGAAATTAGGCTTCTAGGTTGTTCTGGTTGGTTATGTCATTAAAGTATGCCTCGGGATGCATAATATGGGTTTATAGGGGCCTATTAATGATGATATAAAAGATAATTAGGGCTTGGGACATAAAGTTCAATGTGAAAGTGTGATTAAATACACTTTACATCATTAAAATAAGGTCCACATAGCCTATAAAGGCACAATATCCTATGTGAATGTGTAAAACATATTACAACACTAGATTAAAGTCAAGTTTAATTTACAAGCCTTCTAGATTAACGTGATAATGCAATTAAATATATTTTACAATATTTAATTAAGGGAAAAGTAGGTCCATTAGACTTAAATACTTAATGAAAGTCTAGAAAAATGTGAAAGTAATTCACAACACTTTACAACACCTTTACAAGACATACATTTTATTAATTTTTCTAGGGTCTAAGACCTAATATGGACATGCTAATCAAATTAAATCAAGGTAATATTAAGTCAAAATCACCAAAAAGGGCTAAACAGGAGAAAAAGTAGAAGGTTTACTTTTTTTGTGTCCACATTTAGCACCCACTTTAGTGGGAGGATTATCTTGCTTCAAACTCACACTAAAGTAGACATTCAAGAGGGTTCCCATCATACCCATGCAGATGGTCTAGGATAACAAAGATCTAAGAAGCATTCAAGCCCCCAGGATCCAAGATCCTAAGTCAAACTGACATAAGCAAAAAAAGACATGCACAAGGTGCAACAAAACAAGACATGCTATCATGCAATGGAAAGAACTAGGAAGAAGAGAAAGATGAAAATGAAAAGGTGGATCAAGCTTCGCCCATTTGTCCAACACGATGTGGATTAGATCTAGGCTATTTTTCTAAAATGCATACTCACTCTGAGATGATGGAAATCATGGCTGTCTACCAGGTGAGAAGTCCTAAAAGGTGAGAAACATACACTCATGGATGGTATGTACTCACACACATGCAAGTGGCTATGGGGAAAGCCATGCCTTAGAATGGGCTTCCCGCTCAACCATACCAAAGTTATACCTCCTGATAAATTTGATAAGGCGCCACACAAAAATGAACATTGTAAATGTGAAATGGTGTAAGGTTTTTTCAAAGGGATTTTTCTTAGCTCATGCAAGGTCTCTTCTTAGGGAACATCATGCTCAATGTATTCAAGAGAGGAAAAGTGCAAATGGTCTCATCTTGTTTCTAAGAGAGGACAAGTGCAATTTCTCATCTTGGGTAACATTGTAGCTAATGTTTCTAAGAGAGGAAATCACAAGAAAAAGAAAAATCACACAATGAAATGTAAGTATCGATGTATTCCTTCACTTTAAAGCAGTTGCTAACACCATTACTGTGAGCAATTTCTTTAAAGTAGAATAAGAAGACAAGAGAGCTTACTCAGAAAGTCCTATGCCAAGTCATATATTTTTGATAAGCTACATCATGAAAAAGGCTAGTATGTCACATGCAAGCCAACTTAAGGCATGTCGTCCACATCCCAAGCTTGCTCTTATATGTTCATGAAAGGTTAACAACTAGCCAAAAGAGACAACGACAAGTGACATATGAGGACAAGGCTACTTAACCCCTTGCCCCCACTTAGTGTAGGACAAGGATGAGCCAAAATGATTGATGCGATGCATGGTAGAGTGAAAGTCAGTATCAATTAGAGGAATTAGTTTCCCCCACATAAGGGAGATTACCAAATTCCTTAAGATGTTGGATTTTACTAGTCAAAGCCTTACATTCATTAGTGGAATGACCATGAAATCTATGATATGCACATAATGAAGTTTTGTAATAGAATTTATTTCAAGTTCTTGGAGGAAGGGATATCAAGTGATCTTGGAGGAGTCTCCACAAGATTCCCTCTTGATTAATGGTAGATGTTATGGTTTTTTTCAAAGATATCTCTTTCTTAGATGTACAAGATGTCATTCCTACGCAAGACTCTTTAGATTGTGAGATTTTGTTCTCTCCTTTATAGGAGGGTGTAAAATCTAATGAACATAAATCATTAATGTTTTGTGATATAACATTTACATCAAGTGAGGATGTCTTTGTTTGTTTGATTGCTTGCAAAGGAGAATGATCAAGACCACTAGTGTCGATTAGTTCAGGATGCTTTACAATTAAATTTGGCTTAGAAGAATGTTGTGTGAGAGTGTTGATTTTGAGTGAAGGATCGACAATTTCTATCAAAGGACAATAACCAAGACCATGAGTTGTTTGTTGTGTGAGAGGATCTATAGGGTTGCAGATACCTTGTTCTTTAGCACCGCATCCTTTTCCACTATATCCAAGTTGTTTCATACTTGCTCATAACCTCTTCCATAAACATTTTTCATTGCTTTTAGATTGGGTGGTTGTTCATGATTAAGTTCATGAAAGTTTTTTGTTTAATCTGTTGTCTTTTGTTCTAAAGTGGTTGAGGCAGATCCTTTTGAAGGGTCTTCCAAGTATGGCGTTGACATTACTGCTTTCTCGTGTGCCTTAGTGGAATCTTTGTTTATGATCTTGTACTCACCCATGAATGTATGTTCAAAATCTAAAGAACCCCAATCATCTTCTAATAGCTTTGTGACTTGTTCAATGTGTTTCTCTTTGTCTTTTTGTTGCACAAGTTCCACTTGTGTGGTTGGTGTTAATGTACTCAAGGGGTGTTCTTTATTTTTCTCAAGTTTCAAGACACTATAAGGCTCATGATCAGCGTCGAGTGTGCACACTTTGTTTTTGTAGATGTATTTCATTTTACAGTGAAGAGTGGAAGGCACACCATTCATTGCATGAATCTGTGACTTGCCTAAAAGAAGGTTATATGAAAGATCATGAGGCATAACTTGGATCAGTGTGTTCAATGTGACTTCTCCAATTGTAATAGGTAAAGTGATCACACCAATTGGTGTCTTTTCAACATTTTCAAAGCCCTTAACAGATAAAGAATTAGGTTGAATGTTTGATTTATCCACATGAAGTCTATCCAAGAGGTTTACACTGCACACATTAAGGGTTGAGCCATTGTCAACAAGGGTTCGCTTTCTCCCTATTCGATTGTATTGAGCAATGATCATGAAAGATTCATTTTGTTTTTACACTTCCAAAGGGGGGAGTTCACTTTGATGGAAAAAATGTTAGCATTTATTCCTTGGATCATGGCTGCTATGTCATTCAATTGTGCATTAGAAGGGATAGGAACTTGTTGTAAGGCCATTTGAAGCATAGTGTGATAGTTAGGTGAATTTTGAATTAAATCCCATAGGGATATCTTTGTAGGAGTATTCTTAAGTTGTTAAAAAAGATCATACTCCTTAATGGGTGAATTTAATCAAGGATCTCTAGGAAAAATGGGATTTGGAAAAGGTAAGGGTGTTGGGGTGGGTTGTTGTGGTTGCAGATTATTTATAGTGTTATATGTATGAGTAATGGTATTATGACTCAGTTGCTTCGAAATATCGTTCTTCTATGGGTAAAGGACAAGTTTGGGTGTGTTTCAAGTTTTAGGTTTGTGTGAAGGGGGGGTAAAGGATGAGTTGAGGTTGAGTAATATTAATATCCCTTGGCGAATGAAAGTTTAACATGGGATTTTCCTCTTTGTTTAAGGGAATAATATTATTATTGTCAATGCTTTGTTTTTGTTGCACCATAATATCCTCTCTAAGAGGAGAGTTGTGAGAAGAACTACAAACCACATGTTTTGGAAATTCGAGGGTTGGTTCTTCTAAAATGACTTCATTGCAAGTAAGGGAGTTATCAATGGTTGAATTTTATTTTTGATCGATAATGGGGAGATGAGAAGAAGAGTCTATTTGATTATCATGTTTCCCTAAGGTCTCATTCTCTTGTTTCATATTATTTACCCTAGAAGGAGAGCTTGTAATGTGTTCATCCATGGTTGGAGTTTGTAAAGTGGCTTCCTCAAAAATAGGGGAGGCATCAAGATAAGGACCGCTATGGTTTTCATGTTTACCAAATAGATCTTCCCATAGGATAGGAACATTAGGAAAGGGAGGGATAATATTCTCATGACTTCTAATAGGTATATCTTCTAACACCAACCTATCCTCTTTGTATGGAGGTGGGATATTAGAAGAAGAACAATTTTGATTATCATGATTATGGAGATTAGGTAAGGTAATGTCTAGAAATGTTTCTATAATCTCATCTTCTTGTTGTGTTGTGTGATAATCATGATTACTTATTGTGATGTCCTCTTTTTTAGTAAATTTTTTTCTAATAGGAGAGGTAAGAGGATAGAAACAACTCGGGTTTTCAAAACTCTCATCAATTGGTTCTTCTAACACTGTAATATCTGCTTCACAAGTAGGAGAGATAATAGGAGAAGAACAAATGTGATTGTTGTGATTATCCAAGGCTTCTTTAACTATACAAACCTTACTCACATAAGGGATACTAGGAGAGGGATCAATGACGAACAAAAAGAGAGGGGAAAGGACCTCATATTCATATGCACCTAACAAAACTTGCTTACAACATGCAAGAAGATCTAAAAGAAGAACATGGAATATGATAACTATAGATTGTTGTAATGAAAACATGAAGTAATGTTTATTCTAAAAACATGAAATGTAACTATGCTAAAGAAAACATGAAAAGGAAAATGTAATGTGTCAGATGTTTAAGGATGACAATTATGTTATGTAACAATGTGAGAATGTGAATTTGAAATTAAACCATGCATGAAATGAACTAATTTAAGCTAGATCTAATGAAATGCATGGTACATAAACTCAACCAATGGATATAGATAGGTAATGATAGCCAACAAAAGCTTAAAAACAGGGTTTTCAGCTTTGTAAAAGGAAATTTTAGGGGTGAAAAGGGACTAATTCACACAAGGTGGAAAATGAGTCCCAGTGGAGATTTATTTTAGAATTTTCAGATATTTTTGATTGATTTTGATGTATTCTGTTCTGTATGATGCAAACCTAAGATGCAAATGCATAATTTTAGAAAATTTTAATGATTTAAGATGCAAAAATGCAACCTATATGCACTTTTACTAATGCAGAATTTGAAACCCTAGAATGTAATGTAACTAATGCAAAATGCAATGCAATGTTAATTCTAGGATGATTATGGACTCCAAATCAGACAAGAAAGTATTCAAAAATTAGGTTCACCAAAATGTAAACATGAGTTTTGGCACCCTGATATTCTCTTGCACTTCTAGGGTTCTTCACCTAAAAGGAGAGAAGTAGGCCAAAACCAAGCAATGTCTACACTCAAGATTAATGCAAATATGAATGAAATATGTCTAAATAGAATGTACTAAATGTAAAGAATGGATAAAAGAGATTGATTATTAAAGCAAAACTATTGAAATGCAAGTTTTTTGAAAACACATTGTGATGTGCAAAAGCACCTAAAAATGTAAACAAAACTGAACATAAAGCTGTGAAACAAAAAGTACAAAACTGAATAGAAAGCTGTGAAACAAAAAGTGTGCACCTGGGTACTTTTCAGAGACTAGAAATGACTTTTGAAATGTTATTGATCCTAAAAATTTAGCCTACATGGACTCATTCACCATTATGAGTGAATTAGTCCTAGATCTAGGAAACTGTTTCGAAGCCCGTTTCAAACAAATGGGTATCCAAAAATTCAGAAAACACTTTTCATGCCTGGAAATGGCACTCATTTTCCACTAATGGAGAATGAATCCACTTTTGAATTTCTAAAAATCCAAAAGTGGAAACATAAGCCCTCGGTATGCACTTCAGTTCTTGACTGGTGTCTGCTTCTGAAACTCTGATTTCTGGGACTGTGACTTTTTGTAGATATTTTTGACTTAATAAATAAGGGGATTTCTTCAAAAAATTTGCAACTTATCTTTCAATGATTTCCAAACATTTAATGTACCTAAATCTGCAAACACACAAGAAAAGAAGGAGAAATGTTGGATGTTAGGGCATGGGGGTTTGCCTTGGTCAAACCCTTTTTTAGGTAATTAAACCAAAATGAAGAAATAATGTAATGAAGCATGCAATGATGGAATTAAAGACTTTCCATGATGATAGATATTGAATTTCTACAACAATGAATGAAGATTCTACCCTTGAATGCCTGAAAAATGATCTTGTATGCTCTCAAAAATGACCTAACCCTAGCTTGCTTGACTTGAAAAAGATAATGAATGATGGATGAATGATTAGGTGTATGAATTAGGGTTTTAAATCTTGCATTTATAGGCAACCCTCATAATTTTCCTAATAAATTGTTCCCCAAGGCTGACATGAAGAAAAATTAAACTTAAAACCTAATTTTTCCCACTCGAACTCTAAAAACAACTCAAATGGGACTCATTCGACATCAAGGGTGAATGGGTCCCACCTAGATGGTATTGAGTCATACCTAATGGTGAATGGGTCCCACAGGGGCTCTTTTTCCATTTGGAATGTTCGAGAATGAAGAAATTAGGCTTCTAGGTTGTTCTAGTCGGTTATTTGATCAAATTATGCTTCGGGATGAACAATATGGGGTTATAAGGGCCTATTAATGATGATATAAAAGATAGTTAGGGCTTGGGACACAAAGTTCAATGTGAAAGTGTGATTAAATACACTTTACATCATTAAAATAAGGTCCACACAACCTAGAAAGGCACAACATCCAATGTGAATGTGTAAAACACATTACAACATTAGATTAAAGTCGAGTATAATTTACAAGACTTCTAGATTAACATGATAATGCAATTAAATATATTTTACAATATTTAATTAAGGGAAAAATAGGCCCATTAGACTTAAATAATTAATAAGAGTCTAGAAAAGTGTGAAAGTAATTCACAACACTTTACAACACCTTTACAAGACATGCATTTTATTAATTTTGCTAGGTTCCAAGACCTAATGTGGACATGTTAATCAAATTAAATCAAGGTAATATTAAGTCAAAATCACCAGAAAGGGCTAAACAAGAGAAAACGTAGAAGGGTTACTTTTTTCGTGTCCACACCAACCAAATTCATAAATTCATCACTAAAAATATCCATCCAACCAAATTCAAAAATTCATCACACAAAATATCCATCGAACCAAATTCATAAATTCATAACTATAAGATCATTGTCTTAATTTATAAAGTGTTGCGACTCTCTACTGCATCTCTTCATTTCTTTGTGTTTTCCTTTTCAAAATCAAACTTTCTCCTCTCCTCTAGCCATCGTTGATGCTCATCTAAGACCCCATCCATAGCCCTAATAACATCAACAACATTTTGCATCCTAGATGAAAAAATCCTCAAAGGTGGTGCGATACATTCTTCATTTTGAATAATGTTGATTTGATCTTGACTGGTTCTAACATCGACATTGATCCATGCTTGCAAGCGAGCACCATCGATTTCAGGTGGTGGAGGTGGGGGGTTATGAGCTGGAGTGGGTGGAGGTGGAGGTGAAGGTGGTGGAGATGGAGGGTGTGGAGGTGGATTATAGATATTATTCAATTGATCCATGATCTCTAAGATATAAGTGAACCTATATTAGATTTGTAATTTCAAAATGTAAGATACATGTTTAGGAAATACCCTTAAACCATTCAATATAAATGGCCTAATTGAATACAAATGATAAAATGTGTAAGCCTCAATTATGTCTAAGGCATGTTACTTGAATGAAAAAACAATTAAATATTAATATAGGATGGCTTAAGGGGATCTATGTATACAAAATGACATGGGTTAAGGGAATAAAATTTGGTGAATTTTCCCAAGGCAACCAAATTTCATTAAGGTCCTAGGACAAAATGAATGCTTTAGGGTTTATGGTTTAGAGTTTAGGGTTTAGGGTGTAGGGTAATAGGATGGCTTAAGGGGATCTATGTAATGAG
Organism: Sequoia sempervirens; assembly: GCA_007258455.2. Taxonomy (NCBI): domain Eukaryota; kingdom Viridiplantae; phylum Streptophyta; class Pinopsida; order Cupressales; family Cupressaceae; genus Sequoia; species Sequoia sempervirens. Next base: position 58,234,109 of record VDFB02373365.1, on the reverse strand, counting down.
GTTCTAGGACAAAATGACATGGCTTAAGTGAATAAAATTTGGTGATGTTTCCCAAGGCAACCAAATTTCATTAAGGTCGTAGGACAAAATGATGGCTTTAGGGATTAGGGTTTAGAATTTAGAGTTTAGGGTTTAAAATTTAGGGTAATAGGATGGATTAAGGGGATGTAGTAAGGTCCTAGGAAAAAATGACATGGCTTAAGGGAATAAAATTTTGCGGAGTTTCCCAAGGCAACCAAATTTCATTTTAAGGTCCTTAGATAAAATGAATGCTTTAGGGTTTATGGTTTATGGTTTAGGGTTTAGGGTTTAGGGTTTAGGGTGAAGTTTGGGTGGCCCTTGGAATAATGGACTTGCAAGTTAGTGAACAACATTTTCCTGTGGAACAATTGATTGAGATAGCTCTTGTTTGGACTGACCAACCTCTCATGAAATCTCATTCATATTATAATCTTGCACGATCTTATTATTGTTAAATTTGGTTTCCTTGGGCAACTTCACCAAATTTTGAGAACTTATTTGATCCCATTAAGAAATTTCATATTAGGACCCCTTAAGACATTGGTTTAGGGTTTAGGGTAATAGGATGACAAGTAAGGGGGTTAATATTTTTGATTCATCAAATATGCAAGAACATTAGTTTATGAATATTTTTTATTTTATGAATAGACTGACTATTTCTATAATAGAAACACATAATTATGTATTATTAAGATTGAGTTTGATGTATACTTTAACTTGATTTTTTTTGATTGAATATAATATTATTTTATTTAACATGTTTTTCATTAATATTGATTGTATATATGTATGTATGTATGTATGTATGTATGTATGTATGTGTATATATATATATATATATGTATAGATATATATGAAGTTTAATATACTATGATAAAGTTGAATATTTCCCACTTAAATGAATTTTATAATATAAAATGTATAATAAAATTAGTTAATGTTGAATTTTCCCAAAGATCCAAAATATTATTTTATTTTGGATTGTTTGGAAGTGAAAGAACCTAAAAGAAAGAAAATAAAAATATTTAGATTCTTTTAGTGTCTAGGTCACTAGTGCAAATTGAAATTTCAGACTAAACTAGAAGCCTAATTAACAACTAATTGACTAGAATGAGAGTTAAGATTGTTGAAAGACAAGAGACAACACATGCAAACAAGAAATGGAAACAAGGCATGAATAAGAGAGATCAAAACATAAAATAGAAATGAATTCAAATATTATCTAATTAAGTGACAATTGGAAATGGATTGTACAAGTATTTAGGAATTTGCTAACTAAATTTGCAAAAAAAATTGAAAATTTATCAATTGTAACGATCCACTAGTCCCACAAGTAAAGTTTAACAATTTTTTTTCTATTCTAATTATATCTATGTTCATAATGTTTTATTGATTGTGTCTCTTGATGAATACACATTTAAATGTATAATATTTATCAAATCCTATTTCATTGTCAATATCAAGGACCCTAATTTACTATGTATCAACCTAAGTATATCGAATAATTTCTTCCATAGGCATGCCTGCATACTTGTATCCACACAATGCAAATGCAATTTAAAACATTTAAGCAATGCAAATGAGTTTTTTCCATTATCAAATATTCTCGAGCTTGAAATCAAGGTTTTCAAATGTAATTTTTTTTGTTTGATTTGAATTTAGGATTTCAAAAAGCAATTAGGGTTTTCAAATGCAATTGTTTTTATTTCATTTCAATTTAGGGTATTCAAATGCATTTTTTTTATTTCCTTTCAATTTAGGGTATTCGAATGCATTTTTTTTATTTCCTTTCAATTTAGGGTTTTCAAATGCAATTTTTTTTGGTTTGATTGAACAATTTAGGTTTCAAAAGCTAAATTTTGTTCTTAAGATACAATTTAAGGTTGATTTTTTCATTTATATTCAATATCTTAAGGGTTTCATTTCATTTTTTCTTCTACTTCTACAAAGCATCATTTCTTCTTTTACACAAATAAAATACATAAAACACTAAATAAATTGAAAATAAACATGTTAAAATCTATTATTGTATTAAAAATTTCAAAAAAACATGAAAAAAGAAAAAAGATTGGGGGTGGAGGCGTACCTGGAGGTCGTTGCCATCATTGTCATCTCTATGAAATCGAGATCCCGTGCTCTGTGAATAATTGAGTTTCGTTTATTTTTAAAAATAAATACCACTTTAAAATGAGATCCTGATTTTTACAAATCAGGATACCGTTTTGTAAAGATTGAGATCTTGTTTCTCGTCCATCGGTTCGAGACCCATTAATAAACATGATCACTTTTTTAAAAAAATGGGATCTCGTTTAGAATTTAGGCTCGGGATCCTGTTTTTAAAAGTGGGATCTCGTTTATTAAAAAATGGGATCCCATTTTTGGCAAGCCAATTTCATTTTTTTTCCTAAGGAAAAAACTTCCACGTTTTGTGGACTCATCTTCTTGCTCTTACCCGATAACTAGATTAGGGCGCATGATGTTACATGAGGTTTTCCCTTGCTCAAAATTTATCATGGTCTGTGCCCAAAATTATGATAATAACAAAAGATAAATTATTAATAAAGATAGAAAAGAAGAATTGTTATCCATTAATGCAGAAGAACTTGGAAAAGTGTTGGGGTTTACAACTAAAGAATTTGGAAACATCCACACTTACCTAGAAAAGATTGCTAGTGATTATGAACTAGTGGATGAAAGGGAGAAAAAATATTTCATAAATAAAATAGTTTAGGATAACATACAAGTTAGAAACAAATTGAAAGGTAATCATAAGCCTCCTTATGATTTTGATATTTTTAGACCATGGGTTCAAGATACTATTTCCATGCTAGCATTTTGCCTCGGACTGGATAGTAATTGGGAAGTGGGTGCAAGCCTCCTTGAAATGGTATATAATATCCATTTTTCTTTTCCATCTCAACCTATCAAATATAACTTTATTGAGCACATTGTAGAATCCATGTATGAACAATTTTTAATGATTAAAGGAGGCGCACACTCAAATTCCACTAAGACATTTAGGTTTACAACCTACTTGTGCTATTTTTTTCTATTTAAATTTAGCGAAATGTTTTAGACCAACAAGCTTTAGATTCAACCCTATAGCAATGATGAGGAAAAGGAAATGGCCCTAGTATATGATTGGACCACTAAGATAAGGATGCATGATTCTCAAAGGAACTACAATACTTTTGTAGACTACTTTTTGGCTCCATTGCACAAGCAATTCAAATACTCCAATGCTTATATTTCCTATGTCATGTAGAAATTGCATTCAACTAGGAAAATAAATACAATTGGCTGATTGGTACTTAATGGAAGAATATACTGTGCTAAGATCTTATGGATTAGGAGTAGGGCCATACAAACTTCCAATAGATGTGACAAAAAATGTTTTTGCATTGGAATATGTAAGGTAGATGCAAAGTGGAGTCATTGAAAAAGTAACCCTTCTACTTTTTCTAGCTTTTTTGGGCCCTCCTTGTGATTTAGGCTTAATGTTGCCTTGATTTAGTGTTTTAATGTGGATAACACATTCACATTAATTCTTGGGCCCTTGTGAACTAATGGATTTTAATGGCACCTTGCTAAAGTGTTGTGAAGTGTTGTAATTCACTTTCACACTTTTCTAGGGTTTATCAAATAATCAACCTTAATATTGTCTTATTTGGAGTGTATTAAAGTGTTGTAACACACTTTCACCTTTCTCTAGGATTTTCATTAATAATTGGGCTTTCTTATGCCTTAATTGGCCCTATTTTGCATCCACAAGCCTCATTTATTGCATCGTTTCAAGGATAATCCTGACATCAATCATTGAGCAATCATAATTCAGGTGTTTCTGGCTTGTGTGGCCCAAATTTGTTGATCTAGGACTCATTTTCCACCTTGGGCGAATGGGTCCCACCTAGATCTTTTGGCCCTGAACCAATTTTCACACATTTCTAAGCACTTTTGGTTTTTGGTACCATACATTATGCCTGATGGGACTCATTTACCACCTTGTGTGAATGATTTTCATGTGGCCTAAAATCAAATTTAATTCAAATTTCTGGTGGGATTTTATTCTCCTAGATTTGGTGTCAACTTGTATTGTTGTAATTTTGGGAATTCTTGCATAATTGAGTATAAATACAAGGTTCTTGTTGAAGTATGTGAGACACTAAGAGGGGGGGTGAATAAGTGTCTAGACAAAATAATTCAATTTGTTGACATTTAAAAACCCTTTACAAAACCTTTGAGAACAATATGAATTATGTTTCAAGAGCTAACATGTGTATCAATATGAATTGTTGATTCTTAATTACATAAATGTAAGTGCAAAAATGTATAACTTTGAAACAATAAGACCACAAATGAAACCAAAAAAAGACCCATAACAAAGTGAATTTCTTGAGTGGAAAAAATTCTTGGGGTAGAAAAACCACTCGTAAAATCGCCTCACTAGCTTAATGAACCTCATTGGTTATAGAGTGCCTCACTAGAAAAAATGGCCTCACTGACCAAAAAACCTCATTGGTTACAAGAATGCCTCATTGACAATAAAAAAATGTCTCACTAGAAATGATCATTTTGTCTCACTGACTTGATCATTTTAACTTCACTATAAATTTCTGAATAAAGAATAATTCAACTACAGAGGATCACTTTGATTCTCTACAAATCATATTTTACCTCCAATCTAATACACTTAATATCTTAAAGATTCATTTTTCTGGAATCTTTAAAATACAAAATATATTAGTGATACAATCTTTTCTGCATCATGTTTATAAAAATTCAATTATAGAAAAATAGATTAAACTTTCAGTATCATAATCCTTTTGTAAAACCTCCAAACACACAACAATGTAAAGACACTGTTTAAATATCCAATGTAGATGTCATCAAATGTTGCCACCTATTCAAGCTTATAACCATCAAGAAAACCATATTCAAACTATATCAAACTACCTCATGTCAAGTCACCAATGAAACCACCTTCTAACTATCTTTTAACACATTCATGATCAATACAATGTATGCACTATAAACCCAAGGTATGCAAACTACATAGATTACCCCACACCAATGCAACCAATACACTTTACAAACAACAATGTATTTGTGACAAAATTGTGCCCTAGAAATAGGGTATACACAAGTTTAGGCAATAAACTTACATATGTGCCCAATACCAAAACCCATGAGTTCAATAAACCGTGTAGCCCCTTTTTGAAGGATGTCAAATAAACCCATGTATGCAACATAGAACCCTTGTGAAAAATAAGGACCAAAGTCGAGATAGACTCATGATTTTGAGACAAGCAACCTTCATGCCTTAGCAAGGGTATCTACAATGTTTACTATTTTAGACAAAGAATTTTAGATATGACTAATACCAAAAACATGTCAATGGAGGTTAAAATCCTACTAGTAGAGTGCACAAAGAATATCAACTGAAGCCGTTGAGTGACCCAATTAAACCCTTACATTTTAAATGCAAAAAAAAAAGGTAGAAAAAATTCTAAGTTGAAATGAAACATTTTGTACAGACCCAGAAGAGCATATCGACTATTGCTCTATTACAAAATCAAAACTTAAAAATATTACCCAGGTTGCAAAGTAGCCTGCCTGAAACCCGTTTTACTTCCACTGGAAAACCATTGCTAGGCATTGTCATTTCATAAAGCTGTTGACACCATTATTCCATTTCTTTTTTGTCAAACTCTCACCACAATGATGAAGCCCTAAACCATGATGCTCGAGAACATTCTATTCATATTTACCATGTTTCTTAACCAAATGCCTTGCATTCGATGTCTTTAGTTTGAATAAGCCAAAGTCATAGGAAACAATATTTCCTCTGAAACAATTTATCTTCCACATGAAAGTTGTAAGTATTATAAAATTATTACCATTTAATGACCATGAAACCTTGTAAATATTCCTTACCATGGAGCCTTATAAATGTGCCTTGTAAAATTTTGAATAACCAACCGTGTATTGCACAAGTGTGAGAACACTTACAACATTTTGTAAATGCCATCAACAAGTGAAATTCAATATAGTGAAAGAATGACTCCAAACCACTGTAACATATACTAAAAGAATGAAACCTTAAAACCATTGTTTTTCCTTGACCTTGAGTATTGTAATGCAATCAAGACAACTGATCAATTGATTTTTCCTTTTGTCAACAAGGACAACAAAAAGGAACAAAGAACAACAAACTCCCCTTTTTTCCTTGGTGACAAAAACACCAAACACCAAACATTTTCCCCCATTTTTTGTCAACAAAGACAAAGAACAGATGTGTATAGGACTGTCACAAAATAAGCTATTATCATCTATGTCAAAAAATGGAACCACTGTTACAAGTGGATAAACTAAATAAGAATACCAAAGGTGAGTAGAAAGACCAAGTGTTGAACACCAAACCATCATGAAGGATAAGTAGAAATAATCATATCAAATGCTCACTGCCTAATTAACTGTGAACTTAGAGACATGGACAAATTGACCAATGCATCAATTGGAAATAGAATGTCAACAACAAACTAACCAAATAATGTGGCAAGTGCATCATCATGAATACGAACCATTGAAGCAAATGAAAAAATAATGGAATCACTGAAGCAAATGCAATAAGCCAAATTAAGAAAATACTCATCAATGATGAACTGATCAACTGTTCTCCCTCTTTTGAAAAAATGAAATTGCTACAACAAAGAACTTTCTGTAGTGAACAAAAATACTTTTGTACCAACAAGCATTGAATCCATTAATTGACAACACTAAAACTATCCACAACTAATGTCAAACTTTATTACCTCTATTAGAATAAAAGAATACCTCAAGGAATGCCTCGTTGAACAACAATCAAGGTTTAACAGGGAGATATATCGAACTTTATGCATAGGACAAGACAATCCAAGGAAACATTACTTCTGTCGAAGCAACAAATGTTACTTTCACTGATGTTGTCCTGTCTTAAGTAACTGTCTGATGAACATGTTGATGACCAACATGACAATTCTATCTTATGGCCCATTCCACTGTTAGATTCCTAACTTTGTCATGAATTTTAATCTCTCTTAGCATAGAAAGCACTTATTACACCTACACTTGAAGAATGTCTGCAAAGTAGGGACCTTGGAAGACTATCATGAAAACACTGTCCATTAGATGTAGAAGTAGACCTCTATATTTAAAACATATTCAAGAAGAAATAAGAGCCCCACACTATATGAGAACTTGTTGAGAAACCTATCACTATTACTCATCAATAAAGTGCATATTCGACAGTCCAAAAGACATAAAGAAAACAATGAACCTATAACAACATCTATCAACTTATGTTTCATGCCCATCACATTACAATATGACTGTTATACTAAAATCACTGAACTCAACCTTGGAACCACTTTGATCAGAGACCATCATTAGCATAAGCATAGTGTATAACTGACATATAATTTTGTTGTATCAGATTTTTGTTTGTTACTGTCAAGAGAATAAAAAATTCATGTGAATATACAATCATATATCATAGTATCATTGAAGCAATGCAAACAATGCCAAGCTAAAACTGTAGGGGTATAGAATATACATGGAAATCCCCCCCTAAAGATGATCTCTAAAACCAATCATGAATATTTCCTATTCATATTATATGAGAATCATGCATCCTGTCCTTATACCTAAAACCATTTTCATTCACATCACTTATATATATATGTGCATCAAATATGCAAGTATATGCCAAGGTCAAGACTATATCACAAATGCCATCATCAATGATTACCAATGTCAAGACCAATAGCTCTAACAAGTAGTCATGTCAAAGTGCCATATAAAACCTTAATCAAGTATCACTGTACTATCAAAAATGAGACCAAACAACCAATGTCGAATCAATTATCATATCACTGCCAAACCGATTTTAATAGAAATGATTTTTCCAAAAGTGTTCCTTATTCACCACTTAGTACTTGAAACACATGAGCCTTATATGCAATAGGTCATTAATAACTTATATACTATGAATGTAACAAGCTCCATTAATTGTTTACCAATGAAAGATGATAAGAAATTAATTACTTATTAGAGACAAGTATATATAAGCCACTAATATCTAATGCTAATAAGATACATAGGTTATCAAGTATTAATCAAATCACGGTATATGAAAGGAATCAATCAATTATGTCTTTGTAACAAATATATTTTTCACTGATATATGCTACCACTGCCATTTGATGGTTTGAGATTGATAAAAAAACTATGATCTACAACTTTTGATATTCATATGAGAAAGATCACCATAATCTACTCCCCCTGAGACCAAGCCACTGCTTAGATAACCACCAAGATCAAAAAAATAAATATGTTGTACATAAAAGAATAGGATAGGGAAGAGCCACTAAATCAAGAAAAATGGTTATTTGATCTCTAAGGAATTGTCAAACAAACATTTGTGAAGCACAAAACATAACTACTATTCCACCAATGATAAGTTCAAGATATTCACTATCTATTTCATCAATCAAATACCACTGTAAGATCTTATCCATAAAATATTGATAGAGACACTTTTTAACATGGGTGTATTTTAGAGGCAATGATAAGATGTTTTCAACACATTGAATGTTTCTATCAACTTATGAACTTTTCAAATTGTGGACAATGATTTTGGCAAACCAAATGCTTTCTAGCACTTCTAGGGTTTTCCACCTAAAAGGAGAAAGAAATGGGCCAAAATGCTAATGTCTACACTCAAAGTTAATGTGTATGAGAAGTATTATGACTAATTAAGATATACTAATGCACTATTCTGAAAATGAAATGATCTAATGATGTAAAACCTAAGAAATGCAGCTTGCTTGAAAACATAATGTGATATGCAAAAATGCCTAAAAATGCAAGTAAATGATGAAATAATAGAATAGGGTGAAAGGGGTGTACTTGGAATATGAGACTTGATGCTGGGAGATTTTGAAATCCTGAAAAATTGACTGAAATTGTTGATTGGGACACTTACGTTAGGCTAGGTGACTTAGTCCCAGTTTCAAGAAACTTTGTTAGAATGAGAATCTGCCAAATGGGTGTCCAAAAATGTCAAAATCACTTTTCAGGCCCAGAAGCAGGACTAATCTGCCAGTGTGGCAACTTATTCCTCCTACAAATCTCAGGAATTTCAAGACAAAATCTTGTAGCCTCAGGTCTACACTTGCTTTCTTGATAGGTGTCCACACTTGATTTTGCAGAAAACAGGGTAGAAAGTCTCTCCAAGATTGAATTAGGGTTGTGATGACTTTATTTACTTTTAAGACCTCTTGACCACTTTTCAACACCTATTTTCTTGACAAATCTACATACAAAAGTCTGCAAACACACATGTAAAAGGGGAAAAATGGTTAAGGGTTAGAGTATAGGGGTGTGCCTTGGTCAAACCCCACTTTGGTAATAAAACCCTATGAAATGAAATGAAATGAAAGGAGAATGATAAATAAACAACATGCAATGTCATAAACTTACCAATCCCTTGATGTAGAAATTTGAAGATATGCAATAAAGTGCTCCAATGGATGGCTTGACAATGCTTGATTGCTTGATTAATTGATTGCTTATTAGATTGAATGCTTAATGAGTGCAAGAGATTACGAAATTGTAGGAGATGTAAAATGAAGAGAAAAACCCTTATTTATACATGGTTTTACTAAAATTTCCCTAAAATAACACATCACAAGCTGACCTCAAGGGGTAGAGGACAAAATCCTGCTAGAAATTTGAAATTATTTTGAGTTTTGTGCCGAAAAGGAATAAGTTGCCCCTATTGGCAACTTATTCCCACTTAAGAAAATTAAGTGGGTGCCCAGAATTACAGGGCATTAAATGTTTTCCAATGGGAGTATCCTAAAAAAACACTTAAAAACAGTTAAAAAGTATATTAAAGGGTCATTTATACATGAGAAAGGGTTGAATTAGTGATGATAAGTCTAGAAAAGCATGAAAGCGAGTTACAAAAATTTACAACACTTTGAAATAGGACTTGTAAAGTGATAAAAAGGAGTTATTTAAGTGAATTATGATGAAAGGGTCCTAGAAAAGTGTGAAAGTGAATTACAACACTTCACAACACCTTTACAAGACATCCTAGAAGTCTTAATGATTCATAAAGATTCAAGACCTAATGTGAACATGTTAACCACATTAAAACATTAGACCTAGGCAAAAATAAAGCCAAAGTCCAAAAGAGAAACTCAAGTGAGCATAAAAATGTCAACTATACATTTTTTGGTGACACATTAAGCCCATAATTTAGTGAGAGGATGAAATTGCTTCAAACTCTTGCTAAAGTAGCTAAACATGCACATCGAGAGGGATCCTAATGCACACATGGTTGTAAGACGAATCAAAAATCAAGAGGGATGATCAAGCCCCAGGATCACAATCCCATGGAAAACCGCACATAAGTGTAAAGGAACACACAAGAAAGTGATGAAAAAGAATGAAAGCTTCAATCATATTTCTAGCCTGTTGTGGATCAGATCTAGGTTGTTTGTTTGAAAAGGAAAATGCATAATCACTTTGGGGTGATGAGACTTATGGTTGTCCACTAGGTGAGAAGCCCAAGTATACTCACTCTGAGGCCACAAAACTTCCAGTTGTCCGTGAGGTGAGAAGGCCCAAAAGGTGAGGGACATATGCTCGGTTGGTATGCACTTACACAAGCAAGTGGCTATGGGAAAAAGTTGTGTCGCTAGATGGGTTTTCCCGCTCAACCATATTAAATTTATACCTCCTCATAACTTTAATAAGGCACCACAAAGACAATGTCGGTTCGTGCACCATGAGACAAGCAAAGCTTTGTATGCTTAGAACTCATGAACAAATGCAAAGGTACCACATGCATGCAAGTTGTGTTATGCAAGGTGGCCATGTAAAAATGAAAAATGCAAAAATGAAAAAGAAATGTTCAAATGAGTCTTGTTTGGTTAATGTTAGTCTATCACTTAGGGAACATTGTGCCTAATGTCTCCAAGAGAGGACCAATCAAATAATAAAATATTCACAACTTAGGGGATGTAGTGTGTCACATCAGACCGCCAAGAGGAATGTAATATCTAGATCACGCTTATGAAGGAAATCACACCTAATGCCATCCACAAAGTGACAAATACATCGTATGAAGTAACAAGGATGCACTAAGAACCAAGAAAAAGAAAAAAATGCAAAATGAATAATGCTAATGTATGCCCCCACTATAAAGGAATTGCTACATATCGTTCTGTGAGCAATTAATTTAAAGTAGAGAACTTGGAAAGCCCCTATGCCAAGTCATATGTTTCCAAGTAAGGTTGCGTCATGTGAAGGAAAAGGAACAAAAGAAAGAGGGGTTTCCCCCAAAAACAACACGCCAAACATATAAGGGATCTATAGATTTGGGGTCAGTATGTTCATTACTGCAATTGTTTTGATTAAAGCGGTCGAAATTGTCATCATTCCCCAAAACACATAGAACTAGAAGAATGAAACAAAGAGGCGAAAACAAAAGAAAAATAAAATATGTTTTGGGTCAACATGGAAGAGACATTGTGGTCTCAATGCTTTGCATCATCCCCAAAAGGAGGAACATAAGTGAAAAGAAAATGAAAAGGTGAAATAAAATGAAAAGCTTTTGGGTCAACATGAAAGAGAAATTTTGGTCTCAATGCCTTGCATCATCCCCAAAAGGAAAAACACAAGAAAAAGTGAAAAAGAAAAAAGACCTTTTAGGTCAACATGGAAGAGACATAGGGTGTCTCAATGCTTTGTGTCATCGCTTTGCATCATCCCCAAAAGGAAAACACAAAACAAAGGTGAAAAAGGAAATGTACGACATATAGAAGAATAGAGATACAAATAGAAGAAGTGTACAAAGAGAGAGAGAGAGAACATCAAACACACGTTATGAGGGAACATGATACACACATAGAAAAAGGAAAAAAATTGAAAGGGGCTAGTGATGCAAATGAAAGTCAACCATCTAATAAGTCATCCACCTCCCAATCATGTTCAGTGTATTGTGAGGGCGGTTGACTGTCTAAAGGGATAACTGCAAGTGTCAAACTAGGAGATGTACCAGGTTCTTCACTTGGTGTGATAGATTTATCATTTAAGCTCATGGAATATTAAAATAAAGAATTTAAATCATTATGCACCTTTTCATCTATTTTAGTGACCTCCTCCTCATCATCATCATCCAGATTAATGACGACAGGGGGATGAATGGTAATGTCCAATGAAGAATGTATCAGGAGTGGGGGTTGTTGTATCAGATCATTTTGCTGTGAGGGTTGTACCATACTATATTGAGGTAGGTTAGGTTAAGGAGGTTGGTCAGATATTGCTTCTGTCAAAGGCAGAGGTTGATTTTTTTTGTTTGCTTCTGTTTGCAATTAATGAGCAAGTAGATGACAACGACGCCTACGCTCACTACTATCACGATTTCATTTTATTTTGTTTTGGAGTTGTTGAGGTGTAAGAGTGGGTTGAACCACCATAGGCTTCTTTTCTTCCCGAGGAGGAGGAATAGAAGGAATCAAAGAAGACGGGTCAATCAATTTCTCTTTCTCTTTATAAACTTTTTTTAGATGAGGAGGCATGATGGGGTTGGTTTCATTATCTTGTGGTCGTTTAGAGGAAGAAGGAGAAGTGTTTAGTGTTGGTTGTGCATGAGATTGTATTGTTTGTTCAGGTTCGGATTCAGGTTGAAGCATTATCTCATCAAGGATGGGGATGGTGGAAGCAGATGGAGATTGGTTATGAATGGATAATTCAACAATTTTCTATGCTTTATACTTTTGATAGGAAATGAAAATGAAATCCTTGTGAGGTGTGATGGGCTCCATGGATTCTGGACAAAAGGCTTCTAAGGAGAAATTTCCTTTAGAAGACGCAGGGTGAAAGCCACTATGATGAATGGTGAATATGTCATTGTCATACAAAAACTTTAAACATTTGTGTATGACTGAAGGAACAACTCTCATCGAGCGAAGCCATGGGTAGCATAGCCATAGACGAAACTGATTCGATTGTGGAATGATAGAGAATATAACATCCACCATCTTAGGTCCTATTTGTAATGGAAGAACGATCAATCTAATCGTAGGCACACAAAACCATTATGTGTTTTTATCCATGCTCTTGGTTGATCATAGTTATCTTGACATAATTCATGTAAAACCAAAAATTCCTCCATAATTACATTCTCACCACAGGTGGGATCTATGAGTATCCCAGTAGTGGGCTTATCATAAATGCGTCTGACTATGTAGAGAGGACCATTGGGAAGATTTGGAAGAATATATTTAGGAGTGAAAGTAATATCAATATTTTTCTTAGGTTGGCCTTACAAGGGATAATATCTATTGCTCCTACCATTTCATCCATGGGATTAATAGAGGGTGTATCAGGATGTTCAGACTCTTTATTAACGATCATCACATCATTATTTTGAGTTTCACTGGCTTTGACAAATGACACATTATGTTTAGGCATGGGATTTTTAAAAAATTGCAGATTTTGATTAGGTGGGGCAATAGACATATTACCTTTTGCAAAAACATTGGAAACAGATAGATGACCAGAATCAATGAGGTCTTGCACTATGTGTTTAAGATGCTTACATTGTTTTGTGTCATGTCCGTTTTGTCTATGATAATGGCAATAGGAATTCTGTTGGAAATTTGGAGGAAAAGGTTTGGTTGTGTCTAATGGTTTAATAGGAGGAAAATAAATCATTTGTTGCTGTATAAGTTTGGTCATGGTGTTATGAAGGGTGTCTGGTAATGGTGTGAACTGTTGTTTTGGATCTCCATAACTATAAGGTATCGTAGCTTTAACAACTGCTACTTGATTGTTGATAGGTTGAGGTGATGGTTGTGGAGGAGGATTGAATTGTAAAAACCCTTTGTTCGGTTTGTGAAATGGTTGTGAGTTGTTGGAAGTGCTAGGTTTAGATTTGTTAGCTCGATTAGAAGTGGATTTGGCATCACGACTAGTAACTGAGTTGTGATAGTCACAAAGGGTTATGCATAAATGTATAAAAGAAGGGAAATTCATCATGGTCAACTTATCCTAGATGTGAGTCTACAATTTTTTGATAAACATCTTTTGGAGATGTGAATCAGGAATCTTGACATGTACTTGAGTATACAATGACTGATAGCGTGAAATGAAATCAATGACTTTTTCATCTGCATTTTGTTTACATCTCATTAGATCAACCGTTGTCTTTTTAGGAGTCATATGGACTTGGAAATGACTTATAAAGGCATCAAAAAGTTCATTAAATGATTGAATCAAATGATTAGGTAAGTTTGAAAACCATTCCAAAGTAGTGTCTTTTAAGGTCCTAGGAAATAATTTAGCTAATAGTTTATTGTCAAGGAAAAAGTCACTACATAAGGCTATATATAGGCATTGACATGATTAGTAGGATCTCCTATACCTCCATACTTCTCAAACATAGGCATCTCAATTCCTTGTGGCATCAGTGTTCTTAAAATTTCCAATGATAATGGGCTACTACAGACATAATAGGTGGGTGGGGTGGCTTGGTTTTTTTCTTTATGGTAGATATTTGTTGTTGCATGGAAGAAACCGTCTGGAAGAGTTGTGTAATGAGAGGGTCAGTGTAAGTTGGATGAGGTGGAAGAGATAATGGTGATGGAGTGTATGTAGTGTTGGGATACTAGTAGGGGTGAAGGTGGTGGAGGATGGAACATTCAATGCCACAAAAGAACTAGGGATGCTAATTGGAATATCAAATGGAGTGACATGACTAACTTGTTGCATGGTTGTTGTCACATGAGGAGTGGTATAGGTGGGTATGGATACTATGGTTGAAGGAGGAGGGATGCGAGGTCCTCCTTGGCTGGCCATAGTGTTTGCTGGTTGAGATGTGTTAGAGGCATGTTTTTGGTATATCTCAATGATTTGTTTCATAACATCTAAACCTTCATTGTTAGTGTAATTAATTATTTATTACACTAGCATAAGTTAACTTAGGTCTTGCATTTAATTAATTAAGTCCTAGGTTGCATAAATTAGGAAATCATTAATAATGGGGTAATTCCCCTTTCCATGTTTGTAGGGATAAGATTCCTTCTAGAAGATGATTTGTCCTTCTAGAACTTATCTCAATATTTTATCATTTCCTAGGTAGGGTTCACATGTTGTTACATGTTGTTAGATCATGACACATGTCAACATCATATTGCATCTTGCATCTCATTCATGCCTATATATTCTGAGCATTTGTACATTTGTAATCATCTAATATTCTAGATCAATAGCAATCTCCATTTGCATGCCCTTAGTTGCAACACTTTCTGTGTGGTTGAATTTCTCCTTGGCAAAGGTCTTCTTGAAGGCTGCAACTTCAGGGACATTGTGCTTCCACCATTCCATCATTCATCACTTTCAAGCATTCGATGGATGTTATCTATAGCAGGAATGGCAGTGGTGGAAAAGTTTTCAAGGCATACGTTTTGTTGCAAATATGCTAGCTCCTCATGAATGTTAATGAATTTATCTTGTAGAATGGAACTAGTTTGTGTGTCAACATGCATTGGATGTGAAGGTAAGGTGTACTAGTGGTAGTGTCCATGCCTAATGCACCATTGTCCATACCAGGAGTAGGAGCTCGAGACAACCCAAGGTCCACAACAAGTGTGTTATTGCGGGATGCCATGAGTGTCATGCCTAAATTTTTCGCTAGAAAATACCCAACAATTTTTTTTTTAAACCAATTAACTAAGCTAATTAACACTATCTAAAAGTTTATGGTGTAGATTATCTCTATGGTACACACTGCACACTCCGGTGGGTCGCCTCATAACATAAATTTATGAATGAATATATTCAACCTCTTCTTTTAAGGATGGTTTACCAGAGTTAATTTAGCTTGCTCGAGCATTGGCATGTCATGCACATTCAAGTTGGAGAATGATAGGTTTAAAACTTATTTAATGATTTATTTATTTATTTCATGACCATGTAATCTATGAAATAACATCTTTAAGCAATGGTCAATTATGTATACCATGTTCCTACCAACAATTCATCATATACTTATAAGGATGCTAAAGATATGTAAATGATGATGATAATATATTATCATAATTAATTAACAATATTATAGAATACAAAATTATTATTATAGTATCATTATTGAATCAAATTATTGATGTTGATACCAATACTATTTAGTAACTCGAAAATGAAATTATTAAATAGCTACAAATTTACTCATTAACAACTTCCTCATAATTAATTCCTCAAATAGAATTATCATTAACTGTTATCAATAAACTAAGTTAATAATGATATAATTATTGTTCAACATTCCAAAGTAATAATATTGTTACGTAATTCTTGTGTAATTAAACTACACCAATGAGGCTCGACATTTAATATTTATTATCCTTACTTTGCACTTCCAACCATATCCATGGCAATACTAAAAAAAAAACAATCATCCATCCCACATTTGTATTAGAAATGTTCCCATCTAGTTCACCCCAATACCAACATGGTTTATTTATTTATCTATTTTCTATTTGTTTATTCAATTAGGTGTTATATATTAATAATATTATTTTTAAATCTCAATTTTAACATTAACATCATTGCCTCTACTTAACCAAAATATTTACTCTCCAAATTACAATAATAATGTTATTACTACTTAATCATAAAAGAAATAATGTTATCATTAATTTTATTATACTACGCCTTCACTAAATTAACAACTCCCTACTTTTAGTTTATTTGATGTTTTCTTAATACCAATATTAACATTGCATATTTCTTGATTCATTCTTGGACAATGGATAAATGTAAAGATTTATAACATTGTTTCCATGATGCATGAGTAAAGAAAATCACTTGTCTTTCACACATTTGTTTTTACTATTATTACCTGTCTTATATGCTAATATTTGGAATAATAGCAATATTACTATCACGCTTCTCAACTCCCTAATTGATTCCCTCTTATTAATATTAAATACCCCTAAAACATAAAATAATTGTCCAAATCAATTTTTTTTTTTTTTTTAATATTAAAATTTATCAATTATTTATCCACATTAACATATCCCATAATATATACCATCTTAAATATTTACATTTAAAACCAATTTTAATTATCATTTACCTAATTATTTATATATGATAAATTAGCATTCCTTATTTATTAATTTTAAAGAATAATTACTTATATAATTATAACATATATATAAAATAATAAATTAAACAAAAGAAAATTTACTTTTCCTAAAACATAAAATTACTTTAAAGTTCTTAATTTTCTAAATCTGTTTTAATATCTTAATGTTTTCTTTTTCTTAAATAAGCCTAAAGGCCACATTGCACTCCTTTTACTCTTGGACTTTTCCTATTTAAATTTGCTTGAATGTTTTGTTTCCTTGTAAAAGAAAGACCACATGCTCCTAACTTATAACTTAGGATAGTTTCATTCGATTTTATCTGTGTGATGTTATATTGCTTTTACTAACACTATGGATATTTTAAAATTTAGGGGACTAAAGTTTCCTATTGATATGTATCTACTATTTAACGCAGTTCTATCCAAGTGGATAAGTTTCCTTTATTTGTTCGATTTATTAATTTATTTATTTTTTGATACCATCACTATTAAATTTGTATACTACAGATTCTACATCATGAGTTCCATGCATGTCTATAATCATGTATTCAACTCAGGCTAACTGAGAGGGAGTTAAGGAAACAGTGGTGTATTTCATAATGCAAGTAGCTTCATTAAATTTATGGGTTCATATGGAAATATACCTAATTAAAAAGATACATGTAGTATATCTATTCTTTAATACATATGATACATTTTCCATCATTTTGAATACAAAAGCTACCACATCCATTATGGACTATACCATTTTCTTCAATGCTAAATGAAAACAACCATTTTCTTTCAAACACTTCCTTATATAGTGTTTCATTTTCTTTCCCTCAATAAAATACAATTTCATTACTTAAACTCTTCCTATTGTATTTGATTCATAAAAATAATTCAAAATAACATGTCAATACATAATACTTTTTTTTTCTTAGTTTCTACATTAAACAACATGAAACTCATTTCTTTACATTTATAATATTATCATAGTTATTTGAGCGAGCAAATGATTTACATACCCATAAAACAAGGTCTTGCTCTTTTTACCTTCAATTTTCAACAAAGTGTAGCTTTCAATATCACAATAACGTTTAATGGTACCATGAATCACACACACATGAGTAAGGCTTTCTCTCCACCCTACCGTAATGGTGTCATGGAGCCTCATGGGCTCTAGCCATAACCCCGAGAAAGGAATTCTTTAAGCTCCATGATGATAAATAGAGTCTTTTCTCAATTTTTTTTTTAATAAAGGGATAAAACTACATAGCACAATTTTCATGCATCTAGGTTCTCTACTTTCTATTTTCAACCATAATCCATACACTATGTTACCTTCTTACAACCAATAAACAAGGGTAAATAGAATTAGGGAGAACTTATCTCTTTTCCTTTAGATGAAAGGACTGAACTCTTGTATCCATCTTTCCTCTCCAAGCCAATCCATCTTGATCACTATCATTCTAAAAAGGGTAGACTCCTCTCCTCTTCTCCTTTCTACCATCTCCACTCAAGTTCTCCAAGAGGAGAAGTGGGTAACACCTACTCATTCTTCCTCTCCAAAATATATAGGAGTTTCAACTTGCAAACTTTGGGTGGGGAGGTGTGAAGTGCACCTACTTCCATAAATGAGAGTATTTTCCTTATTAAAGAGGAACATGCACTTGGACAACCCTTCCATCCTTCCATCCCATCCTCCCTTCAAAACTCGCCACTTTCCATTATGAGGACTTTTCAAGGGTCAAATCATGTCCTTGTGGCATTATTATATGCCCATTTGACCCCTACCACTATGGTATAAACCCTAGGGGGTTTATTTTTGCATCCCAACCAAGAAAATTGACCAACAACCCTCTTTAAAGACCCATCTAAGGAACCATCCGAAATTCAAACTTGCATAATGATTTCTAACCTTAACCCCAACTTATATCTCACATGACACATAAATAAATAGTCTCACAACTCCAAAGATAATTTATCCCTTTAATATCAACCCTCACCATCTCAACATAATAACTTTATTTATTTATTTTTTCCTAAGTTCTAAAAGGAGGGATTCAAATTCATAATTGCAAGAAGATGTCTTTTTGATTTGCTCTTGATGGTTCACCCTTCCCATGCTAACACTGTTACCTCCCTGCACAATACCAACACAATCATAAGTAACAATTTGATATCACATAAATCTGTTAACTAAATATTTTATACTTTAGCTATATAATAACCCCTTTAAAAATTCAATATGTTTTTTCAAAGTATGCGAGTGTATTCCACCTTCATGGTAGTGACAATAAACAAAATGTCAAAATTAAATGCAAGAATTTCACCAAAAGATCACCTTATTTATCATCCATAATATATCTAATCATCAATTCAAGAAAAGCATACAACAAATTAGGGCTGTATTAAGTACATACAAGATGAGGTCTTACAATGAGTCTTGAACTTCTTCTCACTAAAGTATTATCAATAGGGCACCAAACACTCAAACACATACCACAAGAGATGGGGTGGATGCAAATGCAATGCAATCTAGGTTTAAGAAAGTGCAAATAATAGAAATTCGGTAAATTGAAATTGAAATTGAAATGTAGTACCAGAAAATAGAAGTGCAAAAAATACCCAGAAATTACTAGAAAATGTAGTGCAAAATATGCAAGAGGACTAAGTTGCCCAGTGTGGCGATTTAGTCCCACTGATGATTTTTTTGAGATTTTTTAGAATTTTTGAATCAATTTTATGGTTTTTAGATGCACAAATGTAGTTACTATATGAAATGCAAATTTTTTAGTGTTTTTCAAGGCACAAATGATGCAAAAATGCAAACTATTGAAGCTTTTCAATAATTCAATTTTGAAAACCCTAAGATGTAATTTAAAAAATGCAATACCTAATTCAATGTAAATGAAATTTAGGATGCACTTAAAATTAGAAGCAAAGATGTTCATAAGTTGGGTTCACCAAAATTTGGACAATGAATTTGGAAAACCAAATGCTTTCTAGCACTTCTAGGGTTTTCCACCTAAAAGGAGAAATAAATGGGTCAAAATGCTAATGTCTACACTCAAAGTTAATTTTTATGAGAATTATTATGTCTAATTAAGATATACTAATGCACTATTCTAAAAATGAAATGATCTAATGATGTAAAACCTAAGAAATGCAGCTTGGTTGAAAACACAATGTGATATGTAGAAATGCCTAAAAATGCAACTAAATGATGAAATAATAGAATAGGGTGAAAGAGGTGTACCTGGAATCTAATACTTGATGCTAGGAGATTTTGAAATCTTAAAAAATTGACTAAAATTTTTGACTGGGACACTTACGCTAGGCTGTGCGACTTAGTCCTAGTTTCAGGAAACTTTGGCAGAATGGGAATCTACCAAATGGGTGTCCAAAAATGTCAAAATCACTTTTCATGCCTGGAAGTAGGACTAATCCTCCAGTAGTGGCGACTTAGTCCTTTTGAAAATCTTGGGAATTTTGGGACAAAATTTTGTAGCCTCAAGTCTACACTTGCTTTCTTGGCAGGTGTCCGTACTTGATTCTACAGAAAACAGGGTAGAAAGTCTCTCCAAGCTTGAATTAGGGTTGTGATGATTTGATTGACTTTGAAGAATTCTTTACCACTTTTCAACACCTATTTTCTTGACAAATATACATACAAAACTCTACAAACACACATGCAAAAAGGGGAAAAATGGTTAAGGGTTAGAGTATAGGGGTTTGCCTTGGTCAAACCCCACTTTGGTAATCAAACCCTATGAAATGAAAGGATAATGATAAATAAACAACATGCAATGTCATAAAATTACCAATCCCTTGATGTAGAAATCTAAAGATATGCAATAAAGTGCTCCAATGGATGGCCTGACAATGCTTGATTGCTTGTTAGATTGAATGCTTAATGAACTTGCAAGACATTATTAAATTGTAGGAGATGTAAAATGAAGAGAAAAAACCTTATTTATACATGATTTTACTAAAATTTTCCAAAAATAACACATCACAGGCCGACCTCAAGGGTTAGAGGACAAAATCCCACCAGAAATTTGAAATTATTTTGAGTTTTGTGTTGAAAAGGACTAAGTTGCCCCTATTGGTGACTTAGTCCCACTTAAGAAAATTAAGGGGTTTTTGGGAATTACGGGGCATTAAATATTGTCCAATGGGAGTATCCTCAAAAACACCCTTAAAAAGGGCCGAAAAGTGTATTAAAGGGTCATTTATACATGAGAAAGGGTTGAATTAGTGATGACAAGTCTAGACAAGTGTGAAAGTGAGTTACAATAGTTTACAACACTCTGAAATAGGACATGGTAAGTGATAAAAAAGAGTTATTTAAGTGAATTATGATGAAAGGGTCCTAGAAAAGTGTGAAAGTGAGTTACAACACTTCACAACACCTTTACAAGACATCTTAGAAGTCTTAAAGATTCATAAATATTCAAGACCTAATGTGAACATGTTAACACATTACAACATTAGACCTAGGAAAAAATCAAGCCAAAGTCCAAAAGAGAGACTCAAGTGAGCATAAAAATGTCAACTATACATTTTTTGGCGACACAAAAATATATATCTCAAACCAGGGATATCAGATAGATACATTATAATCCTCTTAATTGTGTACCAATCTTATGCTTTTACTTAAGTTTCTCTTACAATATGCACAAAATTAAGTTCTTTATGTTTTTGTTCAGATTTCCTTCTCCAAACCTTCCTAGGTTCTTTCTTTTGCTTGTCCAAAGTGCTTACCACTTCGTTATATCTAACTGACCTTACAACATTACTCCAACAATACTATGATTTATGTCCAACACTATTGCATTTATAACATATGATATTGCTAGAAGAATAATGATGTCTGCTTCTTGATTTTCTATAGTCATAGCTTCCATGCATCCAACAATTTCTTGCTAGATAGCCAATTTTATTACACTTATAAAAAGCATTGTTATAACCTTGATTTGACAAGCTATAAGAATTATCATTAGTCCATCCAAAAAAATTTCTTGTATGAAATCTAATCTCTTGCTCTATGACCATATTTATGACATGAATAACAATAACCATAAAATTGGGAATAATTATACCTTATTGAATGATTTTCCTGATCAATAGGTGGAGGCCATAAGAATTTATTTGTTCTTCTTCTTCCGACATTAGGAACTTTCTCTTTTGATTTCTTACTGTCTTCACTTTTTGGATCATGTTGTCCTTGACTATTATTATTTTTACCATCTTGAGTAGATTCACTAGTTGATGCTTCTTTCTCTTCATTTGATCTTCTAAAGTAGTCATATAGATATATTTTCTACTTAGGGATTTTTTTGAACTTTGAGCTTTGTCCTATTTCATAACCTAAACCAAAGTAGTCCTTGTGACTCTTTTGAATTCTCAACATGTTATTTAATGCATCAACACTTTTCTTAAATTTTTGAAACATGAATTTTTCAAGATCTTTCCTCAAAGTGACTATTTCACTTTCAAGCTTTTGGCATTCACTAGTTTTGACTTCAAGGTCAGATTTTGTAAAATCAACTATCCTTTTGGCTTCTTGTAATTTTGTCTTTATACTAATAATAAGTTTGTTAGATTCATCAACTTGACTCTTTAAGTTAACAAGCTTATTTCTTGCCTCATCAAACTCTAAAGAAGCTTTTGTAAAATTTGAACATACCTTGTCTCTTAAATCTTTTTCTTGTCGAAGTTGGTATTCTAGTCTCTTATTCTCTTTTATGAGTTGCTTGATTGTATCAAAAGCACACAAAATTTCACCTTCTAAATCAACTTCACAATCACCTTCATTCACAAAGAGATTTCCTTCTATATCCGATTCATTCATGTCCACCACAAATTCATCAAGTTCTATATTAGACATCTTTTCTTCTATAGGCTGTGGATTCTCCTTAGGCATTTCTACTTTTTCAGGATGTGATTTTTCTTTCTTATTCCTATTCCTCTTTCCCATGACAACTAATACTCCACCAGGAACCCCTAGTTTAACTCTAGAAAAGGGTTTGGCTCTGATACCAATTGTTGGAGTATGTGAGACACCGAGAGGGGGTGAATCAATTTCTAGAAAAAATAATTCAAGTTTCTGAAATTTAAAATCCCTTTTTAAAACCTTTGAGAACAATATGAATTATGTTTCAAGAGCTAACATGTGTACCAATCTGAATTGATGATTCTTAATTACATAAATGTAAGTGCAAAAATGTATAACTATGAAACAATAAGATCACAAATGAAACCAAATAAAGACCCTTAACATAGTGAATTTCTTGAGTGGAAAATCCTCTTAGGGTAGAAAAACCACTCGTAAAATCGCCTTGTTGGCTTAATGAACCTCACTAGTTACAGAGTGCCTCATTGGAAAAAATGACCTCACTGATGAAAGAACCTCACTGGTTACAAGAATGCCTCACTGGCAATAAAATAATGCCTCACTAGCAATGATCATTCTGTCTCACTGACTTGATCATTTTAACTTCACTATACATTTCTGAATAAAGAATAATTCGACTACAAAGGATCACTCTATTTCTCTACAAATCATATTTTACCTCCAATTTAATACACTCAATATCTTACAGATTCATTTTTCTGGAATATTTAAAATATAAAATATATTAGTGATACAATCTGTTTTGCATCATGTTTGCAAAACTTCAATTACAAAAAAATAGATTAAACTTTTTGAAGGATGTTGAATAAACCCATGTATGCAACACAAAACCTTTGTGAAAAGTAAAGACCAAGTTCGATATAGACTCATATGATTTTGAGACAAGTAACCTTCATGCCTTAGCAAGGGTTTCTACAAAATTTACTATTTTAGACAAAGACTTTTAGATATGACTAATACCCAAAACATGTTAATTTGCAGGTCGAAATTGTACTAGTAGAGTGCACAAAGAATATCAACTGAAGCTGTTGAGTGACCCAATTAAACCCTTACAATTTAAATGCAAAAAAAAAGGTAGAAAAAATTCCAAGTTGAAATGAAACACTTTGTATAGACCTGAAATAGCATATCGACTGTTGCTCTATTACATAATCAAAACTTAAAAATATTACTTGGGTTGCAAAGTAGCCTGCTTGAAACTCGTTTTACTTCCATTGGAAAACCATTGCTGAGCATTATCATTTCATAAAGCCACTGACACCATTATTCCATTTCTATTTTTTCAAACTGTCACCACAATGATGAAGCCCTAAACCATGATGCTCGAGAACATTCTATTGATATTTACCATGTGTCTTAATCAAATACCTTGCATTCAATGTTTTTAGTTCGAATAAGCCAAAGTCATGGGAAACAATATTTCCTCTAAAACAATTTATCTTCCACATGAAATTTGTAAGTATTATAAAATGCTTACCATTTAATGACCATGAAACTTTGTAAATATGCCTTACCATGGAGCCTTATAAATGTTCCTTGTAAAATTTTGAATAACCAACCTTGTATTGCACAAGAAAGTGTGAGAACACTTGGTAAATGCCATCACCAAGTGAAATTAAATATAGTGAAATAATGACTCCAAACCACTGTAACATATATTGAAAGAATGAAACCTTAAAACCATTGTTTTTCCTTGACTTTGAGTATTGTAATGCCTTGAATATTGTAATGCAATCAAGACAACTGATCAACTAATTTTTCCTTTTGTCAACAAGGATAACAAAAAGGAACAAACAACGACAATTATTTCACTCATATTCTCACCTAGCATTCAAGAGAGTTCACAAGAGAATTCAAGAGTTCACAAGAGAATTCAAGAATTCACAAGAGAATTCAAGAGCATTCAAGGGTAAATTATCAAGCATTTTAGAGCAACATTCCAAAGTCAATCATCATGTCAAATATTTCATCCATCATGTTTGTTATTGTGCCAACAATTGTGATGTAGGGTTTATGATTCAAGCAAGTGTTTCAAGCAAGAATCAAAAACCACATCCAGTGCAGCCATTTCAAGCATACTTGCAACACCTTATTTCTAGGGTTTGGTGAGTTGTAACATTTCCTTTTTTACATTCATCATTCTCCATTCATATTTATTTTCATTTCAAGGATTTATTTTCAAAACAGGGTTTGACCAATGAAAACCCCTATCCACTAACCCAACAAAATTTTTCCTCCTCCTTTGTGTGTGATTTATAGGTTTAGGTTTCATATTTCATAGGGAGCAAGATTGGAGAAAAGTTTTAAATCATCCAAAGTTGTCAAAGTAGTCATCAAGCCTTGGAGAACATTGGAGATCACCTATAGGTTGAAAATTGGGGATTCGGATTTGGAAATTAGTTAGGAAAAACATAGCAAACAAAGAAGAGCTGAATCAACTTTGAAAGTTGTAGAAAATACCAACTCGACTAATTCACCACTTCTGACAAGTGAGTCCCAATTCTTGTCATTTTTTAGGATTTTGCAGATTTGGATACCCTTTTGGTAGATTTATGTTCCTGCACATTTTCCCAGAAACTGGACTGATTTTCCTAGCCTGGCGAATGAGTCATAGTTAGTAGTAAAAGTATATTTTCCAGAATTATAGACCTCCATTATGTCTTCTCTAGATTCCCAAGTGCACGCTTTCTATTTTACAGTTTTCTTTGTTGTTTTGTTCACTTTTCTAGGTCATTTAGTGTTGGTTTGCATTCAATTAGGGTTTTGCATTACATCTTGCATTTCATTGACTTTTCCAAAGTTTACACTTGGTGGTGAATCCCTCATTAGATCATATTTAGCCTCTAGGTTAGCCTTATTGCAAGATCTCTTTTGCTTTTACATTGAGATCTCTAGGGTTATCCTTGAGTGGAAGTTTTGAAAGTGGGTGTGATAGCACTTAATCTCCATATCCCCCATTTTCATAGGTTCCATTTTGGTGAACCTGCCCTTAGAACATCATAATTTTGAATGGGAGTGCATTTTCATCCTAGATTTAGCTTGCATTAACATTGCAATAGGACTTGCATTGGTTAACTTTCATTCTAGGGTTTCAAATTTTGCATTAGTGAAAGCTCATTTAGCTTGCATTTTTGCATCTAGTTTCACTAAAAATCATTCAAAATCTGCATTTGCATCTCGAATATACAACATAAAACATAAAAAGCATAAAATTTGATTCAATTTTTTTGAAAATTTTCAAAAAAATCATCACTAAGACTCATTTTCCACCCTAGGCGAATTAGTCCCTCTACACATACTGCACTGCATTTTCTGGCATTTACAGTTCAGTTTCTGAGTTTCTATTTGTTGTTATTGTCTTTTTGTTTTAGTTTCCAGAACTTATGTTATAAACATTTCATTCTTCTTAGCTTACATTCACTAGTAGAATGTGACAAATAAATGACTACGTGACTAACACTTTTAGTCACAACAACTAAAGATGACTAAATTCTACTCATTTTTTACAACACAACTATAAATGACTAAATAAATGACTAATTTGATCATGGGGTAAAAAATGACTAGTCACACAAATAAAAATTAGACAATATGATCTATTAAAGTGGATAATTAAAAAAAATGAATTGAGGGAGTAGATTGTATTATAATATAATATAATAATAATAATATATTATATTACAATACAATATATTATAATATAATATAATATTATATAATATAATATAATATTATATAATATAATATAATATTATATAATATAATATATTATATTATATAATATAATATATTATATTATTATATAATATTATATTATTATTATATAATATAATATATTAGATTATTATATAATATTATATTATTATTATATATATTATATAACAATATAATATAATGTAATATTATATAATATAAATATTATATTATATTATTATATAATATTAAATACTAATTTATATTATAATATAAATAAATATTATAATATATTTAAAAGCGAGAGATTTAATTTTGAAATCCTCTTAATTAGCAATGAAAATAAAATGCATTTGAAATCAAAATCAAATGAAGAAAAGAAGCGGGCAAAGGCAATTTTAAAAACTAGGGTTTTGTAAAAAAGGTGGGCTAAAGGAGCCTTATTTTGAAGAGGCAACCTAAAAATATGTGAAGGAAAAATAGCTCAGCGGACACAACCGGTTTGGAGGAGTTGAAACCAATGGCGGCTATGGAGACACAACCAGTTTGGAGGAGTCAAAACTAATGGTAGCTATGGAGACACAACCCGTTTGGAGGAGGCAAAACTAGTAGTGGTAGGGAAAGCAAGAAAAAATGGTATGTAAAAACCTAAATGTGCTCAATATCGAATCCTGGCCGTAATTTCATTTTAATAAACATACTCTAAAAGCCTCATCAAAACCTTATTTGCAAGTTGCAACTCACCAAAAATGGAGAAGTGGAAGGCAATACCAACAGTAACAACTAGGGGTTGGGAGGCTATGCCCCCTCCCCAATCCCCCCACTTTTTTTTCTCTTATTTATTTTAATAAAAAACATTTTATTAGGGTGTGTTTATTTTATGTCTGGTAAATTTCATCCCAAATCCGCTTACAAAAGTTTTCTCTAATTTTCTCAATGCCCATATACCCATTAACGATTAGCTTTGCATTTCCATACCCATTAGAAAACAACAACAATACCTTCTATTTTTTTTGCATTCTTTTTTTTGTGAATTCCAAGTAGATGGAGGTAATTCGAGAGACATTTGGTCTAAAGAACACCTGGATACAGAGAGAGGGCGACCCTTGCATGCCCAACCATGTAGGGAAAATGAACCAAAATGTGTTCATTACTGGAATCTTGGCCATAATTTTCATTTAATAAACATACTCTAAAACCATTTCCAATATTTGCAATCAATTTCCAACAGAAGAACACTCGTTTTGGTTGATTATGGGCAAGTCATTTGTTTTAGCTAAATTTTTAGTAGACAATAAAATGCAATTTTTGAAACAATTTTGTCAAAATTATTGTTCATTTTGAAGTTTCTTTTCATAAAAAACTAGCATGATTGTATCAATAACATGGATGGCCAAAAGGATTTAAATGTTATATTAATTTCATGGCTTTGAATATTATAAAGATTGATCTATCCAACATGTTCTATATTTTGTAAATATTACCCTTTTTTTGAATTTTTCTGAATTAAATAAATAATAGAGAACCCTATTTTATGAGCTTGCTAATTCTCTATTTAATAGGAAGCCTACTGCAAAATGTTGGGAAAACACCAGATGAAACTCTCCAAGACTTTCAAGGATGATCATTAACTCTTGTCTTCAGTTGAACGAGTTATGCATTGATACAAATTGATTCTCTATTTTTATTCTTTTTTAAATTTTCTAGTAGCTCATCAACTCTTGTCTTCATTTGGATGAGTCATGCATTGATACAAAGTGATTCTCTATTTTTATTCTTTTTTAAAATTTTGAATTCTTCAATAAATGTTGTAAAACACTCAATGAGACAAGTTTCTAGTGAGAAACATCATTTATATGTATGATACACATCAATTGTATATATGATACACATTAATTTTATACAATTTATATGTATGTTATAAATATATGTATGATGCACATCAATTCTTCAATCATATTTGTTCAAGCATATTAGTCTTCATTTCATGGTGCTTTTGTCAACATTCAAATATCTATGATACTTGAAGTTTATATACATAAATTTGTGAGGATTAATTAAGTTAGATTTTATTTGTAACTTGAATCATTGATTCACCCAAATAAATGACTAAACTATGACTAAATAAATGACTACCATGACTAAATAAATGACTACCATGACTAAAATAAATGACTACAATGACTAAATAAATTACTACAATGACTAAAATAAATGACTACCATGACTAAGTAAATGACTACCATGACTAAATAAATGACTATCATGACTAAATAAACAAATACCATGAATAAATAAACAACTATCATGACTAAATAAATGACTAGTTAACAACAATCAATGACTAAATTAACGACTAAATATACCACCAAATTGATCAATCAAAACAACCAATAAATGACTAAAAATGGTTTATTCATGAATTTGGTCATGTTATAAATGACTGGAAATAAATTACTAATGGTCATGTGACCAAACTAATGGTCACATGACCAATTTTTAGTAGGTTTTTTAGTCATTTATTGTTGTTTTTGTACTAGTGATTGCATTTACATTCACTTTGCATTTAGTAGCCTTTGTATGAGTGTTTGGTGTCCTATTGCTAATACTGTAGTGAGATGAAGTTCAAGACTCATGTAATCCCGTGATAGCACAATCATTATGGATCTTGAGTTGTCTAGCTCTTTCACTCCCAGTATTGACATTAGTACACTAGGCATGGACACCACCTTTAACAACTCTTTTCCTTCAAGTAGTATGCAAGTTGAAACAAGGAATGATAGTTTCCCACAAGAAAACATAATTCACATTCATGAGGACCTATCAAACCTACAACATCAAGTGAAAAATGACAACATCTCAACTATTTCCATCCCTACTATAGACAACATTCACCACATTCTTGAAAGTGAAGATGGACTTGAACTTGCAAAAGCATGGTTCAAATCTTTAGAAAACACCTTGCCTCAAAAAGTAGTTGTCCTTTTCCTACAAATAATGTTACAAGCCAAGGAGGAACTCAAATTCCTCCTTCCACAAAAATTGCCTCAATACCTACCTATACCAACCCTCAAGTCACAACAACAATGCAACAAGTTAGTAATGTGATTCCTTCCTTGGGTATTCCCACTAGCATCCCTAGTTCCTATGTGGCATCACACATTATATCTCCTACCACTTTACCACCTATAAGCATCCCATTCACTTGTCCTATGAACACATACACTCCACCACTTTCACTTCCATCTCATAAAATAACCAATGACCCTCTTATAGCCCAACTCTTCCAAACTGTTTCATCCCTTCAAAGACAAATTTCCACCATAAATCAAAATAAAAATGGTCCACCTACATATTATTTCAAAATTAGTCCATTGTCCTTGGAGATATTGTGAACAATGATGCCACAAGACGTAGAGGTGCTTAGATTTGAGAAATATGGAGGGAAGGGAGATCCTTCTAACCATGTTAATGCTTATACTACCTTATGTAGTGACTTTTTCCTTGATGATAAACTATTGACAAATGTTTTTCCCAGGTCCTTGAAAGATACCACCTTGGAATGGTTTTCTTCTTTATTGAACAATTCAATTCGTTCATTAAATGAACTTGTTGATTCATTTGTAAACCATTTCCAAGTGCATATGACTCCCAAGATGACCTTGGCCAATTTGATGAGATGTAAGCAAAAAGATGAAGATAACCGAATTTATCTCATGCTATTAATCACTTTATTCCCAAATTTATGTCAAGGTCCCTGACCCTCACCTTCAAAAGAAGTTCATAGAAAATTTACAAAGCAAGATTCAAGAAAATATTACCATGATGAAATTCCCATCCTTCATGCACTTGTGTACTACCCTCTATGATTATCAAAACTCAGTTAGTAGTTGAGATACAAAGCCCACTTTTAACCAAACTGAGAAATCTGAGCCCGCAAACCAAAACAATTCCCAACCTTTCAGAAAACAAAATAAAGGGTTCCTTCAATTTAATCCCCCTCACAAACAACTCAAAATGTCAATAACCAAGTAGTTGATGTTAAATCCATGGTACCCTTTAGCTATGGAGACCTGAAAAAGACAATTCACTCCCTTACCTGATACCCTTCATAACACAATGACTCACCTTTTAGACCAACAAATGATTACCTTACCTCCCGTCCAAACACTTGACCCCAATAAGTCTTTACCCCTGAGTTTTAGATAAAATGCTTATTCCCACTATCATCGAAAAAATGGACATGACACATAACATTGTAAGCATCTTAAACATCTTGTGCAAGACCTAATTGATTTTGGTCGTCTTTCCATTGGAGGTGTTAGTGTTCAAGGAAATAAGTCCATTGCCCCTCCTAACCAAAACTTGCAAATTTTCACCGACCCAATGCAAAAACATAATATTTCATTTGTTAAAGCCAATGAAACTACAAAGAATGATGTGGTGAATGTTGACACTGATAACAATGATTCTATTTAGCAAGATACTATCAATAATAATCCTATAGATGAAATGATAGGAGTGATAGATGTCATCCCTCGTAAGGGCCGAATTAAGAATACTCTTGACATTGATTTCTCCTCTAAGGATATACTTAAACATGCACCTGCTGGTCCTTTCTACATAGCCGACCATATCTATGACAAGCCCACTAATGAGATACTAATAGATCTTGCTTGTGGAGAGAATGCGATCACCAAATAATTTTTTCTTTTGCATGAACTCTATCAAGACATATACGATAAACCAAAAGCATGGATCAAGACACACAATGGTTTTGCTTTCCCTACGATAGGATCAATCACCTTACCATTGTAAATAAGACCAAAAATATTAGATGTCTCATTCTCCTTCATCCCGTAGTCAGACCAAATTTGTGTGAAACTAGGCCACCCATGGTTTTGCTCCATGAAAGCTGTCCCTTTGGTTGTACATAAATGCTTAAAGTTTCCCTTTGACAATGAAATACTCATTTTTCACCATAGTGGCTTCAACCCTTTGTCATCCAAAGGAAATTTTTCCTTAGATTCCTTTTGGCCCAAGCCCATGGAACTTATAAAACCACAAGAAGGCTTCTTTTTCCTATCCTACCAAAAATTCAAAGCAAATAAAATAGCTGAACTATCCCTTTGAAACATGTCCAAATCAACCTATGATCCTACCATCCTTGACAAAACCGTGCTTGAACCTAAATAAGTACCAAACAACCAAGACCAACCTAAGATAAAACCTTCACCTACATCCTAGAAATGACCAAGAGATAATGAAAACAACCTCGTCACACCTTCTAGAGTAAAACAAGCATACAAAGTCAGAGAAAGTGGTCAAACAACCTCTCGTGGTTCCTTCTATTCCTCCCCTTAGGGAAGAAAATAAACCAATGGTGATTAACCCGATCCCACACAAAAACAACTTGAAAAAAAAACTAAAAGAAATAGAGGTGCTAGAGAGCGTAGGTGTAGACATTGTTCCCTTGCTTGCAGGTTACATGAAGAATTAAACAAAGAGAATCAAGATCCAAACCTGATTGCAACAATGCATGATGACTCTACTCCTTCCATGAAACAAAAAAATCCAATAAAACAACCACAACAAGAGTTGAAATCTTCCATGGATATTATAATTCGTCCTTCTATTATGGTCAACTTGGATGATGATGACGAGGTTGCTAGAATTAATGAAGAGGTGCATAATGAATTGAATACTTTGTTTTCTTCTTCCATGAGCCTAAACAACAATTCTCCTAAGAATATTGTTGAACTTGGTGCTTCTCCTAGTTTGACACTTGCTCTTGTCCCTTTGGCTAGTTGCCTACCTTTGGTATACAATGAACATCATTGGGAGGCAAATGACTTGCTCAAAGGATGACTCTCATGTGCCTTACTAGTCTTTTGCATTATTTCTTCCTTTTTCATTTTCCTTTTTGTGGTTTCATGTATGTAATGTGATCCCTCATGATGTTCTATTTGATATGTTCGATCTCTTTGTGATGTTCCTCTATTTGTACCTTCATTATTCTCTATGTCATAAATCTTTTATCTTTTCACTTTTTATCTCTTTCACATTTTTTGTATGTTCTCCTTTTAGGGATGATGCAAGGCATCGAGAAATTCATGTCTCTTCCATGTTGACCCAAAAGGATTTTTCCTTTTCCTTTTCTTTATCTTTTCTCTTTTGTCTTGTGTTCTCCTTTTGGGGATGACGCAAGGCATCAAGACATTCATGTCTCTTCCATGTTGACCCAAAAGGATTTTTCCTTTTCCTTTTCTTTATCTCTTTTTCTTTGTCTTGTGTTTTCCTTTTGGGGATGACACAAGGCGTTGATACATTCATGTCTCTTCCATGTTGAACCAAAAATTTTTTCCTTTTCCTTTTCTTTATCTCTTTTTCATTTGTCTTGTGTTTTTTTATTTTGGGGATAACACAAGGCATTGAGACATTCATGTCTCTTCCATGTTGACCCAAAAGGAATTTTCCTTTTCTTTATCTCTTTTTCTTTGTCTTGTGTTTTCCTTTTGGGGATGATGCAAGGTGTTGAAACACTCATGTCTCTTCCATGTTGATCCAAAAGGATTTTTCCTTTGACTTTTCTTTATCTCTTTTTATTTGTCTTTTTTTTTTCCTTTTGGGGATGACACAAGGCGTCGAGACATTCATGTCTCTTCCATGTTGCCAAAAAGGATTTTTCCATTGCCATTTCTTTATCTCTTTTTCTTTGTCTTGTGTTTTACTTTTGGGGATGATGCAAGGCATTGAGACATTCATGTCTCTTCCATGTTGACCCAAAATGATTTTTTCTTTTTCTTTTCCTTTTCCTTTTCCTTTTCCTTTTCCTTTTCCTTTTCCTTTTCCTTTTCCTTTTCCTTTTCCGTTTCTTTATCTCTTTTTCTTTGTCTTGTGTTTTCCTTTTGGGGATGACACAAGGTGTCAAGACATTCATGTCTCTTCCATGTTGACCCAAGAGGATTTTCCTTTACTTTTCTTTATTTTTATTTTTCATTTGTCTTGTGTTTTTTCTTTTGGGGATGACGCAAGGCATTGAGACATTCATGTTTCTTCCATGTTGACCTGAAAGGTTTTTCTTTGTTTTCACTCTCTTTGTGTCATTCTTCCAGTTTTATGTGTATTTGGGGAATGAAGAAAGTTTTGATCTCTCTAAAAAATATTGTAGAAAAGAACATATTGACCCCAAATCCATAGATCCCTTGTGTTTTTTGTTTTCATTTTTGGGGGAAACCCCTCTCTTTTCCTTTATTTTTCATGACGTAGCTTTACTTGGAAACATATGACTTGGCATAGGGCTTTCCAAGTTGGATCCCATTTCTTATTTGTTTGCATTTATCATTTGCTACTTTAAATTAATTGCTCACATCATGGTATTTAGAAATTTCTTTAAAGTGGGGGCATACATTGGCATTATTCTTTTACAATTCTTCTTTTTCATGGTTCATGGTGCAATTTTCTTACTTCATATGATGTGTTTTTAGCTTTGTGGATGAAATTAGGTGTGATGTATTTCAAGAGTTTTATCTATCTCAAAATATTACAATCCTCTTAGTGGCTTGATGCGACACACTACATCCACTAAGTTGTGAATTTTCTATTCTTTAATTGGTCCTCTCTTGGAGACATTAGACACAATGTTCCCTAAGTTAAAGACCTCACATGAACTAAGCAAGAATCCTTTGAACATTTCCTATTTGGAAATTTACATTTGTCATTATATGGCCACCTTGTATGACACAACTTGAATTCCTATAGAGCCATCTTGTTTGTTCATGAGCTCCAAGTATAGAAATTTTTTCTTGCCTCATGAAGCTCGAAAACCATTTTTTTTTGTGTGGCACCTTGTTAAAGTTATCAGGGGGTATAACTTTGGTATGGTTTGAGTGAGAAGCCTGACCGAGGCATGACTTTCCCCATAGCCACTCACATGTATGTGTGAGTACATACTAGCCATGATCGTATGTTTCCCACCTTTTTTGACTTCTCACCTAGCAAACAACTAGGAGTTCCATTGCCATAGAGTGAGTATGCATTTTTTTCGGACAACTAACCTACATCTAATCCACATCGTGATGGAAAAATGGTCAAAGCTTAATCCAACTCTTTTATCTTTTTACCTTTTCTCTTTTCATCTTTGACAGTGCATGCTTGTGCCTTGTTTTTCTTTATATCATTTGCATGAGTGTTCTTTTGTGCCTGTTGTTGGTATCATGGGATCTTGATCCTGGGGGATTGATCACCCATTTTGATCATTATATCATCTTATTGGAATTGGTACACTTGGACCCCTCTTGATGCACATTGGTTTACTTTAGTGTGAGTTTGAAGCAAGTTCATCCTCTTTGTAATGCCCATCATGCAAACCCCAAAGGATAGAACAATGCACACATTTTTTATTTATTTTAAAAATACAAAGTAAACATATGACGAAACATTAAAACATATATACATTGCACATTAACATCATAACGTCAAGTCCTCTGGGGCACGTGAGGTCACATCGCATAAACAAACTCATAATGAAAGATTACACATAAGGATAATAACTTAACTAATCTAACATCCATCATAATCATTACAAAATCCATTTACAAAGGTAACATCCATGTATCCAAAAGTATAATTCTAAATACATTACATGATACAACCATAATGAATCTTATCAAATGAATGGTTACAAAGGTGCATAATTAATACATCATCATTTGATACATTACATGTTCTCAATAAATGAATACAATGAAATCTCCCATACACGTGGGATAAATACATAGTACAAATAATGTATGAATTACAAAATGAATATCAGGTACAAGCTCCAACTGAAGAATGCTGAGAAGAACGAACGTTGATAAGGAATACGAGTGTGGAGCACGTTCCACCTGACCATGTGGGTTTTAGGAAAAACCCACCCCCCATGCTTAGAGGTGACAAGGAAGTAACCATGACCATAAATGCCATAAGACAACTCCAATAAAGAATAACATAGTACAATAACTCCAAAATTAACATCAAAGTAAACATAGATCATAAACGATAGCAACAAGGATCCACTCATAATAGCCAAAGAGCCATAAAACACAATCAAAAATAAACCAAGGTAATAACCATTAACCACATGCCAAGTAAACCAAAGAGATAATCATAATACACTTCCAGAGGCATCAAAGAAAACAAGGCATAAGGGCATCTAGTGGAGAGTGTCATCACATAGCCTACATAGGTTATCTTGGCCCTTCCTCCAAAATGAGGCGCCAACCCCCATCTATGGTTATCCTAGCCCTTCCTCCTACTTGAGGCGTCGACCGCATAGGGTGACTCATGTGGAGCTGTTAACCTCTCCTGAGGACGAGGTTACGACTTTTCCAACCATGACCTTCTCATTCTACCATTAGTCTGCGATAACCCTAATGCATAGATGAGGTATCCAAGATTATCTTATATGTTTTTACTACCCATCCCCCTAAGTTCTATTATTAGGTTTTCACTTGTTAATCTACTCTTACGTGGGTTATCTTGAGTCCTTATCTTGAGTCCTTCCTCCTTTTGAGGCACCTGCCCCCATGAAGAGCCACTCTCCCTGAGACCCCAAAACATAACAAACCCAAAGCAAGTGTTGTACCATAACGAACAAGCATTAAGTCTCAATAGATGACATGAGGTATTACCCATCTCGCTAAAAGACACACAATAGAGTCCCAACAATAACTCGTAGAACCCTTCCAAAATAATTATATCAATGTCTTGCTCCATCAAGAGCACATAAATGAGGATAAACATCCTACAATAAAACTAAGCCTCTAGAAACCTAAGGTTCATAACATCAATAACAAGATTCATAAAATTAGCTGGGTTCCCACATCAAAAGGCCAAACACATTAACATAAAGTTAACAAGAGAACCCACACAAAAGCACATATTTTCAACTCAAATCAACTTACTAATATTCCACATTGAGAAACCATTCTATTTAATCCATTTCTTAAATCTCTATTCCTACAATAAGCAAAAAAAAACAATAATAATAAATGTTTGACTTACTATTTTTTTTTTACAATTGTAATTCACAATTTAGCAAAATGAAACAATATATCATTATTATATATATATATATATATATAATATTCATGCCAATATAGAATTTGTTTAATTATAATTTTATATAAAAATAAAAAATAAAAAATAAAATATATATATATATATAATTAAAAAAATTATATATATATATAATTATATATAATTATATATATATATAATTATAATTATATACATTTAAAACTTTAAAGGACAAAACAAAAATATAATAAAAAATAAAGTAGAACCTTTTATTACATCCATCGCGGACTGCACAACAGTCCTTATGACTGCTATACGCAGCAGTCCATATGGACTGTTGTGGCCAGTCTGCGGCCCACAGGGACAGGGGTGGGTATGGCCCAACTATCCCCCCTAACCCCCAAATATAATATCCTTAGCAATAAAACAAAATGTCGACTGGTATAGTTCGACTCAACATAGAATTTTGAAATACGGTTTCATTAAAAATATAAATGCAAATAATTATATATATATATATATAATTCGATGCAAATGTGTATATATATATATTTTATATATACTTATCAAAATATCATCTGTAAGAGACTGATTATTAAAATCAACTATATATATTATATATATATATATCCCAATATTTATATATATATATATATTATATATATGAATATATATTCAAAAATTCATTTGTTTCAGAGGGGGAAATAAATTTTTTTTTTTTTTAAACAAAATTATAAACATATTGAACATTTTCAGAACCCCAATTTTTTTCTTTCATTTGTTTGCTACCCAGAAGAATTTCAAAACCCCATAAGACTTCTTTTCTTTCATAGAAAACATATTTATTCATTTTTATTTTTCTTTTGAATTAGAAAGCTAAAGAATAGGAAAATGGAACCTGGAGTCCTGCGTTGTTGAAAATTTGATGAAGCTTTGCTTGATCCAACTAGCCTTTCAAAGAGCTCTCATTCCTTCCTTCATAACTTCTCCAGACTTCCTTGCTCCAATTTTCTAATCTAGAATTTAATTGAAAATAACCTCTCCTCTAAAACAATGAAAAACTAAATAGATTTCTATAGAAAAGAACCAGAGAGAACTCAATTCTCAAAACTCCATATTTTTGGTGTAACTTCTTAACTTTTCCCGTGAATGAAAAATCTCACAAATTTGCTTATTAAATAAAATATATCTCTTCTTTTTTGAAAGCTCTAAAAAATTCAAATTAAAATAATTTTTCTAATTTTATTCCCATCTTTTCAGCCAACACTCAACACTCATTGGTTATTTTTATCTTTTCTTTCTTTTCTTGATTTTTTTCTATTTAACAACACTTTTTTCTTTTTAATTCTGATTTTGCAAGCTTTACTTGTAATTCACACAATTTAATATCTTTAATTAATTTATTTCATAATTATCCTCAACATGCTTATTTAATTAAATTATCAAAATACTAAATTTTAAATAATTTAATTTACACTTTTAAATAAATCACATGACTTTTAATATAAGACTTTTATATTTTAATACAAATTATTCCAACACTATTATAAACATTTATTAACATCATTTAATTATATAAATAACATCATACCAAACACCAACGTAAGATAAATACCAAAAGTACACTCACACAAACCATTATAATAAATTGCAAAAATGACAAAGGTGAACGATGCACAATACCACTAGACAAGACAGTTTGACAAACATGAGACGGGGTGACTTCCTTGTCATCTCCATTTCAACTTCATTGCTATTGGGTTAAATTGATGCTTGCCCTGTCCTGCCGAAGCAGGTGGAATAGAGATTCTGTACCTGCAATTCCTGCATACAAACAAGGTCGTGTACATGTGTATATATATATATATATAATCAAAACATCACATTGTGAGAAGGAATTGCAGCGTAGCAAAGCACTCACGAACAACTGGTGCTACACTATCCTCTCACCAAAACTATTCTATCAATTACAACATTAAATATAAAGTAACATTGCTAAACTAACTGATCACATCATAAAATAATTACTAAACCACTGCATCACAATGTATTACTAAAATCAAATTAACATCACCAAACCATAATGTCATATCAAATATCCATGTCATCAATTGAAGTAGCATAATCATCAATCAATCTAAACTAACCAATCCATCAAACCAACCAATAAATAGTACTATCACAGTCTCAAAGTATCAAACAAAAGAATAGAAAAATGACAAGTCCAAACAACAACATGAGGGGTATTACATCCTCCCCCCCATGAATTCGGCTTACTCTTGGAAGCCAGTAAACAGGTAAGGATAGGATTCCCTGATACGGGAGGCATCCTCCCATTTCGTTGAAGTCTCATGATTGGGATCCCACTAGACCTGCACTTGCTCAATATCCCTGACTTTGAGAACGGGTCTCTTGTGCTACAACACGACCATGGGCTCTAGAGCTAGCTGCCCATCCTCAACCTGTAGAGCATTCCAATCAAGTATGTGAGTAACATCAGGAAAATATGGTCTAAGGACTGAAACATGAAAAACATCGTGAATCTGCGATAGACTAGGTGGCAAGGCCAGGTGGTAGGAAACATGACCAATTCGTTCTAACACCTCAAATGGCCCTATGAAACGGGGCGTAAGCTTAGAACCCTTTCCATAATGAATAGGGCTCTTCTGTGGACGAACTCTAAGAAACACTCAATCTCCAACTGTAAACTATATCAACTCTGTGTGCATCAACATATTTCTTCTGCCTGTCTTGAGCTGCTACCAGATGCTCTCAGATGCGAGCTACTTGCTGCTCCATATCTCAAAGCATTTCAGGTCCAAGAAGAATCCTATCCTCTAATCGATCCCAACTCAAAGGGGTATGACAAGGACGACCATATAAAGCCTAAAATGGAGCCATGTCGATCAAACTATGATAACTATTGTTATAGGAAAACTCGACCAAGTGCAGATAATCTTCCCAATGAGATTGTTGGTCCATGACATACATGCAGAGCATATCCTCAAGCACTCGATTGAATCTCTCAGTTTGACCATCTTTCTTAGGATGGTAGGTAGAACTAAAATTTAACTTAGTCCCTAAGGACTGCTGCAACGATGTCCATAACATGGATGTGAATACTAGATCTCTATCAAAAATGATTCTTCGCAGTATCCCATACAATTGAACAATGTCTTCCATGAACACCCTGGCCACCATAGAAGTAATATAGGAAGATCAGATAGGAGAGAAATGGGCAACCTTGGTCAACCTGTCAACAGTGACCATGATAGCGTCATGCCGCCTGGAAGACATAGGCAAGCCGACAATGAAATCCATAAAAATAATGTCCCACTTCAACTTTGGAACAAGATGAGGCTGCAACAAACCTATCAGATGACGATGCTTAGCATTAACTCTCTGAAATTCTAGACACCTAGCCACAAAATCAACGATTTCACACTTCAATCCTGCCCAAAAATATAGTGAGCGAAGATTAGCATACATTTTCTTAACTCCAGGATGTGCCGAATAAGGAGCCTGATGAGCTTCATTCAAGATTAAGGTGTGAAGACCCTCTACAGGAGGTACATACATTCGGCCTGCATAGCGTAAAACACTATCCGAGTCCAAGGAGTAACTAGCAAATTTACCTTCCAATGCTCTGCTCGACTCAATCTCCAATTTCACCACTTGATACCAATTATCTGAAGAAAGAGCTGCGAGTATCTAACTCCTCAAATCAACCTCAAGAGCCACAACAAAAATATTATGCTTGCATCTACTCAATGCATCTACCACCACATTCTCTTTTCCCTGAATATATTTCACTTCAAAATCATATTCTCACAAGAATTCCATCCACCTTCTCTATCTTGCATTCAGGTTCGGCTACATGAAGATGTATTGCAGACTATGATGATCTGTATGTAAGTTGAACCGATGCCTTAGGAGAAAGTGTTGCCACCTTACCAAGGCATGTACAATTACGGCCAACTCCAAATCATGTGTGGGGTAGTTAAGTTCATGATCCTTAATTTTCTGTGATTCATACAAAATCAATCACCCTTCTTGCATCAACACGACCCCTAAGCCTTCCAAAGAAGCATCTGTACAAACTACAAAATCACCTGTCAGATCCGGTATTGCTAAGATTGGTGCACTAGTCAGCTTTTCCTTAAGAGTTTGGAAAGCTAACTGACATTGATCGGACTAAAGAAATTTCTTTCCTTTCCTCTAGAGAGAGGTGATAGGATGTGCCATCCTTGAAAAGCCTTTGACGAACCACCGATAATAGCCTGCTAGTCCCATGAAACTGCAAATTTCTAAGACATTTGTGGGTGCAGGCCAATCCATAATGGCCTAAATCTTTGCAGGATCAACTGAAATTCCCTCACCTGAAATCTCATGGCCCAAATATTGAACTTCAGTCTTATAAAAGTCACACTTTGCCAGGTTGGAAAACAACTGATTGTCCCTTAAACACTGTAACACTTGTTTTAGATGTTCCTCATGTTCCTCCATAGACCTAGAATAGATCAAAATGTCATCGAGAAACACAAGGACAAATCTATCCAAGTACGTTCAGAACATTCCATTCATTAATCTCATGAAGACTGAAGGTGCATTCATTAACCCGAACAACATCACAGTGAACTCGTAATGTCCATATCGAGCACAAAATGCTGTTTTATGAATATCTGCATCCGCAATCCGCAACTGATGATATCCTGATTTGAGATCAATTTTAGAAAACACCTTCGCCCCTTTTATCTGATTGAAAAGATCATCAATTCTGGGCAAGGGATATCAGTTCTTCACCATTACTTTGTTCAACCACCTGTAATCAATACACAAGCGAAGAGAACCATCCTTCTTCTTTATGAATATCACAGGTTCTCCCCAAGGGGAAACACTCAGGCGGATAAACCCCTTAGCCAACAAATCTTCCAACTGTAGATGAAGTTCCTGAAGTTCTTGCGTTGTCATCCAATATGGAGCTCGAGATATCGGCTCAGCTCCAGGTACTAGATCAATCTTGAAATCAATATCATATTTTGGTGGCATACCAGGTATCTCACCCAGAAACACATCAGAAAACTCCTGAAGGAGAGGGTAGTCATCCAATGACACCCCTCGACTATCCTCTAACTCCAGATTACACATAGATACTGAATACCCACAATCTCCACCTCCTTTCTAGAATAATCAATGCATCGCATTGCTTTACGGTGATAGTCTATCATAGTACAGTGTGCACTAAACCAATCCATGCCCAAGATGACATCATATGAGCCGAGTGGTAGGATTCTGAGGTCCACTTTCATTGTCAATTCCCCTATATTCAAACTAAAACCCTGCACAAGCTTCTCTACAACAAGCTTTGACCTTGAGGCCAATTCAACTTGCCATTTAATGCCTTGACTAGTTGCCACTAGTCTACATCTCTCAACTACTGAAGGAGATATAAAAGAATCAAATGCACCAGAATCAAAGGGTATAGAAATGCTAGTGTTATGCAACACACGTGATGTCTCAACAATGGTGCTTTGGTGGTTTTCCTGTCAATTATCCACTGTAGTAAAGACACGATGAGATCTCCCTGCATCACCCACTATCAGCTCTAATCCAACTGGTCTCTG
This sequence comes from Sequoia sempervirens, assembly GCA_007258455.2. NCBI lineage: Eukaryota > Viridiplantae > Streptophyta > Pinopsida > Cupressales > Cupressaceae > Sequoia > Sequoia sempervirens. Next base: position 58,191,607 of record VDFB02373365.1, on the reverse strand, counting down.
ATTAAATCCTAAGGTGCTCTTTTGAGGGCACAATCTAGCGATATGCCCTTGCTTCCCACATGAATAACATCCAGTACCTTTTCCAAATCCTCTGCTCCCTGATGGAGCATTTGATTGCTGAAAGCTTCCTCGACTTAGTGCTGACTAAAAACTAGGTGCAGGATGCACAAAACGCTCCTGACGAGCTTAGTTCCTGTTCTGATCCCTACGAAACTGAGAATTGCCACCCTACTGAGAATGAGAGTTTTTATTCTTCGACTGTGACTACTTCTGCTGATACTGCTGCTACTGTTGATGCTGTTGACCCCCTTTAGAGGGTGCATACCTGTACCTAGAAGATCTTGTAGCCTGTGACTAACCTCCATGAGTGCTAAAACCAGGTGTAGGTGCACTACCAATTTGTACTCCAATGTGACCACCCAAGGCCATGTCCAAATTCTCCTCAACCAAACGAGCCTTTTCAACCACCATTTCCATCATCTTTGGTTCAAAGAATCACACACCACCACTAATGTGGGAATTTAAGCCCCGAAAAAAATGTTGCACCAACATCCCTTCATCATGGATGATCCCTGCATACTAAAATTCATAGAAGCACCGCTCATACTGTTCCACAGACATCGACATTTTCCTGAGGTCATGAAACTCATCAGCCCTGCGTTGCCTCCAATTATCTGAAAGGAAGTGAGCCCTGAAGCTATCTAGAAATAACTCCCATGTGACCATGCTGATATCCAGATGTAACTTTTTCTCTTCTAGCCACCACCAAGTGGATATGAAACCTCATAGATGAATGACTGCGCACCGAGCTTTGGTATTTCTACCATAGGGGTGCATCGCGAAGTATCAATCCAAATAAATTAACCATGTTTCTTCTTCCAAACCTCCTCTAGAACCATCAAATGTAGGCGGGTGTACTCTCATAAAATCCCTCATATGACCAACAATAACTGCATCCTGATCTGCAGTTACTTCTCTCTGCCTCAACAACCTTTCCCTTTCTCTCTCGACCCACTGTTCCTCCTCTGGCCTGGGTCCCAACCGATCAAGAATCTCTCCCAAAATGTGCTACAAATGTCCGTCCAAACCAGGTTGTTCCAGGTTCTAACCACTTGATGGATTGTTTTGAAGACTCTACTGTTCCTCATGCTTAGAACCATGGGAACTAGCAGTTGAAGGACTTTTCCGGTTTGCCCTATGACTAGCACCACGACCTTTTCCTCGGCCATGTCCTCTACCTTAAGAAATATTTATGTGCAACAAGATAAAGGTACAAGTGAGCTCCAAAGATCCAAACACAATGTAGACACCTAAAATGGTTTGGAGAATCTAATGAGTGTGGTGTCGGCTTATTTGATTGAAATTAATCTTAAATTCATCTACTTAATAAGTAAATAGAAATATTTATTTATATTAGGATTCATTATTAATTATTTCTCTCTTAATTAAATAGAAGCAAAATTAAAACTTTGTTTTGTTGAAATTATTATTATTATCATAGCATAATTTCTATCATAAATTAAATGCGGCAGAAATAATTTGTGTTATTTAATTACTTCATTTCTTCTTAATTAAATAAAGATAGCCTAAAATCTTTTATTTAATTATCATTTTCCTTTATTTTAATTTAATAAACAAATCATATAGTTTGATTTATTAAATTATTTATTCCCCTTTTGCTAAATTTAAATAAATTAAAATTATTTAAATTAATGCATAAATCATTTACCACTATTCACTCACCAATAAAATTAAATTTTCAAAATCTAATTAATTCTACTGTCATTCATGGGAAGAGCTTCGAGAACAAACCTACAGGAAGTCCTCTCAATCCTCTTCCAACCACCTTCCCTCTCATCTTTCCTGGTGTTTTCATGGGGAGAAACAATCCTCCATGATCAGCTCCATCTTCTCATCCCATGCCATTCAATTCTCCAGATTGAATCCCAGCCTCTTATCCCGTATCCCTGTGCAAATGTGCTGCCGTGAAAGCTATAAATACAGCTCTTTGGCTACAGGAAATGGATCCCAACTTGTGCAATCTTACTCTGCAGGTTTTCCAAGCATTCAAGCATTCAACATTCATCCAACATCCATCCAGCATCCATCTAGAATCCATCAAGCATTTTAATTCATTTAAATATGGCTGTTTACAGTAGTTTCTTTCTCAGAAGCTTTGCTGTAGAATCATCTTAGTTGCATTATTAAATCATATAGGAATAGAAATAGTTTAATTCTCATTCTCTAAGTGTCATTTTAGCAATCAATTAGCTTCTAAAATCTGAGAGCAAGTTGATTAAAGAAATCTTTAGAGTTAGAGAGCAATAGGACAGATTTCTGAAGATTCTTAGTTTAAATTAGCTTAAATTTCTTGAATCTTAGATACAATGTCTTATTTAGAGGTGTAGAAGCATGTTTAGATGGTTTAACTCATTCCTAC
>VDFB02373365.1:58164423-58189067 GCA_007258455.2 Sequoia sempervirens | reverse complement strand
CCAATTTTGAGGTGAATTTTTAACATCACTTGTAAATATTTTTGTACTAGTGGATAAAGGACGAAAAATTAGGCCGAGTTACTTTTTGAACTTTTCAAAAATTCCTTCTAGAAAAAAAGTTATGAAGTTTAGGGGATTTTGACTTAGCTTGGATTTCGGGTAATCCAAGCTATCTCGGATTTTCCGAAATTTCCTTTTTTGGAAAAATCCAAGCTCTCCTCAAAATCCCGAAATTTTCCAAAAATGGAATTTTTTTCCCAAAATAATTTTTTCCAAAATGGAATTTTTTTCCCGAAATGTAATGTTTTTGTTTTCAAAAATGAAAAATTTCCAAAAGAGGCAATTTTTTTGAAATTTCGGGTAATCCAAGCTACCTTGGATTTTTCGGAAGGATTAAGCATCGGGTAATTTGAGCTACCTCAGATTTTTTGAAATTTCTTTTTTTTGGAAAAATCCAAGCCCACCTCAAAATCCCGAAAGTTTCCAAAAACGAAATTTTTTTCCAAAATATTTTTTTTTTTTTTCAAAATGGAAAATTTTCTTTGAAATGCATTTTTTTTTTAAAATGGAAAATTTCAAAATGAATTTTTTGAAATTTTAAAATGTTCCCGAAAATGAAATTCTTGAAATGGAAAAAAAATCGAAAATAAAAATTCCAAAAATGGAAATTTTTCTTAAAAGGCCAAAATTTTATTCGAGTTTAATTTGGATATTTTATGGATGGGATTTTTCTTAACATGTGAGCTACTAATGATTGTATTTATTTTTCAGGATTAAATAAATTAAGAGGGGGACTTGCATATGGATTCGTGCCAAGAGGGAAATCTGGAAGAGTTCAACTCAAATATTAAATGTGGGAACTGCATAAAAATCTATGCCACCAGCTGTATACCAATTGGAGAGGTGCCTTTAACAAGGAAATACATGTGAAGCTATATTTATTCTCCAATGAGGATTTTCTCAAAATTGATGTCATTGGGCCATAATGTAATTAAATGCAATTGATTGGATGATGATGTACCATGAGCTCCCAAATTAAATGTAACAACTTGGGGCTTCTAGAAGTGCAATTGCAGCCATTGGATGAATTAAATCCTGGCCATTGGTTCAAAATATAATTTTCTATAAAAGGCTAGTGCCTTCTCATTTGTAAGGGTTAGACTAGGTTAGAATGGTTGATTATAAGCTGTAGAAAGCCAACATTGGTTGAGTTAGGAATTAGATTTTGCAAGTCAGTAGTTTTAGGAGAGGAGAGAGACTTGAAATTGTTATGTAAATTCTGGAGAAGTTAATGCAATTGGATTGTTGATTTGGCAAGCTTTGTGTTACACTTTGACAGTTTATGGTTTCTTGTTCTTGATTCCCAGATATTAGATGTTATTTTTCAGTTCTTTCATGCCAATGTTGAAATGTGAATGGTGTCGATCAATCTCCGGTCCATACTTTTAGCAATTTGCTGATTGTAAGTTGCTATGTAAAGTTAGTCTGGGCCTTATTTTGTGCTAAGTTCAACTGTGGATGCTTGTTTACATTGCACCAGTTAGTGGGTATGTGAATGAATATTCATAGTCTAAAAATCTTCAGTTTCCTTAGAAGATTGCACCATTTTTGCAGAGTTGTGGGCTTGTCCTTGATCAAGTGGAGATTGGTTTTATTAGGGCTCTGTCCATTTTCAACATTCATCATTGTTGTGATCGATCTTAGGATTTTGTTTAGAATCTCTTTCAACCCTTTCTCTTTTGCTATTTCTTTGAATTTGGGTTAGTTTTAGGATTGAAAGCATCGCCATATCGTTACATCTGATGAAAATACACTTCTAACATTGTTTATTTGTACGGCCCCTTGTGATTACCAACAATTTTTGCATATTATTCGAGTTGTTTATGCATTGTCAAGACCTGACATTAGAGACCTTGGGGTTATCTCTTGAGGCTTGCTGATAGAGATTTACCTTTCAAGAGAGATATGATTTCCATATTTTGTCTGAGTTGTTGCTGTGTAGAAAACACCATCAACAGTATCAAAGCTAGATTCATCTCCGGAACCTATGTGCTCACTATTTTTACCCTTCCAACATTATGCGAATATTGATGTTTGTTAAATTCTTGTGCTAGGATGGTGCGACTCAAGTTAACTGCATGAAAGTTATTAATCGGGAATGAGCATTACCTAAGGGCCAAGAAGGAAAAGGAAGTCCTTGTTCATACTATAGAAGGAACTAACTATGACAACACAATATGGCTAAGTGATAGTGAAACAATCATTCACACTCTATCATGAATTAGCCAAGAAAAGATAAGGATGAGGAATGAAGCCAATTTCAACTATATACCTCCTGTCTCTCCGACAAATTCAGACTCACTATCACTTTCTAGGGATATGCCCTCAGAATGTAGCATCAGTCCAGTTATGTTGTTTAGAGATCCTCATGTTTTACCCATGGATGAAATAATTGTTATAGCCTCAAGTGGTGAGTAAGAAGGTTATGTACCTCGTAATTATGTATCAAAAGAAAATTTTGAGGTATATTACCCTTTTTGGGATAGAGAAGAACAAAATAGAGATGATTTTTTTTTTGAAGGGTATACCCCATTAAGCTATGTATCTGAGAGTGAATCTAATGGATACTCTCCTCTTGACTACTTGAATAGTCATTCATGGAAATGAAATGAAATTGAAATCCTTATGAATAAATGAAAAGTTATTTTCTATATCAAAACTTGTGAGCAAAATAAAATTTCTTGTGTTTGAATGTTTGCTCTTTTGAAAAGTTGTCAATATATTGAGTGAACTATGATAGGATCTAATATAGATGAACCTTTAGGTATAAAATTTTCTTGAAATATGGTGAGAACAAGGAAAAATCTTGGAGAAGGTTAGAAAGTTAGACAAGTTCCAGATAACATTGAAACCAAGTTGGATCATATCTTGGCCATCATGGATGAAACTAGGGAAAGAATATAAAATCTTGAACAAGAAGTGAAAAGGAAAGAAAAATAAGATCAGGAATTTCCATTAGTGAAGAGGAATAAATACCTAATGAGGATGAGGGATAAAATTCCCATGACCATAATAAATCAAATCAACAGAGGGAAAAATAATCTTTGTCCAAATTTGAAAGTAGCAAAACATGTGGCAACTGAGTTGTCGAGGGATATGAGAAAAGTTACCCCACCAAAATTTGAGGGAAGTACCAGCGGAGATGATGCTAAGGCTTGGCTAATTCAAATGGAAAAATATTTTGAGATTAGAAACTATTCTAAGGTTACCAAAGCTTTTTGGGGTGCGTTTTAGCTAGCGAGAGAAGCTTCTAACTGGTGGATGAACAAAAAGATGGAACTTGGTATTAGTTCTCTAACCTTAACTTGGAAAGAGTTTGCTAAAATATTTTAGAAAATATGGCTATCCCAACACTTCTATTACCAAAAATTGACTGATTTCCAAAACTTGAAGCAAGGTGAATTGTCAATGAATGATTACTGGGAGAAGTTCACTCGTCTTCTGAAGTATGTGCCAATGTACCAGAAGGATGAATGTTTTTGTAGTAGAAAGTTCATCATGGGGCTGAATAGCTTAATTGGTGGTGAAGTGGATGTACGTGGTCCAAAGACTATGGATGTAGTATATGAAAAGGCAGTCAAGCAAGAGCAAAAGCTCAAAGCTATTTCAACCCACTGGGAGAATAGAAATTGAAAGAAGTTTGATGTACCTCAAGTAAATCAAGTGCCAAAGAAGTTTGTTGGAGAAAAAGAATCTCAAAGGCAAGGAAATAAGGGATCTCATAACAACTAGAATAAACCAAGAAGAGATCATCAAAGAAACAACAACAACAATTTCAAAAATACTAGAGGGAATGTCAGTCAATTTGACAAGTCTGCAAAAAGGAAGGGACCCATAGAAGGATGCTTTACTTGTGGAGGGGATCATTATGTTGCTCAATGTCCCAACAAGCCTTCAGGATCTCAAGCAAATGAAAAATCTCTTCCTCCACAATGAACTACATTCCAACATAAGATCCATGCAGTCGTGGATAATCGACAAGTTGAATATCAAGTCACGCTAGTGGAAACTCCAGGTATTTTGTTTGGTATGCCTATATCTATACTTTTTGATACTGGAGAAACTAAATTTTTTATTTCACCTCAAGTAGCTAATAAAATATATAGAAAAGTTGGGTTTATGGAAAAGTATTGGGTTGTGGAGTATGCAAACTAGACAAGAGCAATAGTGAAGCAATGCTTGTTTGAAGCCAAGGTAGAACTTCCTAGTTTCTCAACTGAAATGAACTTGTATGTAGCACCCCTAGGATCTTATGATATCATTCTAGGAATGAATTGGCTATGGAAAAATAGAGCCAAAGTGGATTATCATTCCAAGGTATTAGAGTGTCTTAATGATTTAGGAAATTGGGTGACATTGCAAGGAACACTAAGAGAGATTAAGTTGCAAAAAAATTCTTCCATACAAATGCTTAGGGCGAAAATGAAAGGTTTCCAACTATATGCAGTCAAAATAGAAGAGCTTAAAGAAGTCACTCCTCAAGACAATGTCATAGATTGTGAACCACAAGATTCTCTAGAAATTAAAGAAGGAGAAATGGTGGAATCTAGAAAAACAAACGTAAAGAAGTATCCCATTCTCCAGAAATTTGTGGATGTATTTCCAAATGATCTACCTGGATTACCTTCCAAGAGGGTATTTGATTTCTCTATTTACATTGTACCAGAATCTGAACCTATTTCCAAGGTTCCCTATAGAATGACTACCATGGAATTAATGGAACTCAAGGCACAGTTAGAGGAATTGTGATCTAAGGGATTAATAAGACCTAGTGTCTCACCCTGGGGAGCGCTAGTGATCTTCATGAAGAAGGATGGAACACTGCACTTGTGCATTGATTATTGGATGCTTGACAAAGCCATGATAAAGAATAAATATCCATTGCCATGGATTGATGATATTTTTGATTAGATGTGAGGTGCGGCTGTGTTTTCAAAGATTGATTTGCGATCAGGTTACCATCAACTAAGAATCAAATATGAAGACATATTCAAAACTACCTTTAGAATGAGATATAGGCATTATGAGTTTACAGTCTTCCCTTTTGGACTTACTAATGCACCTGCAACATTTATGAACCTAATGAACAGTGTTTTTAGGGATTGTTTGGATAGGTTTGTTTTAGTATTCTTAGATTATATCTTAATTTATTCCAAGGATGAAGAGGAGTATTGCAAACATTTAGAGATAGTTCTTCAGTGGTTAAGAGAACATGAATTGTATGGAAAACTCTTTAAGTGTACTTTCATTCAGAAGAAGGTGCAATATTTGGGTATGTTGGAAAACGTGCCTCAATCTTACTGGCATGAAACTCTTGAAAGAGAAAAGTCGGTGAGACCCTCTGGAAGTCTTACCGACTAGTAGCTATGTTCTAATCATTTGAAATGCTTAGGTCATCGAGAATTTGTTTTTGTCTTGCCGACGGGAGTCATCGGCAAGACATTTCGATCGCTATGTGTTTCCCATCTCTCTCCGCCCAGGTAGACCTCTTGCAGACGGTTTGGTTTCTAATGGTTATCGGGGAGATTCGTGGTGACATAAGTCATCGAGGAAAGATGTGAAATTTCAGAATGCTCATTCCAACAAGATATGTCTCACCGATGGTTATACACTCGAAGTCATCGGGCTGACATGAAGGCTCGATAAGAGTCTAAGCGATGGTTGTGGTCTCGCTGAAAGTTTTACACTCAGTATGATCTCCTGCCAATGGTTGTGGTCTCGTTGATGGGTATATAACTTCGGTATGAACTCTTGGCGATAGTGGTGGTCTCTCTAACTGTTCTGTATTTGGTATGATGTCTCGCCGATAGCGATGGTCTTGTCGATAGAGCTACATGAGTTGAACATCGGTGTGAAGTATTGACGATAGCAATGGTCTGTTTGATGGTTCTATAGTGGATATTGATGTAATATCTTAGTGATAGGGTGAGTCTGAGCGATAGTTTTGAACTCGATATGACTCTTGCCGATGGTGGTGACTTTGGCCGATAATGATAGTTGGACATTGTGGCATCGGGGAGACACGGCCTAGTGTCTCACCGACATGCGATACTGTTTGAACTCCTTGACTGAATGTCTATCCTACGTGGTTTGTTTTCGACCAATCAAAGAAGCAGAATGTGAACCGCTAGCAGTTGGACTGTTGCGACCGTTCCTATGAGGAAGATCAACAGACCATGAATGACATGGATATACTCTATAGTCGAAGATGATGATCGGTTCTTTGAACAGTTCGGCGTGTGATCAGTGTGTATGAATTCAATTATGAGAGCATTGTAACTGGGATGTTTTGTACAAGGTTGATCAAGGAAATTATGCTACTATAAATTGACATCAAAAGAGAAGTTTTTACTCTGTATGTAATTTTCTTTACAGTAATACAAAGAGGCTTTTCTTGGTGTGGTGGGTTTTTCTCCCGTAAGGGTTTTCCCACGTAAATCTGGTGTCCAAATTGTGAATGTCCATTTCTCTATTCTATTAATCCTTTCAAGTGTATCTTAACTGAACTGTAATTGAAAATTTAAAGTCATCTCTGCATTCTTCCCCAAGGTTTTGATGTTAGGAGAGTTTGTTCCGCACCTAAGCTTTCCTTACAAGTGGTATCAGAGCCTGGCTAGTTGTGTTATCCTTGTGGGTACGTTGGGTTTTTTGAGTCAATTTTGTTCAATGGGAGTCTTGTAGAAGTTTGGTAATTTGAATTATAGATTAAGATGGCAAGTACGTCAAGAAAGATTGAAATTGAGAAATTCAATGGCAGCAATTTTGAGTTGTGGAAACTTAAAATGGAAGATCTGTTGGTTGATCGTGATCTTTGGCTTTGTTGTTTCGAATGAAGCTCACGGAATGAAGCAAGAGGATTGGGACTCAGCATTGAAAATAAAGGGCCGATAAGGCTCATTTAGCAAGCTCTGTTCTTCTAAATGTTCATGAAGAAAAGATTGCATCTTATTTGTGGAAAAGACTGGGAGCTATTTATTAGGGCAAGTCCTTGGTAAATAAGTTGTTCTTGAGGAAGAAGTTGTACTCTTTGAAAATGTAGGAAGGAGCGTTTGTTGCTAATCATTTGAATGCTTTCAACATGTTGATTGCTCAGTTGGCATCTGTGGGTGTGAAGATTGATGAAGAAGATCGTTGTACGATGTTGTTATGTTCTTTGCCAGATTCTTGGGATCACTTGGTGATGGCTATTGGAAGTACGACATCCACTTTTAAGATGGAAGATGTTGTTGCTTCTTTGTTATTAGAAGAGATGAGAAGAAAATATTCTTAGATGGAAAATGAGGCTCTTGCTGTTAGAGGCAGATCAAAAGAAAAAGGCAAGAAGGACAAGAAGTCCAAATCAAAATCAGAAGGGAGATCAAAGTCTCCTGGCAAGAAGTCCAAGGTGAAGTGCTGGAATTGTGGGAAACCTGGTCATGTTTGAAAGGATTGTAAAGAGGAGAAAAATAAGAAGTATTCTTTCGACAATGATTCTTCTTAGAGTGATGCAGACGCCTTCATTGCAGCCTTGGCTACACATGCATCAGATGATGTCTGACTAATTGATTCTGGAGCATCTTTCCAAATGACATCTCACAGAGACTGGTTCACTAAGTATGAACAATACAATGGTGGAAGGGTGTACTTGGCAAGTGATTCATCTATGGAAATAGTTGGTCGTGGAAGAGTCAGAATTCAATTCCCTGATGGAAGAGTAAAGGGAATCAATCATGTAATGCATATACCGTGTCCACCGAATCTACTTTCTATTAGTAAGCTAAATGATGTTGGAGTGCAAGTCAATGCCTTCTCCTCGAAATGGTCGCGAAGATGACTAGAGGCTCAATGGTGCTAGCTAGGGGTGCTTGTATCGGTACCTTGTATAAGTTGGATGCGCATGTTGTGCAATACAATAGTGTCTCTGCAAAGTCACAGAAAGCTACTCATGGAGAAAAAGAGGAAAAAGTTCCTGATAGTGAAAACTCTATGGAAGTTAAACTTCCAGCAGAAAAGACTATGCTCTGGCATCATAGGCTTGGCCACATTGGTGAAAAAGGTTTAAAAACCTTGAAAAATAAAAACCTGGTTGAAGGGCTTAATGATTGTAACCTCAAATTCGAGTTTTGTGAACATCGTGATATATGGTAAACAACACCATGTTTCATTTACTTCAGTCCTCACAAATCTTCGCTTACTTGTTGATTACATTCATTCTCGATGTTTTGGTCCAAAGAAATATTCCTTCTTTCGTCTAAATCAAGATATTATGTATCGCTCATTGATGATTATTCTAGAAGGGAATTTGTTTATTTTTTGAAAAGTAAATCAGAAGTGTTCAGTCGTTTTAAGAAATTTAAAAACCTTGTGGAAAATCAGACTAGAAAAAAAATTAAATGTTTAAGGACTGACAATGGTAGTGAGTTTCACTCAAAAGTTCGAGAGGTATTGTAAAGACTGCGGGATTAAAAGACATAAAACTACACTTCTACACTCGCGAACAAAATGGAGCGCGTGAAAAGGTCAACAGACGTTGATGGAAAGAGCACGAAGTATGCTAAGCAGTGTTGGCTTGGAGGAGAAGTTCTAGGTTGAGGCAGTTGCAACATGTTATTTAATAAACCGTTCTCTGAATTCCACTCTTGTTGATAAAATACCTTTGGAAGCATGGTCTAGAAAGAAGCCCTCTCTAAGACACATTTGTGTCTTTGGCTGTGAGGCATATGCATATGTGCCAAATGAAAAAATATCTAAATTGGAAAACAAGGTTGTTAAATGTATTTTTATTATTTGAGAAGGTTCTATACAACGTATGTTATTTTTCGCGGAAGCCTTCTACTTTGGATCTACAATCAAAGAAAAAATCATAAGATAAAAGGATGTGGTTGAAATTCCTCTAACACTAGATAAAGAGGAATTGAATATTCAAAATATACCTAAAACCGAGGAGAGCTCACTAAGAAGAACAACCTCAACCTCAGCTTGTGAGGAGGTCAACACATGAAAGAAAGCAACCTGATAGGTATGGGTTTTCCTTGTTAGATTCTACTTGTGCCTATGCTTTAATTTCTAGCACCGATGAGCCTATGACTATGAAAGAGGAATTTAGAATGTCTGATTCAAACTCTTGGTTGGAAGCCATGAATGAAGAAATGGAATCATTAGAAAAGAATGATACTTGGAGTTTGGTGCCCTTGCTTGAATGCAGAAAAGTTGTTGGCTGCAAAATGCATTTAAAAGAAAATAGGTCCGATGGCAATGGAAAAAGTATATACGCAGGTTGGTTATGGCGATATTCCCGTGTAGAGGGAATTGATTATGATAAATCTTTTCCGTAGCTTGCCGACATCTATTAGATTTATTTTGTCACTTCCGCGTTAGTTGGTATGACTTAGAGATTGAACAGATGGATGTGAAGAAACATTTCTTCATGGTGACCTTGAAGAAGAAATTTATATGTCCAGCAAGAACTTTTTGGAAAAGGTAAAGAGGTTTGTAAGCGGAAAAAATTCTGTATGGTTTAAACAACTCCTAGAATGGCACCAAAATTTGACACTTTTTGTTTTGTCATTGGGATTTGTAAGATCAAAATATGATCATTGTGTATATTACAAAGCTGAAAGTGATCGTATTCTTATTATTGCTCTCTATGTTGACGATATGCTAATCATAGGCAATAATAAGTTAATGATTTCTGATCTAAAATCTCAATTGTTTGCAAAGTTCAAAATGAAAGATCTTGGTGCAGCCAGGTATATTCTAGGAATGGAAATAACTAGGGATAGGAGGAGTAGAAAAATTTGGCTCAGTCAGAGTAAGTATATTAATACTGTTATGGAGAGATTTTGTATGAATGATTGCAAGCAACTAGTTGTTCTAGTTTTGCAGGGAACAAAGCTATCTATTGAAGACTATCCAAAATCTCCTACTGAGATAGAGGACATGACCAGAGTGCCTTATGCTAGTGCAGTTGGCAGTTTAATGTATGCAATGGTTTGTACAAGACCAGACATTGCCCAAGCAGTGGGAGTACTTAGTCGTTTTATGGAAAATCCTGGAAGGACACATTGGGATGCTGTGAAAAGAGTGTTCAGATATCTGAAGGGCACTTCAAAATATGCTTTGTATAACCATGGCAGTTTGGTTGAATCATAGAGGACTCTCAGCATTCGAGGCTATGTGGATTTTGATTGGGTAGGGGACGCTGGATAAAGAAAAGATCCACCAAAGGATATATTTTCATGATGAAATGCGCTTAGTTGGATGAGTAAGCCGCAGGTCAGAGTCGCTTTTTCCACTACAGTAGGCGTAATACATGGCAGCAACACACCTAGAAGAAGCAAACCGGGTTAAAACATTTGTGTTCTAACATTGGTTTGATGCACCGATAATTACAATATAATCGTGACAGTCAGAGTGCTATTTGTTTGGAAAAAATCCTACTTTCCATGTCAGGACGAAACATATTGATGTGTAGTATCATTTTGTGAGTATGGTGGAGGATGGAAAGGTGTCTTTAGAAAAAGTGGATACTTTGGAAAATGTTGCAGATGCATTGATGGAGCCCAGTGAGCACAGACAAGTTTAGGTGGTGTTCCAGTTCGATGGGCCTTAGTGCCCATGAATTTTAGTAGTTTTGTTGTGCTCTGGAGGTGTCAGTAAGATCTTTGTCAAGTGGGAGATTGTTGGAAAATGTGCCTCAATCTTACTGGCATGAAACTCCTGAAAGAGAAAAGTCGGTGAAACCCTCTGGAAGTCTTACCGACTAGCAGTTGTGCTCTAATCATTTGAAATGCTCAGGTCACCAAGACTTTGTTTCTGTCTTTCCGACAAGAGTCATCGACAAGACATTTCGATCACTGTGATTTTCCCATCTCTCTCCACCCGGGCAGACCTCTTGCTGACGGTTTGGTTTCTAATGGTTATCGAGGAGACTCGTGGTGACAAAAGTCATCGGGGAGAGATGTGAACTTTCAGAATGACTCATTCTGATAAGATATGTCTCGCCGATGGTTATACACTCGAAGTCATCGGGCTGACATGAAGGCTCGATAAGAGTCTAAGCGATGGCTGTGGTCTCGCTGATGGGTATATAACTTTGGTATGAACTCTTGGTGATAGCAATGGTATCTTTGACTGTTCTATATTCAGTATGATGTCTCGCCGATAGCGATGGTCTTGCTGATAGAGCTACATGAGTTGAACATCGGTGTGAAGTTTTAGCGATAGCGATGGTCTGGCTGATGGTTCTGTAGTGGATATCGATGTAATCTCTTAGTGATAGGGTAAGTTTCAGCAATAGTTTTGAAATCGATATGACTCTTTCCGATGGTGGTGACTCTGGCCGATAACGACAGTTGGACATTGTGGCATTGGGGAGACATGGCCTAGTGTCTCACCGACATGCGATACTGTTTGAACGCCTTGACCAAATGTCTATCCTACGTGGTTTGTTTTCGACCAATCAGAGAAGCAGAATGTGAACCACTAGCAGTTGGACTGTTGCGGTCGTTCCTGTGAGGAAGATCAACAGACCATGAATGACATCGATATACTCTGTAATCGAAGATGATGATCGGTTCTGTGAACAGTTTGGTGTGTGATTAGTGTGTATGAATTCAATTCTGAGAGCATTGTAACTGGGATGTTCTGTACAAGGTTGATCAAGGAAATTATGCTGCTGTAAATTGACATCAAAAGAGAATTTTGTACTCTGTATGTAATTTTCTTTATTGTAATACAAAGAGGCTTTTCTTGGTGTGGTGGCTTTTTCTCCCATAAGGGTTTTCCCACGTAAATCTGGTGTCCAAATTGTGAATGTTCATTTCTCTATTCTGTTAATCCTTTCAAGTGTATCTTAACTGAATTGTAATTGAAAATTTAAAGTCATCTTTGCATTCTTCCCCGAGGTTTTGACGTTAGGAGAGTTTTTTCCGCACCTAAGCTTTCCTTATAGGGTAATGTAATTTTGGCTAAGGGAATTTCAATGGATCCAGTGAAAATAAAAGCAGTGTTAAAATGGCCAGTACCTAAAAATGTACTAGAGGTTAGAATTTTCATGGGTTTGGTTGGCTACTATTAGAAGTTTGTTGCAAAATAGCATTTCCTATTACTTCATTGCAAAGGAAAGGAAAGAAGTTTGAGTGGATGAAAAAATTTCAAGAGGAATTTGATCTACTCAAGGAGAAGTTGACTACGACTCTAATAATGAAGGTACCGAATCTGGAGGGGGACTTCACTGTCATCACAGATTCGTTAGGAGAAGGAATAGGTGGAGTGTTGATGCAAGAAGGGTAGGTAATTGCATATGAATCAAGAAAGTTGAAACCCTATGAGAAAAATTATGCATTGCATGATTTAGAGTTAGTAACAATAGTTCATGCATTGTAGATGTGGAGACATTATTTTCTTGGAAAGCCATTTGAACTAAGTATTTGTTCAATCAACCCAATTTGAATGTACGGCAACATAGATGGTTGGATTTGATATCTGATTATGACTTCATTATCAACTATATCAAGGGAAAAGAAAATCGGGTTGTTGGTGCCCTAAGTTGTAGAAGGAATATCGCCTTAATGGTATCCATTGAAACTAACTTCAAGGGTCAAGTATTGTATAAATCCAAGGGTGACGAGTACTATGAGAAAGGTAAGCAAGCACTCATGGATAATCTGCAAGATGCAAGGTATGAAGGATTTCATTTTGAACCTAGTGGATTGTTAAGGTTTAAAGGAAGAATGTATGTGCCTAATTTTGAAGAGTTGAGAAATCTAGTCTGAAAAGAGGTACATGAAGCACCATATTTTGGACATCCAAGTGTGACTAAGATGTTAGCTGATGTGAAGACATTATATTTCTAGAAAGGGATGAAAGGAGATGCTGCTAGATTTGTAGCAAGATGCTTAGAGTGTTAAAGGGTGATAGCTGAACATTATCACCCACCGGGTCTTTTGTACCCACATGATGTTCCTGAGAGGAAGTGGCAAGTCATTAGTATGGACTTTGTGTAGGGTCTTCCTATATCGAGGAATAAGCACAATGCAATTTTGGTGGTAGTGGAAAAAATTACCAAAGTAGCACATTTTATTCTTGGAAATTTGATGGATGGAGCTCCTATCATAGCTCAAAAATTCATACAAGATGTCTTTAGATTGCATGGGACTCCTAAAAAGATTATTTCAAATAGAGATGCTCATGTGACATCTAGGTTTTGGAAAACCTTATTTTCCTCACTTGGAACTCAATTGAATATAAGTTATGCATATTATCTAGAGACGGATGGGAAAACTAAAAGGTTGAATCAAGTATTAGAAGATCTACTAAGAATGTATTGCATGGATCAACAATACAAGTGGGAAGATTAACTGCCTTTAGTGGAGTTTGCGTATAACAATTCCTATCATTCCGCGATTAAGATGGCTCCTTTTGAAGCATTATATGGTCGAAAATGTAGAACTCATATAAGCTAGGATAAGATTGAGGATAGGATAAGTCTTGGACCGTAGATATCATAAATGGAAGAGCAAGTTGGAATTATTAAGCAAAGGCTAGCTGAAGCCAATGATGGACAAAAAAGCTATGCGGATTTTAAAAGAGTATGTAGAATATTTGAGGTATGGGAAAAGGTTTTTTTGGGAGTAAAACCTCAAAATAGTTCAATCAAGTTTGGAAAGTTGTCTAAACTAGCTCCGCGATACGTAGGTCCCTTTGAGGTCCTAGAAGAAGTAAACCCTGTTGCATATTGAATAGCATTGCCACCAGTGGTTGCCTAGATGCATAATGTTTTTCATTTCTCATACCTAAAGAAGTATATACCAAGTGATAACCATTCTAGTGATAAAAATAGAACTTATTAAGGTGCTTGGAACACATAAGCTTCGCTTACAGAACAGAGAGGTTCTACAGTGCAAAGTCCATTGAGACCAATACTCAGAAGATCCTGCTACTTGGGAAGACTATGCTGAAATTGAGCAAAAGTTTCCATATATTTTACATGCTTTTGAGAGTTATTGAAAATAAGATTGTGTTGTGTTTTATTTATGTTTGCTACATAAGATCATCAGGGATGATGATTCACAAGGGGGGATATGTTACACCCCGTAGTATATTTACCTAGTTACTTTTACCTAGCTAGATGAAATACTTG
Organism: Sequoia sempervirens; assembly: GCA_007258455.2. NCBI lineage: Eukaryota > Viridiplantae > Streptophyta > Pinopsida > Cupressales > Cupressaceae > Sequoia > Sequoia sempervirens. The sequence continues at coordinate 58,174,885 of VDFB02373365.1, read as the reverse complement.
CATATGTGTGTGTGTTTATAAATTTGATGGAAATAAATGTGAATGTACTTTGTTTTTATGAATTATTGGAAATATAATGAATAGACGGTTGATTCAAATTGATGTTATCTATGACTATTTAATATATATTGCAAGTGATTGTTTTGTGATCAATTGACTACCTTTACAAATGTGACAAGTTAGTTGTAGGTGTAGGTTCACGCCTCTAGAAGGGAGGGGAAGTATCACTAAGGAGAAGGATTTTGGTCTGGAAACCCTTAGGAGAGTCTAAACTGAGCTTTCACACACTCACTGATAGAATAGTCAAGTCAATAGTTTTGGGTAAAGGTATGATACCTTGAATTGATTGTTAGGAAAGGTTTTGTTGTTTATGAGGTCATGCTTGAAATAGGAGTTTGAGTTTCATTATGTTTTTGAGTACTTATTTAAAAGTACAATCAATGAGATATGTACATAGGATGTATATATACATACATGTACGTATGTCCACGATGTACTCATACACATGAGTAATCATAAACATAAGTATACGTAGATAGACATATCTACGCATGCTTATGGGCCAGTTACCCATATGCACGAGAACATCAAATGGATAAAGTGACATGTATATATAAATGTATATATATATTTAGTGTATGTATGTCAATCAATATTATTGCTTTGCGTTTGATAGTAATGTTATATATATACGATGGATATATATATGTATATATGTATATATATATTGATATACATGTTGTAGACACAAAATGTACCTATTGACATTGTGCATCTGATCTCGACCACTAACATCATTTCATCCTGAATCATCCTTCGGTCTAACTATTTAATCAAATCCCCTTATCTGATTAAATTCGTCAATATTCCTCTCTTAATTAAATAAACCAGTTATCTAATTAAGTCACCTCTTCTCGATAATTAAATTAATCATCTTGATCTAATTATCCTATTTAATTAAATAATTTATTTTATTTGATTAAATCTCTAAAGTCTATCTATTAAATTAAATAAATTAAAACCTTATTTAATTTAATCTAACATCATCTCTTTTAATTAAATAAATCAAAATCTTTATTTAATTAATCTCTTATCACATTCCTCTCATATTTGATTTAAATAAATCCACAAATTTAAGTCAAATAGGTCACATCATTTAACCCCCTTCATTAAATTAATTAACTTTGATTAATTTAATCTCTCCTCATGTCCCATCCTCCAACTTTTACCACTTGCACATGAAAATAGATTTAATTGATTTATTAAATCTCTATTTTCCTCAACAAGGCATCTTTTAAGGAATATTCTCCAAGTTTGAATTCAAAATCCAAGCTGACATGTACATCCAACAAGGCATTAACTCTCTCTTACATGTCCTTTGCCTTGAGCCAAGTGGATTTTAATGCATTCTTTCTTCCTTCTTGCATGTCATTTCAACAAATTCAAAATTCAAAAATAGGCATTTATTAGCACAATCCTCAAAACTTGCACATCCTCCATCCATTCATAGGTTGACAAGTGACACTTTTCCATTGGTTGAATGCTAGTCCCACATTGCTCTATTTTGGACATTCATCCTTCAATCTCATCTATAAATAAGAGGCCAATCTCTTCATTTCATCATCCACAATTTGAGTAAACTTACTATGCTCAAATATTTAGCAAATTCCATCCATTATCATTGAATCTTAGCTAGGTTATGCAGGTTTTTCCATTGGAGCACTCATCAAGCATCAACAAAGTGGATCAATTATCATCACACATCAATTTTGCATCATAGGAATTAGGAAAGGGCCAATTTTCACATCAAATTGGCACCAATTCCCCCATGGGATCATGAGTTTGCTAGTTTAATTAGGATTCAATCTCTATTTTATTGTTTTCTTATTGTGTTCTTCATCTCTTTTCCTAATTTAAGCTCTGTAAATGGATTTCATGGGGAATCCTTGTTCTTGCTTTCATTTAATCATTTAATGTGTTTGTTCTTATTGTTTTGCAGGTATTGGGTTTGGGGTTCACACATTTGGCGCTATAAGGATGGAAATCTCACCTTTCAATCACATTTTTTTATTATCAAATTCACGCATTTTTCTTTGTTTACAGGTTCAACATCGCTGTTCAGCACCACTGGTTCTCCAGCGTTGCTATACAGGACTGCTGGAAATTCAAACTGCAACGCTGAAGTCTTCCCACCCAAGATTTTGAATTTCAAACTGCGCTGCTTGACCAATCTAACCCGGGGGGATTTTCAAAAAAATCAAATTGCACCGCTGAGCAAAAGGGTGACGCATTTGAGCTCACTGGTTCGGGTACAGAGCACTATTGACTGGTAAGTGGCGCTATACAACACCGCTGAAGAAATCAAACTACGACATAGTCATGGGTTGCGCCACTGACAGGGAGTAAAAAGTTGGAATTTCATTTTAGCACGTTCCTTTTGTCAAATGATAAGTTTATCTTCTATTTTCTGCTTTTTAACCTCTGTGTTTTGTAGAATCTAATTGGTTTTCTTTCTTGTAGGTTGGATCAATTAAAAATGAAAGAGAAGCATGATGATGGTATTTCACAAAATCAAAGTGTTTTTAAACACTTTAGTGTTTGATTAACACTCTTAGGAAACTGTTATCTCTTCTTGCTTAGGATAATAATTTTGTTTGGGCTTTTAAAAAGAACCTTTTCAATTTTTGCAAAGGCTTAAAATGAACATTAGGACTACAACTTACTAGATTTTGTATTTTGGTTAACAATTGAACAAAACAACTCTCATTTGTCCTTTGGTGCTTTAAAAAGAACTCACAATTGCTTTGAGGCTCTAAAATGAACAAGTGCTACTTTGTCTTTGTGATGGCTTACTTAAACTAACTTCATTGAAAAAGGACGTATGCGCTTCTCTCACGCTTTATAGCGATCTTGAGAATCAAAAAGACCTTTTTTTGTGATTTTAGGTTGAGATAAAGCAATCACCTCCACACTTCATTTGGGGTTTAAAATTGAACAAAAAATTGTGCGAGTGTGAGTAGAACATTATTGCGTACATTCTCTTTCTTTGTGTTACAAACAAAGATTGATCGAGTTACATATATTGTCTTTACTCGCTTTTGTTTATCTTAGAGGGCCTGCCTTGGGAAAAGTACTCACCCAAGAGAATGACTCAACTGGTAACACTCTAAAGCCAAGTATTTCCAACCGGGATATAAATGTGGGTATTGGAATAAATGCCAATATCATGTGGTTGGCTTTGACGAGATGGATCTGAAAAGGACTCTCGCCGTATGGGTCAATTTGCACGAACGAAAGTCCTAATTAAAACCCATGTTTTAGAATTGCCAAAATCCTTGATCTATTTTTTGGTGCAAGAACGGTCATTCTGAAGCCGCCCCACACTTTTACGGTCTTTTAGTAGAAATGGAAAGCATGCCATGGGAGTTTCATGGGTGTTGATGCTTGGTTGCCCCGTATAAGTGAGTGTCGTGGAGGGGAGCCAGTGGGGTCAAGCATCTAACCATTCACTAAAGATAAGCGTAGCTGGACATGTCCAAGTGGGGACTCAACAAATATTGTCTTCCATATCCATAGGGTTGTACTTATTCTTGGTTAAAAAATGCTTTGCTTGTTCGAAAACATCTTGGAAACAAACACTTAAACATCATCATCAAAATTTCAAACCCTTTAGGAGACAAATACAATTGACCCAATCCATGTGTTATTGCTTGCCCTTGAGATTCTATCCTCAGAGGTTTCTAAACACTTGGATTACCTCTCAATTTGTCTACTAAAGTTAAACAATAAGTAACCCTTGCCTTGAATTCATCAAATCTCCACATAACATATTTTGTGGGATTAAAAGAAATTAAGACATTGGACATCTAGTTTGGAAACCTAATCAAAGAAGTGTTTATGGTAAAATAAAGCCACTAAGCAAAGATAACAAAATGAACTCTCACATGTGTTGAAACCTCACAATTTCCAAGAAAGTCAAATCCCAAAACGAAAGTCCTTGATTCAAAATCCAGAAATGTATGCTCAAATTGAACCACTTCTTGGTTATAAAGGTCTATAGAAGCATTGCATGTTCTTCAATACCGAGGTTTAGGTAAAAAAAGTGTCTTTTTTAGGTTCATCTTAGGATCAAAAGAAATCAAAATATTTTTTTCATCCATCCTACAAACATCAAACCAAAAATCATCTCACCATCACCTTTTGAGAAATCTTAAAAATTATCCTTCATGCTAGGATTTTTGGAAAAAATCAAAATCATCAAATCCTTGAGACAAAATCCTTGAAATCTTTATCAAATCATCTTTGGCTAGGTATGTGTAGATGCATCCTTTTGCATATGCTTAGTCAAAGTTATCAAACCATCTTGTTTAGCTAGGTATATGTAGATGCATCCTTCTTCATATGCTTGGTTAAATTATCATCTTGTTTGAATAGGTGTGGGTAGATGCATGCTTCTCCCTACACATATTCAAATTATCATCCTTTGAGAAAATCTACCCCTTAGATAATCATCCAACATCTTAGGGTCTATTTGTTCAAATCAAAGCAAACCAAAATCATTCAAATCAAGGACAATCCCAAGAGAAAATCAAAAATCAAAATCCACAACATATCTGAAAGTCCTAAAAGCCTAGCATTCTCCTCAAGATTTATCAAAAGATCAAACATCCACATCATCCATCTCTTGCATCATCATCATAACACCTTTTGATCCTCAAGATATACTAAAATTTTCTCTTTTGTGCGTAAAGTAAAGATCAATCCAAAGAATTATGAGATTCATCTCCCATATTCTTGAAAATTGATCCTTTTTTTATGGTGCAAACTAGATCTCAATACAAGAAGAATATGGAAGCCGACAAAGATTCACCCGCTTCAAGTGACCTAAGCCAAACAAACATTGAAATGAATCCCGTCGAATCAAACAATCCTTTGACTATCTCATCATCACAAAACCCACAAGAGTAAATCCAAGGAGAAGATCTTACCTTTGGGATGTCACATGAGGAAATAACTGAAATGCCCCAAAATCCAGAAAACCATAAGATCATCAACATCATGACGAGGCTTAACCCTTTACTATACATGCTTGAACTAGCAAAACAAGGGGCCAAATTACCTTCTGATTTCGACGTGAGCTCTATAGTGGAACCATCTTTGGAGGTTATGCCTCTAATTTCATCCACATTCCCCATCTCATCTACACCCCCATCCCAAAGCATCACTCAAAACATTCCACAAATCACAACATCTTTTGCTCCAACTCAACCTAATGTCAATAAGGGAAATGCATTTCTTAATGCTATTCAAACACACCCCCTTGTTAACAATCAAGACTTGGATGCAAATACCATTTTAGAACAAAACATACCCCAAAATCCATTACATAAGTATGTCCCTCTCACTTTCCATAATGATCCATCATCATCATCCTTCCACGCAACACCTCAAACTTCTCTCCTCACAAATTTGCAAGAAGAAGGTGACATATTCGGACCTGGGGGAATTTTTGACACCACATCATTTTCTCAAGAACTCACACCCCTCACATTTCCACCACTTCTACCATTTCCATCATTATCCACACCACTCCTTGGCTTAGGGATTCCCCCTTTACCAAGTGTCAATCAAACCAACATCCCGAATATCAATCAAAACATCACGCAAAACTTGTCATCGACATCGCAACAATAGATGACAACTACACAAGAAATTGTGACATCATCAACCAACCCCCCTACATCTCAAAACATGGTCTCAAGGGCCAATCACATCAACAACACCATTCACCACTCAAACCACCAACATGACATCACCACTCACCACCACCACAAACACCATTCCAAATCCACCATCATCCCTACCACCACCAAACTCTAATTTATCAAACCAATACAGCATGGCATTGCAAGCCGCTCACCAAGTTGCTTATCAAAAGGCATTCCTACAAATGCAAAAGAAAAAAGCCACACAAATAACTGCTCAACAAGCTGCACAAGTAGTGCAAAATGCTCAAAATGCCCAAATTGCACAACAAGCCACACAAGCCCAAATTCTATTGCAACAACAACAACAAGCCACTCAAGCTGCACAAGTTGCTCAAGCAGCCCAAGCCGCATTACAAGCACAAAAGGTTGCTCAAGCCCAAATTCTATTGCAACAACAAGCAGCACAAGCACAATCTCAAGCTCAGGTGCATTCCCAATATCAAGCACAACAAGCACAAGCACAAGCACAACTTCTTGCACAAAAACAAGCAGTACAAATGCAAGCATATCAACAAGCAATAAAACAATATCAAGAGTAGCAAGAAGCAGCCCAACAACAAGCGTTGTTGGAACAACAACAAGCACAACAACAAGCAATCCTAGCACAACAACAAGCAATCCTAGCACAACAACAAGCAACCCTAGCACAACAACAACAAGATCAACAACAAGCGTTGTTTATACAACAACAAGTGCAAGCATACTGCTCGGCAGATGTGCAAATACCATCAAATAACACACCAACCAACCCACCCATCCAACCCACAATCAAAACACCCAGAATACCTTTATCCACCCCCTAATTCGCAAAATGATGTAACGACACAAATCAAGTTGCTCTCGCAACAAGTGCTCGATCTTCAATCAGGACGAACTACAAAAACACCAAGCAACTTGTGTCCCTATCCATTCGAGGAGCCTTGTGATGAAACCATTCCCCAAGGGATTTGAGATCCCCAAGTTTGACAAATATCGAGGTTGAAACCCTGAAGATCAGATCGGGAATTCCAGGTTCATTGCATGGAAGTCGCATACAACGATACTTATCGATGCACTATTTCCTAGGAGTTTGGTTGGCCACACTATGGAATGGTTCTCTCACCTACCTATAGGAATCAGAACATTCCAAGAAATTATAGACGCATTCATTAAAAATTATGCATGCAACATTGCCATGGATGTTAGTCTAGAAGAACTCTCAGCTCTGAAACAAGGAAAGAATGAATCATTCGCTTCATTCCTACAACGATGGCGATCCAAGGCCAATCAGAGCAAATGGACCATGCCCGAGGAACAAAAAGTTTGCACCATTATATCCAACCTTGACGGCCTCTTGGCATTTCATCTCAAGGTACAAGGGATCACCACATATGACCAGTTGATCTCCAAGGCGCTCAGCATCAAACGAGCCCTTATGACTCAACCCGCAGGATCAACTTCATACCCCGAACAACAAAAAAACTTCCCACCCGCCAATTACAATGATAAACCTCACACGTGGTCAAGGAACAAAAATGTTACTAATGACAGTGTTGTCGACGCCAAAATGGTCATCACTGCCTCGCGCCAAAATACACCCACACCACAAATCCAAATCCAACACCAAAACAATCATCAGACAACACAACAACCAAACAAAAATCTGACAATTAACAATCTCAATGATCAAAGGGGACCACCCCAACGGAACAAGAATTACCCCAAGCGAAAGTACACTGCTCTTGGGGAACCACTTGAAGTCATCATGAAGAAGTTGATAAACAAAAAACTCATCAAAGCGCCCACCTATGAGAATTACCAAGAACCGGATGTGAAACCTCCTAGGTATAATGAGAATCAACTTTGTGACTTCCATAAAATCAAAGGGCATACCACGAACAATTGTATGAGGCTAAAAAACATAATTCAAGATCTCATCGATCAAAGAATTATAAGCATGGAACAACCAACAGGAAACCAAGACCTTAAGATATACATGAATCCGATGCCTAACCATGGCAATAAAGGGAATAATAATAACACTAATAAAGGGAAAGGCACCCACACAAATGTGAATCATGTGTATGAAACTGTCGTGGCCTCCCTAGATGAATACTGCACAGTCATCACCATCAAAGGTTCCCATGCCGATTGTGGAGCCACCACCATAGGCGACAAAGTTACCATCGCAAGATCATCCCAGCCAAACAAAGTCCCTACATCTAGATCTGTCCCACATGGCTACAATGTTCTAGATCAGCTCAAAAGAATGCCAATGCAAATCTCCATCATGGAGTTACTAAAAATCTCATCAGCCCATAAGAAAATCCTTGAGTAAGCGTTGGATTCATCCACTGTCCCCGCAGATCTTGATGTAGAACAATTCCAAGCTATGGTCGGAAATATCATTACGCCAAATCTCCTCGCATTCTCCGACCAGGATTTCCCCGCTCAACCATCTCACAACCACGCGCTCCACTTAGAAGTCATAGTAAACAAAAGCAAAGTCAAAACGGTTTTGGTGGATGGAGGTGCGGGCTTGAATATTTGTTCTCTCAAGCTCATCAAACAATTAAAAATCTCAGAAGATTCTATCGGCAAAGGAAAGGGTATCACAATAAGAGCATATGATGATTAGGAAAGAGTGTCCTAGGGCACAATCAAAATCCCTATTCAAGTAGGGCCATCTATCATGGAAACCACTTGTCAAGTCTTGGACCTCAACTTGCCGTATAACATCCTCGTAGGATGCCCATGGATTCATGCAATGAAGGCAGAAGCGCCAACTTTCCATCAATGTGTGAAATTCACACATGAGGGACAAGAAGTCACCATCCATGGAGATTCTGAACCCTTCTCATATTGCAAAAGCCTTGAAGAAAAGTACTATAAAATCCCCCAAGTACCAAAAAATGATGAGGGTCCATCTACACCATACATTGATCCCACCACTCTCGCATCCACTTCTGCGACAGAGACACCCACCACTCCCACCATTCCCACCATCTCTGACATCAAGGTCATCATCCAAGATAACGGTTGTGGAAACTACATGATCCCTAAAAATGATTTTGTGGTAGGAGAGTTACCACAATCTCCTAGATCACGGGGACATCCGCAAATAAATGAAGCCTCCACATCCCAAACATCTCCTGAAGACTATCCCAACTTTACAAGTTGGGGAGATCTTGGCCAAGAAGTTATTGAGGCAGATCCATCTCATATGCTATATCAAGATGAAAGACTAGTAGCTGATGGATGACAGAAGCAAGGGTCTACAAATGATGCTTGCAATGGGCTATGACAGAAATCAAAGACTTGGGAAAAACAACAATGGGCTTATAATACCCATCATTTTGGAGATGTGAGTGATAAAAAATCTTGGTCTTGGATGTACCCCTTCGAGTATAACCATACGTGGCCGAGGTCCTCCAATTAGAATGGTTAATAATCCTCCTCAGCCAACCGTAGCAGAACTATGCTTACCAGTATCCACAGGTCGCGTCTTAGATAACTATACGTTTGATATAACTGACGTCTGTAGTAGTAGCGATGACGAGGATCCCATGACCAATTTACCTAGGCTATTTGAGGATACCACTCTTTGCATGATTAGCACCCTATATTTTGAATCAGACCACCAAAATCATGAAATTCACTTAGTATACCCCCAACTCATTGACTACGACCAACGAGGACCACCAATTCTTGATATATTCAAAAATGATGAGGCACTCTTGGAATTCATGGGATTGCAGGATAAAATTCCATGTGGGGATCACAAAGCAGGGTTCATAATTGAGCTAGATACACATGCCTATTATGGGGAAACGATTGAATCCCTCAGTCGCAAAAGTGAAAAATTAAGAATAATATCTAAGTCCTTGAGTGAAAACCACACTGTGGCACTCTCCAACCAGAAAAAAAGTAAAAAGAAAAGACACATCCAACGGTGAAAACCTCTTCGAGGTGCCCGAGGATGGGGGATTCAATCTTCCTTTTAGAGCTCTTCATTAAGAAAAATCAACAGTCCTGGCAGAAAGGTGCAATCCGGTCAATCTAGGAACAAAGGAAACCCCACACATCACATTCTATGTGGAGTCATTACTATCAAAGGAACAAGAGCTCCTAGCAGCCCTCCTAAGAGAAAGATAGATAAACTTTGCATGGAGCTATGCAGACATGCCAGGGCTTGTTCCAGAAATCATGGTTCACCACTTAGCAGTTTATCTAGAAGCAAAGCCTATTAAACAAAAGCTTCAAAAAATGCACCCTCAGATCACCATATTAGTCAAAATGGAGCTCAAAAAGCTATTAGATGTGGGATTCATCCGACCGATAGATTATCCAGAATGGGTGTCAAACTTGGTACCTATCTCAAAACCCGATGGGGGCATCAGAATTTGCACAGACTTCAGGGACTTCAACAAAGCTTGTCCAAAAGATGACTTCCCACTTCCAAACATTGACATGATAGTAGATATGATAGTCGACATGAAATGCTATCACTCAATTGATAAATTCCTCAAGGTACAATCAGATCATGATAGCTAAAGAGGACCAACATAAGATCTATCTTTCACTTGTCCATGGGGACTTATTGTTGGAATATGATGCCATTTGGATTAAAGAATGTAGATAACATACCAAAGGACCATGACATGATCCATAAGATGGTCGGCGATTTCATGTTGATGACATCCTAGCCAAATATA
>VDFB02373365.1:58141684-58164323 GCA_007258455.2 Sequoia sempervirens | reverse complement strand
AATGAGAAGATGCCAAACCCTTGTTGAACCCAAGTGAGTGAAACTTAGAAGAAATAAAGAGAGATATGACATATAAAGAAAGAGATTGTCTAAAATATCATCCATTTACCTCCTATGAGAGGTATAGATAATTTAGAACAATATCTTGATGCTTGTTTAAAAGAATGGTATGATAGTAAAGTGGATGTCAAAAGGCGTATGTTTATGAGGATTATCTTGAATTCTTAACAACAAGGAAATTTGTTATATCTATATGTGTGACATGCCAAAGGAATTATTTATAAAATACAATAAATCATAATATCCATTGAAACCCTAGGAGTTTTTTTAATAAACAAAAGGATCAAATAGCAACTAAGTGTTAATGATAGTATACAACAGTGATGATCAAGTTTGAAAGTGGTGAATATTGTTATGTCACATTTGGAAATTGTAAGGACTATTATGTCAATTGAGAAAAGTGTTATCAAGTAGAAAAAAATGTATTTGTGTATGATAGGGTTGCATGTCAATTTTAGAGGGAAGTCATCAAGTGGGAAATGAAACCAATGGTAGTCTATGAAGACTATATTGTATAGTGGATAGTATGTAGTGAACATATGAGATAATCTACATAGTCACAAGGAAATCTATAATATGGATATCCATGCCACAAGCCAACAATCACGTCATTAATATTATCAAGGTGGTAGTGAACTATGTTCCATGTATGACATGAAGAGAAGATAGTATATAGTGGAAAGGTTTAAGAACATTGATAATCATCAAGAGAAGAAACATGTATTGGTGAAGGAAATAGAGATCATGAAGGGAATACAAATATCATTTTCATGGTCAAAGAGATGAAAAAGATTAGATAAAGACCCAATAAGACTAAAGGATAGACTAGGACATACCCAATACAAGTCCAAAACCCAAAGAATACCACAAAGCAGTCCACGAGGGTATGATATCCCAAAAATAGTTCATAATGGTTTCCACAAAAAAGAAACTAAAATGGAAAAGTATGATAGTTTATCATTTAAATGGTAGTCTACAAGTGATTAATGTTAGCAAGAAGAAAGACAACAAGAAGAAGCTACCACAAATCACTAAAAATAGAGTGTAAAGCACAAATCTAACCAGGGCTAATAAATGTAAAGATGTTTTGTAAGGGGAACATCCTTATTAGACTCTAAGGTATAAAGTTATCAAGATAAGAAACTAGAGTAAGCAAGAAAATGGAGATAAAATATATAAAGAAAAGACTCAAACTTTCCTATTGTAATAGATAGTAAATATAATTGTATATGGAGATGTAAAGTAGAAATGTCTAATGATATATATGAGATTTTAGATCTATTAAACTATTGTCACAATATGTGATTTCCTTCCTTGTTTATCTTTTATTCTATCATTGTCTCTTCTAGGTTATAACCAAAGTACATAAGAGTACCTTAGGTTTAGATCTCAAAACTATATCCTATTTCCTCTTGCCAAAATTTGGTTCCATTATTGGGACCCTAGTAAGAGTAATGAAGAACAAATAAGATTAAAAACACTGATCCCTTTGAGATCCTTCCCTTGTGAGAGGGTGCAAGCTCCTAAGGGATGGCAAATGGAAAGGTGGGGGTCTAAAAAGACCCCTGAAAAGATGTAACCATTCAAAGTAATCCAACCATGGGATACATAAGGATTAATGAAATACCATATCCAACACACCCATGACCAAGGGAGATAACAAAATGTTAAAGGATGTTAGTGGAATTATAAAATTATAAATAGCTATACATATGGAAGAAAAAAGGAATAAACAAACTCAAGAATTTTAGGAAATATATCGCAAAAGAATAGAAAAACAAGGAGAAATAGAAAAGAAGTGTGTCAAGAAGGATGTTGTTGAGCATGCCACTATGGGTGTATTTAAACAAGGAAACACCAATTCACTTGAGGTTGATAAAACAAATGGGTGCACCACTCTAGGTATAATTGAACAAAGAAACACTAATTCACTTGAGGTTGAGAAAATAAATAAGTGTGCCACAAGAGCTACAACCAAACTAAGTGTTGGTGTTTTTTCCAGTACACCCAAGATACCTCTAAGGAATAGCCAGTTCCTATACTCAAGACTCTTGAAATGAATGCCAACTTAACAAGATCTAGCCAAAGGCTGAGATCTTCTACGCTTTAGGCTTTGTGGGACCAAGGAGGGTATTCCTAATGTATTCACTTAAGATGCAGCTATGTTGAATACATCATTACACAGATTAATAATGACAAAGGATAAACATGCAACAGTTACTAGAAAATCGGCTTGTTTCTAAGTAATGTGCTATCCATTCATCAAAATCATGACACCCCAAGTAAGAATTATCACAAATAAACAGTGGAATCAATGAATCTTGAAATAGAATGGCACCCCAACTAGAATTTGGTCAATTGAATAATTATTTGATAAACCCCTTAGGAAAATCATTAAGGAACATATCAGTGTCGTATTTATTGGGCCAAATGGAGTCACATAAGCAAGAATCAGTAAGACAAAAATGATCCAACAATGAAATAGACTACTCTCATAATACTTTGCACTATGGAGCTCAAATTTCCTGATACACAACTACTTGTCAAATCCTTTGCAAATAAAAGTAAATTCACATCCCCATCTAAGTATTTAGTCGATTACTTGAATCAAGACAAAGATATGAGACATGCATCTAAACCAATGATTCAAAGCAGGACAAAATATCATTAATATTTCATTCCAAATTCATCTCAAACTTGCACAAGGAGAGAAATATATCAGAATTACGTATATTCACTTATACTTGGATCAAATCTGAAAAACCTTTTAAGGTACTTGCCATAGTTCATGCAAAAAACCCAAAGATGACTAACTATCCCATTCCTATCTATCTATACATATTTAACCAAAACCCTAGCCCCTGAATGTTGTCTTCTCTCTCTCCCTGGATTCGAGTCTTGAATTCCCTTTATACCAACAAGGAGCAAAAAGCTTCAGACTCAAATGCAATTACATTGTCAAATGATCATTTCATTAAAATTTTAGCTAAATTTGAATGGAATTTCAAAAGTCCCACATGCTGAAATTGCAAAAACTGGTATAACAAGAGGGAGCCAAAATATAACTGCCGTCGAGGAAGAGAAAGCAAAGTACCTCAAAAACCTCCCTTGTCGCCATTTGAGCACCATGAACCAGGCAATCAAAATTCCACGAGGGCACACGACCGATGTCGAATCATCAAAACCTTGCCACAAAGGAAAACCAGAGAGCCACCACAACAAAATCCACAAAACGCAAGCAAAAGAAGACTTCAGTCACCACTAACTCATTTACCCATCACATCACCACATCCCAAGTCATGTCCACGGTAAACCTAACCACTCCTTGTCATTGCAAGAGGAAGAGAGGAAACTTCAGCTTCTCCTTCCACCTTTTCTTCTTCAGCTACGCTTACAGTATGCCCACTTGGGGTCTTCACGGCTAGTGGAAACATAGAGACTACCTCCTCATCTGAGGGCAAGCCCTCGTTCAACATTTCCAGGTACCGAGCATAAGCTGAATCAGCCTCTGAATCACCATCGCCAGAAGATGTGCTCGTGAGGTTGATGGGAAAAAGTTGGTGCCCGTAGGAGCCACGCCCATACCTCACTCTTTGCATTGACCCCGTCCAAGACTGCACCAGGAATTTTCCTTTGTCATCCTCTACCTCAACAACACCACTCTCGAATTGCAGTTGGCGACTACATCTTCTTGGTGTCAATTAGGATTTAGAAGCAGTAGCTGCTTCCAAAGTAAGAACAGCTTCATGCGCACCAGGACCAGAGCTCTGTGAACTTAGATGAACTAAACTCCTCATTGGTTAGCTCATCTTTCTCTCTTGATAATTTCGCACGCTAGAAATTTTTTAACTTCCTCGTGATAATGATGCAAATAACAATCACCTCATCTATATTTATCGGGTAAAACCATAGCATCCTTTTTCATTGTTTATCGCACATGCACAATTTTGGCATCCCGTTGGTAGATGTACCGACGCTGTTTAATTCCCATTTGCATGGAAATGTGTTAATTATTCTCCATGATTGTCCGCATTTTCCTCTTGGCACAAGTTGAGATCAACTTGACCGCTTTACAGAGTGTAAGCCATTAATGCAAGCTTGTCGTGTAGAGTAGAATCGATCATCAAGTGTCACCTGCCAGTTTGAACGAGATCCATTGATCCTCTGCCTTGGTGGATAATTGAACGGCTAGCTCATGTTTGACCTTCATTGATTTCCAATGGTGCCTCACTGATGTGATTTTAACCAATCAGGTATAGCCATGTCAGATGACATCGTCACTCCGTGTGGGCTCCATGGTCTGAGCAAATGGGGATAGGTGTCAAGATTTTGTTGATCTCGTTGAATTTTAACCATCATTCACTTTATTCAGCGAGCCAACGGGGAAAAGTGGAGATCGTTCCGCTAGATCTAATCACAACTGCTCATTGAAGACGTCGGGCTACGGGAGCGGTAGTGGGAAGTGGGTCCCGCGTTGTACCTAGGACACGTCTTAGCTTTTTGCTAACCTCACTACTTTTATCGGGCGTGCACATTACTCTAGCTAGCGGGGTACTGTTCAGATTTCATCCCTGATCATTGAATCTTGCAAGCTACACAACACACAATGTTAGCATTAAATGGACAAGACTTAGCTCGCCCAATGGTGACATGACCATAGGGTTAATGCCTTTATCCCTAAGTCACCGTATTTAAAAAATTTTGCAACCCGACTTTAGGAAAACCTTGACACAAAGGGAAAGATGACCGGTTACTCAAACGAATGAAGCCGGTGAACAAACGTTACAGGTGGCTCAGAAAATCACTTAAGAAACCGATGACCGACTGGACAAGTCAACATGAAAACATAACGTTGGCAAATTTTATGATTAAAAAACCTACTCACTTTGGGGACAAGGGTTTAGAAATGGGAACCAGACTTATGATAATTGAGCTGAAATTCTTCAGAATATCACAAGCTCCATCACTAAGAATTCTATAGATAGATAATACTCTACAATAAATAAATGAACACGTTGAAAAAGCTACACAAATTCTAGATAATTGGAAGGAAGAATCATCGAGTATGATACATCTATGAAAATATAGGAAGAGTAATGCAAGAATATGCTAACTTTGACTATACCACCACTTAGATAGATCATTGATTCGGCCAAATTGGTCTAATATTATGATTAGGATTAATGAACAATGGAAACCAATACTGAACCATAGAGGAGATCTCCAATCCTTGAAATTTGATGCAGGGTACCTAGATCAATTAGTAAATAGAAGTGTAAAAAGGATAAGGGAGAAAGAAGCACAAGCAACACATGGCATAAATGGTTTCCTAAATATAAAGAAAACAAGTGAAACAACACCAATGGCTAATGAAATATCCCTAACAAACAAAAATTTATCCCTTAAAACAAAATGACACTTTAAAGAATTGTAAATCCTCAACCATGAGTCACCTCAAGGCCATATAATGCTAGATGAATTTCATGAGAAGAACAAAACAAAGAAGTGAACAAATAGAAAGAGAGAGACCAAATTGTGAAAGATTATGCAATGGTATTGGTAAAATACTACTTTAATATTCAATCAAAAAGAGACAAATGAAGAGGAAATAAACCCCTACAACAAAGACCAACTAGGAAAGAAAAAGATAAAGCAACCAAACCCTACTACAAGAAAGAAAACCAAAATATAACAAAGATGGATTCACCAATCAAATTACTAGTATGTGGAAATGATACAATTGAAGCTGCATAACATATATTTGTTTTAGAATCACTATGACATAGTAAAAACATAATAAAATATCAAACTAAATTACTCAATTTTTTAGGGACACTGAGAAGGGATGCTTGAACTAGTACCAAAAAACCTATCCCCAACATGATAAAGAATGGGATGAGGTTAGAATGAAATTCCTAGATAATTTTCAATCCTTGAAAAATGCCAATAGGAGTAAGATGAGATATTGTACAAAGAGAAGGGGAATCCATAAAGGATTTTGATAAGAGATTCAAGGAAGTCTCCATAAAACTAGAAGAAACCTTAACAAAAAAATAATGAATTGAATGGTTCATTTCACATCTAACTCCTAAATTCAAGATGTCACTTAATGGAAAAATACTTACTACATATTTTGAAGCAATAACCTTAACCTGACACATTTAAAATCAAACTTGGAGAAGAGGAGGAAAAGATAAGGATAATATAAAATTAGAAAAAATGAAATTAGAACTAGAACAATTGAAGCTAAGACGAGAAATACTAGCTAGAAAGGAGAATAACCCATAAAATCAAAGACCTAACATGTTGTACACATATTGTACAAGGGAATGAAACCTCATAAATGAGTTCCTAATGATCAAAGGAGAAAAGAAGGCTATTTCACTACGGGTAGAGCTCAGGGCAGTACCCGAAAAAGGGGCAAATAGTCTATTTTGGCCTTTGCGGTGAATGAGATGATCATGAAACAAAATATTTTCCATCACAACTATTCAGATTGTAAGAAGAGGATGACTATGATCCTTGGTGCAATGACCATCATAATAATAAAATAGGTGATCAAAAGATGGCATATGTGAAGGGATTGGTCTATAAACCTCTATATAATCAACATCATGGATATAAAGTCCCTAGCTGGGGAAATCAAAGAAATGCCAATACACTAGTATAAAACACACCACCAAATCAAGGACCGTAGAACAACAAACAATAATGGCAAAGGATAGTATAAAATTATAAAGGGGGAAGAGGTCATGGTAGAGGTAGAAGAAAGATAAATGATTCTCATTGTCATACATGTAGTAAGCAGGGGAACTTTGCTAATAAATTTTGGTCAAATTAAAAAGAAACATGTATTTTGTAGTAATACAGTCCATGATATATTAAACTATGATAAAATATAACAATATTTTATAAAATGCATCATCACAGTCTAAAAGTGACAAGTTATAAGGATTCAACACACAAAAAGGAGCAAGGTTAATGAGAAGAATACCCAAGGAAACACCACAAGCTTCCAAAAGATGTCAAAAATAAGAAAAAAATGACTCGAAAACTTCAACCACTAACACATCTTATGAGGAATACCAAGGAAATAAACTAAAATTTAAGAAGAATAATCCACTAAAATACAAAAAGAAAGATAAATTTGTGGTAGTAACAAGACGAGGCATTGATATCACAAGATCATATAATACTGATAGTGAAGATGAGAATAAGGAAGAAGATGACTTCTTCCCAAACAATGACCAACATGATAAAATGGGTGAAAATTGAAATAAACAATCAAGAGAGAATAACAAAAAGAGAAACACCAAAATAACTTATTTTCAAAAGAAGTAGTGATATCACTAAAAAAAATTACTTAACTCACACAACAAAACAATCTCATCTAAAAACTGAAACACTTTTACAAATACTGGAAAAAGCATCACAACTAGAAACCACATATAAGAAAAATGAGAAAAACTAAAAGAACCTGGAAAATAGGCCATTGATGATTACAACCCACATCAATCATAATAGACTAAAACAAGTAATGGTGGACCTAAGAGTGGATGTCAATACGATTCTAAAGAGGGTTTGGGAACAACTAGATAGACCTAAACTGGAAGAAACTCCTTACAATATATGTTGAGTTGATGGGTCAACTATGGTAACAATGGGTACATGGAAGAAAGTCAAAGCTAATATAATGGGAGTAAAAAAAACAATAGACTTTGTTGTAGTAGCAATAAAGGAACCATTAAACTCATTTAATGGACTACTATGTATTTGTTGGTTTGTAAATGCTAATGGGATAATCGGCTCTAGATATGAAGAAATCTCATTTGCAAATGACACAAGAATAGTGCACATCCCATCAGAAAAAATTCTAATGAATCTTATATAGAAGAATTTTATCAGGAAGAACAAAGTGTTGATGATTCCAAAATCCTCTATTCCATCTCTAAATTACACAAATATGAAACCGTAGATGAACCTAATTTGGAAGGGGAAATAAAAATTGAAAGTGACAATTATAGCATAGAGTGATGTACTTAACACTTGTTACAAGAATTGAAACTTAAAACCTAGAAAGTCATAGGATTCAAGAAAATATGTATGGTGAAAATAACAAAGGAAACCTTACCACATCATATTGCATTAAGTGGAAACACATTACAAAATAGATGTGTTACACTAGAGGATCACCATAAATATAAATCCAAAAAATCATGTCAGATCGACCACATATCATGAGGGATATCACATATAAAACTACCTAGGTACTAAAGGGTAGGGGACCTAGAAACTTAATATAGTTGGAAAGGAAATTTGAGAGAGAAGACCTAAGGATGTGTAACATGCCCCTTGTTCTACATAGTAATTTTCCTATATTTTACCACAAGTGAATTTAATCTAATGGCTAAACACATAGCAATAAAAAAAATTCTTTTCTAGACAAGATAAAATGCACACATGATAACAATAAAATATATTTCTCATTTGATTCAACAATGTGTACAATATTTCCAAAGAAATGATTTCTTATTCCAAATACAAAATACATTTTCCATCTTTCAAAGAAATAGATACAAGTTACATACATAGCTCAACTGAACTCCATTGACACTAGAAATACAATTGATCCAAGAAATCCCCTTTCAAATCTTAGCTTGCTGACTGGGAGGAGAAGTATCACTCAAGTGATTTTTTTCCATCCATAGACTAACTATGCTCCCCAACACATCTACCACATATGGTAAGATGGCCCTACCCTTCGACGAAGAGCTTTGGTCTGGAAACCACATAGTACTAGCCTAAACTGAGTTGGTGTTGTGTCTTGCATAACTAGAACTTTATCATACAACACATCTATGTTCTACGTGTATGACAATCTAAAACTAGCATGAATGAGTAAGGTACACAATGAACTGATAGTGTAACCCATGGCGAATTACACCACTTTATCCAAAGTATTCATTACCCCTATTTCAGAATGGATGTCACACACTCATCCACCATTCTAACTTGATTTTTTAAGACCAATTATATTCTATGCATAAGAAATTCCCTCCATTGGATAATCTATAACCCCAAGAACAACATATATACACTAAGTATTATATTACTCATCTACTAGGTTAAACATGTGTTTCCATAACCTACCAATTTGAACTAGCTTAAGCTATGAAGACTCCACTCTATTGAGTAATTTCTACTATATGTATATATCTATGCAAACAATTGTTCCTTAATATGGAGTATGTACAATCACTTAAAACAATAGATATTTCCAATTTATAACAACAAATGATTATCTATTCTCAAATATCGAAAACAATTGCTCCCTAAAAGCTTGTCACTTTTCCAAACAGCAAAAAAGTAAAATATAATCAATCCAAAATCAAACAAACATAAAAGAGTAAGATTCAACATGCCTATAAGTATAAAGCTCCAATTGATCTAGTCAGTTTCCAATCCTAGCCTTCTCAAATCAACTTGCTACTTGGAAATAAATTACTTCTACACTTTTCCAAACTCCCTCACAAATTCTCACAATAAAACTCTTGTAATTCACTCTCAAACTATCTCACAAAACTCAGGAAAAATAGAGCAGCTATCAAAAAAATAACAGTAGAGTGAAAATTATGCATCCCTTTGAGATAAATAATGCCTCTATATATACATAAAAATCAGCTTCCAAAGGCTAGTAACATGGAGGATGGATCGACACTTCTAAGTTTGCATGGTTTCACTTAGCTTGGAAAAAAAAGCTAGCAGATTTTAAACATAATACTCAACAAATTAACACAAAAGATTGCTTCTTTTAAAGATAGCAAGAATGCCTCTCAGATATGCAAGGTAAAAGGTTAAACAAGTCGACTCTATTCCTTCCAGCATTCACATGACTTATTCTCCCATTTACTCAGGTTTCTATCAATGTATAAAGCTTACAAAATAGACTTCTAATGCAAATAATATATTCATAGTTTGGTGCAACATTAACCTCTTTTCGTGCATTTGGTGTATTCAAGATTATGACAGAGTCAAAGCTATTAAACATTTGCAAATAGCTTTTAATACACATTGACCAAGTCTTATATCTTCCACGTGCCTTCTTTAATATATGGCATTTCATTTGCAAGCAAGATAAATCTTTATTAATGTTAACAACACTACATATATGTGCGCTCCTTTGCTGCACCATTCACTTTATAGAATGTGCTATATACTATGGTTTCATAGTATGCACTTGGTTTGCAATAATATCAGTGCTTTATTTATATAAACAATGCTTTATCAATCTTTTAGAATATTTTAACAATAACAATAATATATATATATATGCATTGCATATATTCCATATTACATATATATCAACTCATATGATTATTGATATACTTCATTCAATATTCAAATGTATAAACTTATATCCATTTAATATTCAAACCAATATCGCACATGTATATATATATACACATATATACATATATACATATATATATTTATATATATTAATATACTTGTATGGGTGTTTCCTTCACGTCAATACATACATGTGTGTGAACCCCAATCCCAATATCTGCAAAACAATAAGAACAAACACATTAGATGATGAAATGCAAGCAAGAACAAGGATTCCCCATGAAATCCATTTACAAAGCTTAAATTAGGAAAAGAGATGAAGAACACAATAAGAAAACAATAAAATAGAGATTGAATCCTAATTAAACTAGCAAACTCATGATCCCATGGGGGAATTGGTGCCAATTTGATGTGAAAATTGGCCCTTTCCCAATTCCTATGATGCAAAATTGATGTGTGATGATAATTGATCCACTTTGTTGATGCTTGATGAGTGCTCCAATGGAAAAACCTGCATAACCTAGCTAAGATTCAATGATAATGGATGGAATTTGCTAAATATTTGAGCATAGTAAGTTTACTCAAATTGTGGATGATGAAATGAAGAGATTGGCCTCTTATTTATAGATGAGATTGAAGGATGAATGTCCAAAATAGAGCAATGTGGGACTAGCATTCAACCAATGGAAAAGTGTCACTTGTCAACCTATGAATGGATGGAGGATGTGCAAGTTTTGAGGATTGTGCTAATAAATGCCTATTTTTGAATTTTGAATTTGTTGAAATGACATGCAAGAAGGAAGAAAGAATGCATTAAAATCCACTTGGCTCAAGGCAAAGGACATGTAAGAGAGAGTTAATGCCTTGTTGGATGTACATGTCAGCTTGGATTTTGAATTCAAACTTGGAGAATATTCCTTAAAAGATGCCTTGTTGAGGAAAATAGAGATTTAATAAATCAATTAAATCTATTTTCATGTGCAAGTGGTAAAAGTTGGAGGATGGGACATGAGGAGAGATTAAATTAATCAAAGTTAATTAATTTAATGAAGGGGGTTAAATGATGTGACCTATTTGACTTAAATTTGTGGATTTATTTAAATAAAAAATGAGAGGAATGTGATAAGAGATTAATTAAATAAAGATTTTGATTTATTTAATTAAAAGAGATGATGTTAAATTAAATTAAATAAGGTTTTAATTTATTTAATTTAATAGATAGACTTTAGAGATTTAATCAAATAAAATAAATTATTTAATTAAATAGGATAATTAGATCAAGATGATTAATTTAATTATCGAGAAGAGGTGACTTAATTAGATAACTGGTTTATTTAATTAAGAGAGGAATATTGACGAATTTAATCAGATAAGGGGATTTGATTAAATAGTTAGACCGAAGGATGATTCAGGATGAAATGATGTTAGTGGTCGAGATCAGATGCACAATGTCAATAGGTACATTTTGTGTCTACAACATGTATATCAATATATATATACATATATACATATATATATCCATCGTATATATATAACATTACTATCAAACGCAAAGCAATAATATTGATTGACATACATACACTAAATATATATATACATTTATATATACATGTCACTTTATCCATTTGATGTTCTCGTGCATATGGGTAACTGGCCCATAAGCATGCGTAGATATGTCTATCTACGTATACTTATGTTTATGATTACTCATGTGTATGAGTACATCGTGGACATACGTACATGTATGTATATATACATCCTATGTACATATCTCATTGATTGTACTTTTAAATAAGTACTCAAAAACATAATGAAACTCAAACTCCTATTTCAAGCATGACCTCATAAACAACAAAACCTTTCCTAACAATCAATTCAAGGTATCATACCTTTACCCAAAACTATTGACTTGACTATTCTATCAGTGAGTGTGTGAAAGCTTAGTTTAGACTCTCCTAAGGGTTTCCAGACCAAAATCCTTCTCCTTAGTGATACTTCCCCTCCCTTCTAGAGGCGTGAACCTACACCTACAACTAACTTGTCACATTTGTAAAGGTAGTCAATTGATCACAAAACAATCACTTGCAATATATATTAAATAGTCATAGATAACATCAATTTGAATCAACCGTCTATTCATTATATTTCCAATAATTCATAAAAACAAAGTACATTCACATTTATTTCCATCAAATTTATAAACACACACACATGCAAGTATTTCATCTAGCTAGGTAAAAGTAACTAGGTAAATATACTACGGGGTGTTGATGGTGTTTTCTGCACAGCAACAACTCAGACAAAATGCAATATTCTATCTCTCTTGAAAGGTTATTTCCAATAATAAATCACTGAAAATCACCCCAAGGTCTCTCGGGTGTTAGGTCATAACAGTGCATAGAACAACTCAGATAATTATGTGAAAATGCTGGTAATCACAAAGGGACCTTACTACAAGCAAACTTGATCTTTCAACTTATCAGATCTAACAATATGATGATCTTCAAATCCTAAATCTAACCGAATAATAAAGAAATAGCAAAAGATAAGGGTGCCAGAAAGTGATAAGATTTAAACTACTGAGAGGATAAACAATGTAAATAATGTATATTTGAAATGGACCTATCTCAATTAACCAGTTCTCATTCCGACCCACAAAGCAATCTCACAAGAACGGTGCAATCTTCTGAGGAATACAGATTTTCAAATCATAGATATGCATCTACAATCGAACTTAAGCACATTGAATATACGGTCCAGGTTGACTTCACTAGCCTACTACAATCAGATAGTTACTGGGAGTATAGACCAGAGATAGCTACAAACATTCCAAATATGAAATCATAAACATCATTTATCCAACTGAAACTAATCTATTTCTGAATACTAAACCCTAAATCTTCAAGCAATTTAAAAGATGGAACAATAAGAACCATGCACGATGAAATAACACAAAGAATTCCACCAGGAAAACCACAATGTCTCCAATTGTATTAATCACCAAAATCTGCAACAATTCAACTGTTCTGATACAGTATTTGCTTCAAGAAGAGACTAAGAAATTCTAACTATTACTCTTGCTTATCTCTATTACTGCTTAGCTAACCAATGTCTAACCCTTACAATGAGGCAAGAATGCCTATTTATAGCAAATTCCCCCCAAGACATGTCGGCCCAGCCAAACATTTTACAAAATAATAAAACCGCCAAAACAGGTCGGCCAAGGAAACAAACTAAGGCACGCATTTAATGCCATCATCCAAGTCGGCCAAGGCACAGTCCCCAAGGAAGTCCGGTCCAATGCATGCCCTATGGTAATAGGGAAGCACAAATCTCGAAAAGAGCATTAACTGCCACTCCCTTTGTCTTTCTCCTGCACTGACGTCCCTTGGACCTTCGAGAATATTCTATCCAACTCAGCAATAGGTGGCAATGGTAAGACCCTGAGTCGGCATTTAATAGAATCTATTCCCTCCTTGGACCGCTCAACAATTCCGTTCCAGTCCTCTCTGTGGGCCATGTACCTGTCTATCACCGCCAAGTATGCAGCTGCATCATCAAGTAAGTGGCCGATGACAGCTCCATCAGAATCCGGGGCATAAATCTCATGCCACCACTCCTTCAATTGCTCGAGGCTCAAATATTTGGGGGCTATCTTCTTCCTCCCTGTCATCACCTCAAAGAAGGCAATGCATCCGTCATAAACTGCTGTAAAGTCGCCCTCAATGGACTTCCTTCGTTTTTGTATCTTCCTTAGACCCCCCTGCCTGACCTGCAATGCCTCAAACCACTCCCACGGTTCATCCAGCCTGGAGGAAGGAAGGATTCCATCTTTAGCCAATTGATCCTTGCCATGTCCCAGAATAGTCTTCGATTTCTGCAGCAGGAGGTCTATGTTATCTTTATCCTGAGACAAGATGTGTTCTAACAATTCTTTTCCCCGGACTGCATCTTTCCCCACAGACAAGATCCCTTTGATAGCATTATCCCCTTTTGTCTGGACATCCATCAGCCAATCAGTAGCAGCTTGAGCGGAGGCCTTCATCTTTTCAATCCCGGAGATTGTCTCCTTAGGCAGAAAACCCAGAGTAGTAGAGGAAGAGGGGTGGAGAGACTGCAGAGGCTTCATCACCTCTTCCAAACTCTTCCTCAATCTTTCATTCTCCCTTTTCAACTCTCGTTTGGACTGAGTCTCCTTTTTTAATCTATCAACAATAACGACACTAGACCCCTCAAACTCCTCAATATCCTACTCCAGGGAGGCTGGCCCAAGGTTAATAGTTTGGACATTATAGTCCTAGCCTGTAACATCATCTCTTGTTTTATCCGCGGCAGGGGTAGCAATGTGAACTACCCTGTTATTCGTTTCATCCCTTTCCACCCGGGAAATCACCTTAGCGGCTTTCTTCTTCTTCCCTTTGCCAATCTGAGACAACATTTCATCCCAGTCTAATGGAGTGTCCTCAACAATCACCTGTTTCTTCCTAGCAAGCTCCTTCTCCAACCAGTCTGGAGCTACAGGGTCAGTCTGGATTCCTTCTGCTCTTGTTTCTTCCGGATCCTCTGTCACTTTCTCTTCCTCTGCGGCTGTCACCTCAGCCTCAGTTGTTACTTTGTCATCTTCCTTCTCTGGAATCTGCTTAGCTTGGTCAACCTCCCAAATTCCTAATTCTGGAAGCACCGGTGATGGAGTCCTAGCAGGGATGCTTTCCTCCGGCTCAGGTGATCCGTGGCCTCTATCACTCTCCGAGGAATCCTCGTATTGCACCAACGGAGAAGTGTGTCTCTCTTTTGTTTCTACCTCAAGCTCAACCGCCTCACTGAACAGTGTTCCTTCCTTGAACAGTTCTGCCTCCCCGCCAATTTCTTGCTCATCCGGATTCTCCAGTTCAAGTGCACTTGGCGGAGGAGAAACAGGCTTATCCTGCTCTTCAACTGGTAATGTTGGGGAGGAATCCTTCGGTTGTGCAGCATCCTTGGGAGAAGGAGTTCTTGATTTCCTGGTATAGACTTTTGTTTTCTCACCCCCTGAACTCTCCACATCTACAATTGGAGGTTCATCTTCCGAAGCAGTCTGATCCTTCCTCCTCGCCGTCCTTGTAGTTCTTGTCTTCTTAGGTGGTGGAGGAGCATCCTCCTTTTCAGCCTTCTCTGTTTCCTCCTCATCAGAGGACTTGCTGATTGTCAGGGTCTTCCACCTGCGCTTGCCTATTGGTTTCCTCTTCGTTACCGGTTCAGCTCCCTTAGGACCTCTGACCTTAATCTTGAAGGGTGACGTTTTTGCTGATTTCCCTTTGGGGTCCTCTTCCCCGGACTCCTCGGAAGTTGACATGGGGTTGAGATTCCCCATCAAGTCGAAGGTGCAAGTTACTTTCGCATTCTCCAACTCCCAGATTTTGTGCCTTACCCAAGAAAGGGTGAATTTCATCACAGAAGCCATTAGATCTTCTAACTCTGTCACCTCGGCCTCATTCCAATCGATATCACTGACTGACCTGTCCTTTATAGCCTCATAAACATGGTCTTGAACCAATTTCCTATCATCATCAAGCTGATCCGGAATCAGCTTAACATTATATTGTCTAATTGCCTCCACAGGCAGCCTGGAATACCTTTTCTTCCTTGCATCGAGGTCATCCTTGATATTGACCCAGTAGTCTTCTAAGTCCTCCTTGTGCCTAAACTCCCGGGTAGCCCTCTTCTGGGCCTCTCCAGTTACATCAAAGTTCGTTCTCTTAGAATGGAAAGAGAATCCATAGGCCGCCAGCTCCTCACCTGCGGTGTGAGCCAATTGGATGGATGGGCACATCTCTCCTATGCCAATCCCAAGAGGGAAGTCTCCTCCAAAACCAGTCTTATGCTTTTCCCTCTTCACCACTGCATCAAACTCACAGATTTGTCGTACAACTTCCAGCAGCATAATATGGTCAGTGGGATACCGAGGCAACCTGTAAGGGGCAACTGGGCATCCATCAATCCGGAGGTAAGTGAATGTAGGGAACTGGATAAACCATGCTCCGTAGTTCTTGATTAGTTCTTTTGCTCCATCGGATAATCTGATATGCTCTGCATTCTGAAGTGTCCGGGTAATATGCATTGTGAATGCATCATTGGTCCTCCTGTAATCCTTATGCCCCAAATGTAGCTCCGGATAAACCTCATAGATTATGTCCTGCCCAATGGTTCCCCTCGGAGTCAAACCTTTGTAGGGATAGGAAATGGCCAGCACATACATAATGTAAGAAGACATAGTGAATTTCTTTGCCTCCAGGACATTTCTCAGTTGTTTGTCAATCTCAGCACTGATGAGCCCTGCCCAGTGATAGTTCGTGCCTTGAATCATCTTGGTGATCACATGGACCATCCAACTCTCTAACACTCCTGCACTTCTCAATCCTGCCACCCTGCTCAGCAATGTAATGGCATCATAGACATCTGACCTGAATTTTACCCTGTGCAGTTATTTGGGCAACTTCGAATGATGGGACCTTGGCTTCTCTAGCCATGAGTTGATTATCTGTTGAGCCTTGACTGGCTCCTTCTCATAATAAGTCCTAGCAGTGTCAATGTTCAATGCACAGACCGAAGGAAGATCCGGCATACTGAAGGCTCGTGCAATGGAGGCCGGACTGAAGTTCGCCAAGACCCTCCCTTCAGTGCTGACCACCATCTGTGTATCAAAGTCATACTGTCTAGCACATTCTAAGATCAGCTCATAACATTGAACCGCTGGAGGGAAACCTGCCACATGCACCAATCCAGAGTTTATCATTCCTTGTCTCAAAGCTGACATATCCTTCTCAGTCGTTCTCTGCTTGAACTCCTCATATCACCATGCACCAACATTAGTGTCAGATACATCAGCCCACACAGAAGATATTTTACTTTCTGGGAGCTGGTTTTTCATAGCCAGTCTCAATCGTTCTGTCTCGGAAATGGATGATGCCCCTACACCACCCTTAGCCTTCCCAGCAGTCGCCTTGCCTGATTCGGCCTGTACAACCAAAACCATCATTAGACTTCAATTATGAAGCTTATTTCAATCCAAAAGGTTAGCACAAATCATGTAAATCCATCAAAATCCATTGCTAACTACTAATCCATCGGGATCCGGAGAAAACAGATAGTCCGGGAAAATCATGCAATCCGGGAAAATACCGTCGGGGCGGAATTTCGGAGAAATCCGACCCAAACGGATTCCTGCTGCCAAAGCATCATTAGTCAAATAAATCATTAGTGCAGATGAAAAAATCAAAGGATAATCATTGAATTCACTCATTGGCAACAAGAAATAATCATTAGACAATCGTTCCACCAATCCTATCATCAAAATATCAAAAAGAACACAGCCGGACAGGAAATCCAAAAAAATCCGGATGGAACGGATTTTCGCGGACAGCTTAAAATGCACCGGAAATAAACCCAGCCCGCGGAATAAGCCCAAACCGGGAAAATCCGGGAGCGAGGAAATTCCGCGACGACCTTGGAAACCCGAAAAAATGACGAAACGCGAATCAAAACCCAAACGACCACGGGATTCACCTCCCCTAAGCTCGAATGATCCTAGAACCGACGACAATCAACAAAATTCAAAGCGCAAAGGACAAATTCCCACATTAAAACGATGATGCCCTAAATCGAATAATCAAATCTCTGCCATTAAAACCAGAGCAAGCTTTAGGGTTTCAGATATCGGCTAAGAATTTACCTAAAGCACTCGAATCTTCACAAGACGGCGAAGTCAACAAGATACAGGGGAAAAATCGCTCAAACAAGAAGAAATCTTCGCTCTGGGCCCAAATACCGAAGAAAAAACCCCAACTTCGCACGATATGGCGGATTCCGCACTAAAAGAGCAAGCAATCAAACCTAGAACTCCGTCTAAAGGATACACATGCAACCAAACGGACGGAAAAACTCGCAGGGCACGAGTGATAGGGTTTCATCATACAAACGGGTCAAACCCCGACTCTATAAATATGAAATTAAAATCAAGCAAGAGCCGACCCAAATCTAATAATACCTAATTGAAAACCTTCAATCACCATGCAAGCAAAACGGAAGGGTAATGACCACATACCATGGATCAAAGCGGAAGAAATTCAAGCTTGAGAAGGCGACCTTCGCAGCAAACACGCTCAAGCAGCGAAAACACCAACACCGGCACTCAAGCAATCCTCACGCGAACAAATTAGGATCGATTCTCAAAACTCAGATAGAAATTCGAAATCGCCAGAGCAAAACAAGGGAGCAATGAAGTTAGAATGGCACTGAAAATGCCCTAAATCTGCCCTTATACCCGTCTGAGCGAAGGTACCTCAACCATTAATGCACGACAAGACACCTTTGACAAGTCCAGAAACCCGAGCCGCAAGCGAAATTTCGGAAAATCCCAGAATGCGCGGAAACACGAATTCCGCAGAAATGCAGAAACCGGGGAAATGAGGAAGGTCGAGATTTTGGCAGAATCTGGGAAAATCCGCCAGGACCGGAAAATCCCGCAGTAAGGAAAAAACCCGGAATCGAAGAATCCTGCCAGAAACGGACAAGGAACCAGGGTCCGGGAAAATCCACCAGCGCTGGAAAATCCCGGATCCAGGTGAAAACCCGGACTTAGCCAAAAACTCATTTTCAATCAATTCAAACCTCAAAGCAGGGTCAAAGCCAGCAAGACTAACATGTCAAGACCCGAAAATGATAAATCCAATATAACCAAAGGTCAAAGACACCAAAAAAGAGGGTCCCTACTCCAAGTGGGGCGTGTGTGCAAAAAACTGCACAACACGGGGTGTAACATATCCCGCCTTGTGAATCATCATCCCTGATGATCTTATGTAGCAAACATAAATAAAACACAACACAGTATTATTTTCAATAACTCTCAAAAGCATGTAAAATATATGGAAACTTTTGCTCAATTTCAGCATAGTCTTCCCAAGTAGCAGGATCTTCTGAGTATTGGTCTCAATGGACTTTGCACTGTAGAACATCTATGTTATGTAAGCGAAGCTTATGTGTTCCAAGCACCTTAATAGGTTCTATTGTTATCACTAGAATGGTTATCACTTGGTATATACTTCTTTAGGTATTAGAAATGAAAAACATTATGCATCTAGGCAACCACTGGTGGCAATGCTATTCAATATGCAACAGGGTTTACTTCTTCTAGGACCTCAAAGGGACCTACGTATCGCGGAGCTAGTTTAGACAACTTTCCAAACTTGATTGAACTATTTTGAGGTTTTACTCCCAAAAAAACCTTTTCCCATACCTCAAATATTCTACATACTCTTTTAAAATCCGCATAGCTTTTTTGTCCATCATTGGCTTCAGCTAGCCTTTGCTTAATAATTCCAACTTGCTCTTCCATTTATGATATCTACGGTCCAAGACTTATCCTATCCTCAATCTTATCCTAGCTTATATGAGTTCTACATTTTCGACCATATAATGCTTCAAAAGGAGCCATCTTAATCGCGGAATGATAGGAATTGTTATACGCAAACTCCACTAAAGGCAGTTAATCTTCCCACTTGTATTGTTGATCCATGCAATACATTCTTAGTAGATCTTCTAATACTTGATTCAACCTTTTAGTTTTCCCATCCGTCTCTAGATAATATGCATAACTTATATTCAATTGAGTTCCAAGTGAGGAAAATAAGGTTTTCCAAAACCTAGATGTCACATGAGCATCTCTATTTGAAATAATCTTTTTAGGAGTCCCATGCAATCTAAAGACATCTTGTATGAATTTTTGAGCTATGATAGGAGCTCCATCCATCAAATTTCCAAGAATAAAATGTGCTACTTTGGTAATTTTTTCCACTACCACCAAAATTGCATTGTGCTTATTCCTCGATATAGGAGGACCCTACACAAAGTCCATACTAATGACTTGCCACTTCCTCTCAGGAACATCATGTGGGTACAAAAGACCCGATGGGTGATAATGTTCAGCTATCACCCTTTAACACTCTAAGCATCTTGCTACAAATCTAGCAGCATCTCCTTTCATCCCTTTCTATAAATATAATGTCTTCACATCAGCTAACATCTTAGTCACACTTGGATGTCCAAAATATGGTGCTTCATGTACCTCTTTCCAGACTAGATTTCTCAACTCTTCAAAATTAGGCACATACATTCTTCCTTTAAACCTTAACAATCCACTAGGTTCAAAATGAAATCCTTCATACCTTGCATCTTGCAGATTATCCATGAGTGCTTGCTTACCTTTCTCATAGTACTCGTCACCCTTGGATTTATACAATACTTGACCCTTGAAGTTAGTTTCAATGGATACCATTAAGGCGATATTCCTTCTACAACTTAGGGCACCAACAACCCGATTTTCTTTTCCCTTGATATAGTTGATAATGAAGTCATAATCAGATATCAAATCCAACCATCTATGTTGCCGTACATTCAAATTGGGTTGATTGAACAAATACTTAGTTCAAATGGCTTTCCAAGAAAATAATGTCTCCACATCTACAATGCATGAACTATTGTTACTAACTCTAAATCATGCAATGCATAATTTTTCTCATAGGGTTTCAACTTTCTTGATTCATATGCAATTACCTACCCTTCTTGCATCAACACTCCACCTATTCCTTCTCCTAACGAATCTGTGATGACAGTGAAGTCCCCCTCCAGATTCGGTACCTTCATTATTAGAGTCGTAGTCAACTTCTCCTTGAGTAGATCAAATTCCTCTTGAAATTTTTTCATCCACTCAAACTTCTTTCCTTTCCTTTGCAATGAAGTAATAGGAAATGCTATTTTGCAACAAACTTCTAATAGTAGCCAACCAAACCCATGAAAATTCTAACCTCTAGTACATTTTTAGGTACTGGCCATTTTAACACTGCTTTTATTTTCACTGGATCCATTGAAATTCCCTTAGCCAAAATTACATTACCCTATAAGGAAAGCTTAGGTGCGGAAAAAACTCTCCTAACGTCAAAACCTCGGGGAAGAATGCAAAGATGACTTTAAATTTTCAATTACAATTCAGTTAAGATACACTTGAAAGGATTAACAGAATAGAGAAATGAACATTCACAATTTGGACACCAGATTTACGTGGGAAAACCCTTATGGGAGAAAAAGCCACCACACCAAGAAAAGCCTCTTTGTATTACAATAAAGAAAATTACATACAGAGTACAAAATTCTCTTTTGATGTCAATTTACAGCAGCATAATTTCCTTGATCAACCTTGTACAGAACATCCCAGTTACAATGCTCTCAGAATTGAATTCATACACACTAATCACACACCAAACTGTTCACAGAACCGATCATCATCTTCGATTACAGAGTATATCGATGTCATTCATGGTCTGTTGATCTTCCTCACAGGAACGACCGCAACAGTCCAACTGCTAGTGGTTCACATTCTGCTTCTCTGATTGGTCGAAAACAAACCACGTAGGATAGACATTTGGTCAAGGCGTTCAAACAGTATCGCATGTCGGTGAGACACTAGGCCATGTCTCCCCAATGCCACAATGTCCAACTGTCGTTATCGGCCAGAGTCACCACCATCGGAAAGAGTCATATCGATTTCAAAACTATTGCTGAAACTTACCCTATCACTAAGAGATTACATCGATATCCACTACAGAACCATCAGCCAGACCATCGCTATCGCTAAAACTTCACACCGATGTTCAACTCATGTAGCTCTATCAGCAAGACCATCGCTATCGGCGA
This sequence comes from Sequoia sempervirens, assembly GCA_007258455.2. Classification (NCBI taxonomy): domain Eukaryota; kingdom Viridiplantae; phylum Streptophyta; class Pinopsida; order Cupressales; family Cupressaceae; genus Sequoia; species Sequoia sempervirens. The sequence goes on along the minus strand of VDFB02373365.1, from coordinate 58,142,189 downwards.
GACATCATACTGAATATAGAACAGTCAAAGATACCATTGCTATCACCAAGAGTTCATACCAAAGTTATATACCCATCAGCGAGACCACAGCCATCGCTTAGACTCTTATCGAGCCTTCATGTCAGCCCGATGACTTCGAGTGTATAACCATCGGCGAGACATATCTTATCAGAATGAGTCATTCTGAAAGTTCACATCTCTCCCCGATGACTTTTGTCACCACGAGTCTCCTCGATAACCATTAGAAACCAAACCGTCAGCAAGAGGTCTGCCCGGGTGGAGAGAGATGGGAAAATCACAGTGATCGAAATGTCTTGTCGATGACTCTTGTCGGCAAGACAGAAACAAAGTCTTGGTGACCTGAGCATTTCAAATGATTAGAGCACAACTGCTAGTCGGTAATACTTCCAGAGGGTTTCACCGACTTTTCTCTTTCAGGAGTTTCATGCCAGTAAGATTGAGGCACATTTTCCAACAATCTCCCACTTGACAAAGATCTTACTGA
>VDFB02373365.1:58128716-58141584 GCA_007258455.2 Sequoia sempervirens | reverse complement strand
TTTCAATTAAGGATAACATAACAGGAGTTATTCTTACAAAAGAAGAAGATATTAAAAATGAGGGTGTTAAATTTTTTCAAATTTGCTATCCACTCCAATGAAATGATCACCACAGATAGCAAAAGATAGGTAAGAATTTTTTATTTTTATTCCAACTTTGATCAATTAGGAAAAAAACACTCATCAACTAAATCCATTCACTTTGGAGGAAATTAAAGTTGTAGTTTTTTCTTTACCATCTGACAAGAATTCTGGTCAAGATGGATTTACAACCATTTTCTTTCAAAAAATTTGGGATTTCATTTGTGTGGATCTTCTTCCAGGTAGAGAGACAAAAAAAGGTGCCTTGGTGTCTCATGAAGTATTACACTTATTAAACTCTAATAAGCTATCAACCTTCATTACCAAATTAGATATGATGAAGGCCTATGATAGAGTAGACTATTCCTTTCTTCTTCAAGTTTAGAAATTTGGGTTTTAACATAAATGGTGTAAGTGGATTCATTTGTGCTTATCAAGAGTTAAATTTTTGTATTAATTAATAGCACAACAAATTGGCTTCTTCAATTCTAATCAAGGTGTTTGTTAAGGGGATCATCTCTCACCATTCTTATTCATAATCTTAGTAGAGGATGTTAGCAGATCTATTCAAAGGCTCATCACTAGGGCTTTTGGAAGGGTATATCGATCCTAGGTACAAATATAACATCAAGCCACTGTTGTTATATGGAGCCTAATTAGACTCAAAGGTTAAATTTTCCCCACTTTTTTCAGCGCGATTTCCCCCCAAATTATTTAGCGGGGGTTTGGAGGCAATACGCCCAAGACGGGGTCAAGGGACAGTGCCCTTGAAACCTCTCATGATTTTTATTATTTTATAAAGGCGTCGAGAGTTATTTTTCTATTGGATGACATAAAAAAACCCTATTTTGTAATCGACATAAGTCTTGATAAAAGGCTAAGGGTTAGGGTTTTTGTTGACATTGTATTGTAGCATTCACAGCGGTATTGAGTTGCATGGATTGTGGTTTGTAATCGATTTGATTTGTTGGACAATAATATTGGATTCTTTGTTGGTGGATGTAGCCCAAGTTTGGGTAAACCACGTTAAAAATTGTCTCACTGTTATTATTTCTATTTTTTTTCATTCCTTTGTTTAATCTTTATTTACATTTAATTGATATTTTCTACATGCAATTCCTAACAACCACTCTCTATTTGTAAATGATACAATTCTATTTGGGTAGTCTTCTCTTTCAAAATCTAAACAAGTTAAAAGTATATTAGCCAAGTATTCTTCAACACCAAGCCATAAAGTAAATGCCAATAAATCTAAGATATACATCTTTAACACACAAAAAAATTATCAAAGGAAAAATAGTGCAATCATTTTTGTCAGAGTTACCATGTAAATATCTTGGAATTCCCTTTTTCATTGGTGGGAGAAAAGGCATATTGGGGTAAAGTCATTCTTAGCATTCATAAAAAAACTTCTTCATGGAAGGGCAAATGATTATCACTTGCAGGCAAAATTTTGATGATAAAAATAGTTTTATCAACAATTCCAAATTACTATATGGTTGTTTTACAAGCTTCAAAATCTATTATATAAATATCAAATGGTACAAGATTATGCATGCTAAGTATCTAGATGTTGCATCTCCTTGAAGGATATTCACTCTATCCAATCCACCTTCAAGGTTAGCTATGTGGAATTTCTTGGTAACATGCAAAGAAGTTATTACCCCATACCTTTCTTGGAAAATTCATAATGGTGAAAATTCCTTATTCTGTATGGATTCATGGAATGGTTACCCACCATTATTAATATTCAAGATCTCCAATATGAAAAATAAACTCCAACTTCAATATGGGGTTCAAAGGTAAAAGACTATTTTCATTCTACAAATAATAACTCTTGGACAGTGATCTGGAAAGACTTCACACATGTGCTAATGCCAAATGATCAAAATTATATGTTGTACAACATTCTAAAATGAAGGATAATTTTCAAGTCAAATGAACCTAATAGGTTAATTTGGGCGCTATCTAAATTAGGTGTATACTCAATTAAACAAGGTTACAAATCCATAATAAAAAATGGTGCTCATATGGAAAGTCCAAGAGCATACTTATTTTGTTGGAATGATATAGTTCTTCTTAAGGCAGGTTGTTTCACATGGTTGGCTCTAAAAAATAAAATTATTACAAGTGATAGGCTCTCAAAGTTGGGGATATAAGACGCATTCAAATTTTTTCTATGTGTTAGATTTGTGAATAACACGATCCATAGGATCAAACAATGAACAAAACACCTTCCACCCAAGAGCTCTGCAAAAGAAAGTGGTGCAGGACCACCTAGGAAACACACCTAGGAAGCAATCTAGTTTAAATTTTGCTTGGGTATGTTATTTTGAAGGTCATGTTGACCATTTTGTTAGCATTTGAGGATTATGAATAAGTGTTGATCTGTTGTGATCAATGGAGTTGGAAGTGGAAAGAATGGATGGGTTTTGAAGCTCATTCTTGTTTAGGTTGCTAACCTTGTCAAAAGTTAGAAAACACAGTGGATTTTGGTAACGTTGGCCATTAGGTCATGAAGAAGTCTGACCAAAGGAGATAGCTAATTGAGGAGACTTATTTAAGGTGAGTCTCGACCTGTAAACAGGGTTGGAAGGATTGGTGTTGAGGAAACATTTTGTGAGTTGAAATAAAACAGTGTTCTTGAAGGTTATCTTTGATTTCTATTTCATAACAGAGCTTTAAATGGATTGAATTAACTTTTTTTCTGTAATTAGAATGTAGTGTGGATAGAATACAAGCTTTGTGTGCCATTCATTTGCCTTTGTGATTCATTTTCATCCCTTGTTTGTAAATAGTTTGATTTCTTTCTTTTTCTGGCCTGAACCAGGCAGTCTTGAGAAAATGGAGTGCTAGACCACTTTCCCACTGTACAAATTATACGGCCCTTTGGGAATAGTGCCTAGACTCCATGTTTGTAAATATGGTAGGCTGTAGGGTTTGGGAAAGTTCAGGAGCTGTTAGAAAGATCTTTCCCTAGACGAGCCAGAATGGTGCCCGGTTAGAAAGGAAAGAAGTGCAGAGCGTAGAACTTTGCAGGGGTTCAAGTTCTTTAAGAATTTTATTTTGGAGGTGGTAGGTAAGTGTCTTACCTAGCTATTTCATGAAGGAGAAGTCTCCATTGTTTCATTTGATGTGTGAACTAGTAGATAGTTTGAAAGCGGCCAGACAGTGGCTTAAAAACCCTAGGAAATGTGCATTTTCATATTCAAGCTTTGTACAGTCTGTTAAGGCTTAAGACCTCAAGAATCCTTGAGAGGTGTGCATTTTTTCCAAGAATTCCAAAGAAAGAATGGGTGTCTTTTGGAAAGTTTTTAAACAAAGACCAGTTTTCTAGAAAATGGAGGCCTAATTGGGGCTCAAGGCTAGTAGCCTTTTTGACCCTAGTTGAGGGTTTGGTGAAAGTGATGGAAGGATGGAGCTTGGTGAACCTTCAGGAACCCTAGGAGGATGGTTTGAAGTTATTAAATACATATCTACACCCCTGCAAGATCTAAATTGAATGTTGAGGTATTGTTAGTATTTAGGGCAGATTAAAGGCTAAGGAGAGAATAGCAGAGAGAGCACCAAGATTGGCTTGGTTGTTTACATGGTGATGGAAGTGGGGTTGGCCAGGAGAACTAGGGGCACCTAAATATGTGAAGGGGCCTATAGGTCAAGGAGGTGAAGAAGAACACCAAGAAGGTCTTGCAAGCAAGACCTAGAGCAGGAATCTGAGATTGATTTCTCCAACCCCTCTCCCTATCAGATTGGTATCAGAGCAAGTAAAAGATTTGGGAAGAATATTGTATGTCTGAGGTTGAGTATAGTGATTCTTCCATCATGGTGACAAATGCAGAGTTGGCCAAGATGGTTGAAGAGAAGAAGGAAGACAATAAACAATTGAGGGAAAGAATAGCCCAACTTGAGCAAGCAGTGAGGAGTGCACAATTTGAAGGAAGGATACCAAAGGAAGAAGAGGTTGCAAAGGAAGAAAAGACCCCTGAACCTGACCCTATTCTGAAAGAAGAGCCTTTCTTGAAGGCATTGAAGGCTTTGAGTGGAAAAGCACTTGAAGGCATACCACTATTTAGTGGAAAAATGGAAGTTGATTTAGTTGTTGATTGGATAGAGGGAATGGAAAACCATTTTGAATGTGATGGAGTCACTGAAGCACAGAAGGTAAAGGTGGCCAAGTCAAGACTAAGAGGTTTTGCCTTGACATGGTGATTCATTGAGCCAGGAGAGGAAAACAAGGCAAAAGCGACCTACCATAACTACTTGGAGGAATGGTTGCAAAGTAAAGAAGCATACAGCATACCCGGATGACTATGAAATTTAGTTACACAAAGAAAAGCGAGAGCTTGAGGCAAAGAGACCAAGATGTAAACACTTACATTGAGGAGTTTCAAAAACATTGCATGAGGTCTAATGTGACAGAGGATGCGAGTCTCAAGGTGGCTAGATACCTTAACAGTTTGAAATGGAACATCCAAGAAGAGATGACTCGTCTAAGTCCCAAGACAATACACCAATGCTATCAATTGGCCATAAATATTGAGGAAAGCGAAATGAAGACAGACTTCAAAGAAGCGAGAGGAAAAGGTAGAGATCAAAGCAGATCAAAGATCAAGAGGAGATGCCTTGAGGTGGCTACCAAGGTAGAGAGCAATGACAAAAGAAACCAAGGTTCAAACAAGATCATGGCAATGAAACATCTTCTAGAGGAGGATATGGTAGAGGTAGAGGTTCTCAATGAGGATCCACTAGAGGAAGAGGAGCAGGCAGGAGCAATTCATACTTTGCAAACATGAAATGCTACCATTGTGGTCAAGTTGGACACCTAGCTTATAGGTGTCCAGAGAAATCATCTTCATCAAGCAATGAGAAGAGAGTGGCTTATGCACAAGAGGACACCATGAGTCCTAAGTCATCGAGAATCCCGGTCATATTGAATCTGAGGTAGGAGAGAATTTGATGTTCAATAGAGTTTGGATCAAACAACCGGTCAAGGAAGAACCAAAATAGAGGAGGGCTCTATTTAGAGTAAGGTGCAAGATACTTGGTAAAATATGCAAGGTCATAGTAGATTCAGGTTCAATAGACAATATTATCTCAGAGGAGGCAGTAATGAAACTAAAATTGGAGAAGGTACCCTATACTAACCCCTACAAGGTCACATGGCTAAACAAAGGGCAAAGTGTTTTAGTGAATGAGCAAGTAACGGTGGAGTTTTCCATTAGAGGATATAAAGACAAGCTGGTTTGTGATGTTTTACCCATGGATGCATGCCATCTACTATTGGGCAGACCATGGCAATATGACAGAGGTGTCATATATGATGGGAAAGAGAACACCATCTCATTCAAGAAGGATGGGAAGACTTTCAAGTTGCAGTCACTGTCAGAAGAAGAAGAAGGACAGTCAAAGAGACCAAGTGTCATGTTGAGTAGTGGGAAGGAGTTCCTTAACAACCTACATAAAGGGGGTGAAGGATATGTGGTTGTGTTACAATCTAAAGAAGAAGACAAGGCTGACAAGACAGTCATACCCAGAGTAGTCCTAAAGTTGTTGGATCAGTTCAAGGACATTGTCAGTGATGGTACACCTGCAACTTTACCTCCAAAGAGATCCATTAGTCATCAAATGTATTTCATACTTGGAGCTTCATTACCAAACAAAGCAGCATACAAGCTTACACCAAATCAGAACCTAGAAGTAGCTAGGCAAGTGCAGGAGTTGTTGGATCAAGGATTGATTCAAAAGAGCATCAGCCCATGTACAGTACTAGTGGTCTTATCAACAAAAAAAGGTGGTAAGTGGAGACTATGCACTGATTCTAGAGCAATAAATAGAATCACAATCGGATATAGATTCCCTATCCCTAGGATTGAAGACTTGATGGATTGTCTTGGAGGAGCTCAGTACTTCACCAAGTTGGATCTCAAGAGTGGATATCATAAGATCAGAATCAAGGATGGAGATGAGTGGAAGACAACTTTTAAGACAAATGATGGGTTGTATGAGTGGAGAGTTATGCCATTTGGACTCTCTAATGCCCCTAGCACATTCATGAGGATCATGAATGAAGTGCTTAAAGACTTTACAGGGATATTTGTGGTAGTGTATCTTGATGACATCCTCATATATAGCAAGACAACAGAAGAGCATTTAAAACATGTGGAGTTGGTCCTTAAAAGGTTGCAAGAGGAGAGGTTGGCAATCAATCTAGAGAAGTGTGAGTTATTTAAGCAAGAGCTTGTATATTTGGGTTTTGTAGTGTCCAAAGGATCATTGAAGATGGATCCAAGCAAGGTGGAAGCCGTCCTAAACTGGCCTACTCCAACCACAGGGACAGAGGTAAGAAGTTTTCATGGATTGGCTCAATTTTATAGGAAATTCATAAGGAACTTTAGTGGCATATGTGCACCAGTCCTAGATACAATCAAAGGAGGTTTAAAAACTAAGTTTAGATGGACTCAAGAAGCTGAGAAAGGGTTTGAGAAACTGAAACAAGAGGTGGCAACTCAACCAATTCTCTTATTACCTAGCTTTGACAAGTTGTTCACTGTTGAATGTGATGCTAGTGGAGTGGCAGTAGGAGTGTTAAGTCAATAGGATAGGCCTATAGCCTTCTTTAGTGAGAAGCTCAATGAAGCAAAGAAGAAGTATTCAACCTATGACTTAGAACTTTATGCTTTGGTTCAGTCATTTAGGAAATGGAGGCATTACCTTCTACCACAGTAGTATTTACATTAGGCATAAGCATCAACCTCAAGAGAAGTTGAGTAATGGGCATTTGAAATGGATGGAATACATCCAATCTTTTACCTTCACCATCAAGCACAAGAAGGGACAGCTAAATAAAGTAGTAGATGCATTAACCAGGAGATTGTTGACAGTGCAAGAGATACAGATCAAGAGCATTGGCATAGAGAGTTTCAAGGATCTCTATGGGGAAGATGAAGACTTTTCAGAGGTCTATAAGGTATGTTCTAACTTTGAGAATCATTTCCATAGCCAATACTCAGAGTATACTTTGCAAAGTGGGTTATTGTTTAAAGGAAATCAGTTATGTGTTCCAAGAGGGTCAATGAGGGAAAATATCATTCAAGAAAAGCATAATGGCAGTCTTAGTGGACATTTTGGCATCAACAAGACTTTAGAACTAGTGCAAAGATTCTATTACTGGCCTAGGTTGGCAAGAGATGTTAGAAAGTATGTGGAACAATGTGTTGTGTGTATGAAAGCTAAGGGAGGAGCTAGTAATGCTAGTCTATATCAACCCCTACACATTCCTAACAGACCGTGGGAGTGTGTGAGCATGGATTTTGTGGTAGGCCTTCTAAGACAAGGTTTGGTTTTGACGTTTATGTAGTGGCCCAGGCAGTTGCTTAAAATGAATTCATTTTGTCCCGCAAAACTACTCATGATGCTAGTTCATCTCTTCTTCAAGGAAGTTGTAAGGATCCATGGGGTTTGCCTTTGAGCATTGTTTGAGGGCAGTTATGGTGAAGTTCATGAGTCACTTTTTGGAGGCTACATGGAAAGGTGGGTACTAACACATGCTTTAGGCTTACCATCCTTAGGCCAGATGGTCCGAAGCAGTGGTGTAAGAGGTGCTAGAGTAACCTTCTAAGGTTCCTTAAGGAGTATGGAGACATGGGATATGGTTATCTCCTACAGTACATACAATGATAGTGTGAGGTTACGAGGGGAAGAATCCTTTTGAAGTTGTGTATGGGATGCACCAAGAGGCATATGTGAGGTTCAAAGAATCTTGGGGCGAAAGAGGTAGACATGCGAGACTGATCGAGACCATGAAGGGGTAGAGGCAGGGTAAGGGCCAGTCGATTGAGGCTACACAAAAGTGAAGGAGAGAGAAGGATATGTCAGGGAAAGATGCAGTTGCAGGAGGGAACTATATTTATGGTCCACCTTAACAAGTCAGGTGCGAGAAGGAATGTCAACTGTATGGTGGCCGAATGAAAGAGTGGATCATGCAAGTTGTGTAGGAAGCCTTGGCGGGCGCCTAGGGGTGGAGTTACCTTGGAATCGCAGGCATCTCTCCGGTGTTTGAATTAGCTGATTTGATCCAAGTATAAGGGGCGGTCAGTGATGTGGATCGAGCAGTTAGGAGATCTTCAAGGACATCAGCAATGTATACTTACCTAATCAAGACAAGCCTCAGGCAGAGAAGATCTTGGAGTCAAGAGTGCAAAAGTCTACAAGGCATAAGGTGTACATGAAGCACCTCATCAAGTGGAAGAACAAGCATGAATTAGAAGCCACACGGGTACAAGAAGATCAATTCAAGAAGTTTGGTATTGACCAGTCATTGATCTCTCCTTCCATTCCTTAGTGTTTTTGCAGGGAGGGGGAGAATGGTGCAGGAGCACCTAGGAAACACACCTAGGAAGCAGTCTAGTTTAAATTTTGCTTGGGTATGTTATTTTTTAGGTCATGTTGACCATTTTATTATCATTTGAGGATTATAAATAAGTGTTGATCTATTGTGATCAGTGGAATTGGAAGTGGAAAGAATGGATGGGTTTTGCAGCTCATTCTTGTTTAGGTTGTTAACCTTGTCAAAAGTTAGAAAACACAGTGGATTTTGGTAACGTTGGCCATTAGGTCATGAAGAAGTCTGACCAAAGGAGATAACTAATTGAGGAGCCTTATTTAAGGTGAGTCTCGACCTGTAAACAGGGTTGGAAGGATTGGTATTAAGGAAACATTTTGTGAGTTGAAATAAAACAGTGTTCTTGAAGGTTATTTCTGATTTCTGCTTCATAACAGAGCTTTAAATGGATTGAATTAACTTCTGTTCTATAATTAGAATGTAGTGTGGATAGAATACAAGCTTTTTGTGCCATTCATTTTCCTTTGTGATTCATTTTCATCCCTTGTTTGTAAATAGTTTGATTTCTTTCTTTTTCTGGCCTGAACCAGGCAGTCTTGAGAAAATGGAGTGCTAGACCACTTTCCCACCGTAAAAATTGTACGGCTCTTTGGGAACAGTGCCTAGACTCCATGTTTGTAAATATGGTAGGCTGTAGGGTTTGGGAAAGTTTAGGAGCTGTTAGAAAGATCTTGCCCTAGGCGAGCCAGAATGGTGCCCTGTTAGAAAGGCAAGAAGTGCAGAGCATAGAAATTTGCAGGGGTTCAAGTTCTTTAAGAATTTTATTTTGGAGGTGATAGGTAAGTGTCTTACCTAGCTATGTCATGAAGGAGAAGTCTCCATCGTTTCATTTGATGTGTGAACTAGTAGATAGTTTGAAAGCATCCAGACAGTGGCTTAAAAACCCTAGGAAATGTGCATTTTCATATTCAAGCTTTGTACGGTTTGTTAAGGCTTAAGACCTCAAGAATCCTTGAGAGGTGTGCATTTGTTCCAAGAATCCCAAAGAAAGAATGGGTGTCTTTTGAAATTTTTTTAAACAAAGACTAGTTTTCTAGAAAATGGAGGCCTAATTGGGGCTCAAGGCTAGTAGCCTTTTTGACCCTAGTTGAGGGTTTGGTGAAAGCGATGGAAGGATGGAGCTTGGTGAACCTTCAGGAACCCTAGGAGGATGGTTTGAAGTTATTAAATACATATCTACACCTCTGCAAGATCTAAATTGAGTGTTGAGGTATTGTTAGTATTTAGGGCAGATTAAGGGCTAAGGAGAGAATAGCAGAGAGAGCACCAAGATTGGCTTGGTTGTTTACATGGTGATGGGAGTGGGGTTGGCCAGGAGAACTAGGGGCACCTAAATATGTGAAGGGGCCTATAGGTCAAGGAGGTGAAGAAGAACACCAAGAAGGTCTTGCAAGCAAGACCTAGAGCAGGAATCTGAGATTGATTTCTCCAACCCCTCTCCCTATTAGAAATATTTTCTATTTCTCAAAAAGAAAATACTTACAGAATGAATAATTGCAAGGGATAATGAATGCTTTATAAGAGCTCAACCCTAATGATAAAGGGATTAGATCATGACAAGTCTCAACATCTTGTGTGATGAGACAAATTGAACTAATATTAGCTCTGTAGTTAACATAAATAAAGCATTGAGTTAACTAATAAAGCAAACCTAAGTTTAGCTTAAGTACATGAGAATTAGAATAATAATTAATTTAATTAATTAATTATTTTCTAATGCACGATAACTCTAACACCCCCCCTTAAGTGTAACTTAGGGAGTAGCTAAACCACTATAAAAAATAATGGATAAAAAGAAAAGAAAGCATGAATGGGTCCCGACAACTAGGCCTGATGAGGTACCCAGTACAACTAAAAGATCTCTAAAAAATGGAGAAATGAAGAAAACCTCATGGGAAAAACTCCACTCCAAAAAGATATGAAAGCATGTAAAAAAAACATGAAGGAAGGAAGGCCTCATGAAGACCCCCTAAGGACAACTTCCTTCACCCCAAGCATCGATCACAACTAAAGATAGTGAGGTGATGCCAAAGGCTTTGTGAAGATTTCTGCAACCTGCTCCTTTGTAGGCATGTACTCCAAGGTGAGAAAACCATCTTGAATCAACTGTCGTATGAAGTTGATGTAGGAGCATCTAGTGGTGTGAGGGAAATCTTGCATAACCCAAAAATATGCTTTCCATTTATGTTTCTTTTGTTATCTTTTTGTAGATTTTTTTGCATTTCTGGATACGCTTTTCGTCAAATAAGAGTTCCCAACTTTTAGAACTGCTTTTCTGCTTTTTCTGCTCAACTACTATTTTTAGTAGGTGTGAATTTGAAGGCGTGGGGAGACAAAAATTTATGGGAAGCTTCAAAAAATAAAAATAAGCACTTTGACGAAAGAATCAGGTCAAGATCATTCCCAGTTTGAAAGTTATTCAAGTTTCAGTTTCTGCTTTTTGCCTTGAAAAACCTTCTGAGTCTAGTTTGAGGTACTAAATGGTCCTATATGGGCCCAAAAATCATCAAAACTAGTAGAACGGGTTATTAGCGCATTCTTCACTCTGAGACCTTTCCAACGGTTCAAACAGTTAGAAAAATGGAGTCCCGAATCAAAAGTTATGGCTTCCGGAAGTTGGTCAATTTTTAGAAAATTGTCAATTTTTGAATTAGGACTCAATTTTTGAATTTCAAATTGTAACTTTCGGTGCCAAACCACCAAAACTAATAACTCAAATGTTTTTTTTGGATCCAAACTGAAAAAGGGGCTATTTATGGGCTAGTTTCTAATTTTTGGGTAGTCTTTTTGGGGAAAAGATCACATACTGTGAAAAGGGAATTTTTGTAGTTTTCTGTAATTTTCATGTATTGTAGACTCAAGGATTTGAGATCCTCTGCATGTAAGAATTCCATATTTTTGAATAAAATATTATTCTTTATTAGTAATGTCTTAGAGTTATCATCCTTGTCAAGTGGTATCGAATGAGGTTTCTTGAAGGCGTATAGACGGATCGTCGATCATGGGGTAGTTACACGGGCCAAAAGGTGGTTGTGGGTTCAAGATGACTATTAATATGCCTCAAAGGCCATTCATTATATGCTTGGTGGCGTAGTGGTGCTGCTGCAGAATTGGCGAAATGTTAGTGGAAGAGATCCATTGGCGGTGGGGTTTTGAGGCCCTCAAGACAAGTTGATGCATTGGCAAGACAAATGAGAAGAGGTTGACACGAGAAGGGAGAAGGATGAAGAAGAGGTGGAAGATCCAGATGTAGAAGAGGAAGAAGAAGCGATTGATCAAGATCAAATGCAGCTGATAAGGGCCATTTCAAAGATTAGAAAAAGACTCAGAGTAGAAGTTCCCAGTTATTTCAGAAATCTGAACCTGAAAGAGTTGATCGACTAGATCAATGAGCTAGAAGAGTATTTTGAGTATGAAGAAATAGATGACCCATATCGGGTTAAGTTTGCAAAAATGAAGCTAAAGGGCCATGAAAATATTTGGTGGAAAGAGGTTCATTTGGAGAGAAATCGAGGAGGAAAAGCGAAAGATCGTGAACAGGATCTCTCATGGTGGAAGGCTGAAGAAGCAGTTCATACCCGGTGGACTCAGGTTAGATCTACTAAAAAATTTCAAAAGGATTGAGCAAGGGAGCAGGACATAAAAAAGTACACGAATATTTTTCTAGATGATCCTTCGAGCAGGCCCATCTGAGAGGTAGCAAGGAAGGTAGCCATTATCTTAATAGGTTGGCGAAACATTGAGAGGAACTAAACTGTCAAAATGACCACCACATTGAGATGTGTACGTTTCTATAAAGAGAGTTGAGGAAAGTTGAACCGTATTTGATAGCAAGCAAAAAGGACGAGGAGGTCAAAGTAGAAGGGGTAGTGGAAGATCTTTTGGAAGCCGAAATGAGGATGAAAGGAAAAATGAAGATGTGGGTACCAGCCGAAGCCAAAAGAATGATAACTTCTACCGCCCTCGTGATCAAAACAGTGGTGATCAAAGAGGTAGAGGACAAGGAAGATCTGGACAAGGACCCGAAAGAGGTGGTTTTAGAGGAACTTGTTTCCATTGTGGTGAAGAAAGGCATCGAGCTTATGAATTTCCACAACACCAAGGAAGGATAGATAGAAGGCCAGAAGGTCATGCAAGGGTTGCACATGCAGATGAGGAGACTCAATTTGAGCATTCAGATGATGCTGAAGGGGGGAAGCCTTAGTGGTAAGAAGAGCCTTGGTGACTGAAGAGAAGGAGCCAGAATAGAGCAAGAATTTGTTCCACACAAGGTGCAAGTGTGAAGACAAATGTTGTGATGTCATTATTGACAATGGGAGCACTAATAATCTGGTGTCAGAAGAGATGGTTACAAAGTTGAAGCTGAAGAGGGAAAGGCATCCACAT
>VDFB02373365.1:58116200-58128616 GCA_007258455.2 Sequoia sempervirens | reverse complement strand
TCTTGTTTAGGTTGTTAACCTTGTCAAAAGTTAGAAAACACAGTGGATTTTGGTAACGTTGGCCATTAGGTCATGAAGAAGTCTGACCAAAGGAGATAGCTAATTGAGGAGCCTTATTTAAGGTGAGTCTCGACCTGTAAACAGGGTTGGAAGGATTGGTGTTGAGGAAACATTTTGTGAGTTGAAATAAAACAGTGTTCTTGAAGGTTATCTTTGATTTCTATTTCATAACAGAGCTTTAAATGGATTGAATTAACTTTTGTTCTATAATTAGAATGTAGTGTGGATAGAATACAAGCTTTGTGTGCCATTCATTTGCCTTTGTGATTCATTTTCATCCCTTGTTTGTAAATAGTTTGATTTCTTTCTTTTTCTGGCCTGAACCAGGCAGTCTTGAGAAAATGGAGTGCTAGACCACTTTCCCACTGTACAAATTGTACGGCCCTTTGGGAATAGTGCCTAGACTCCATGTTTGTAAATATGGTAGGCTGTAGGGTTTGGGAAAGTTCAGGAGCTGTTAGAAAGATCTTGCCCTAGACGAGCCAGAATGGTGCCCGGTTAGAAAGGAAAGAAGTGCAGAGCGTAGAACTTTGCAGGGGTTCAAGTTCTTTAAGAATTTTATTTTGGAGGTGGTAGGTAAGTGTCTTACCTAGCTATTTCATGAAGGAGAAGTCTCCATTGTTTCATTTGATGTGTGAACTAGTAGATAGTTTGAAAGCGGCCAGACAGTGGCTTAAAAACCCTAGGAAATGTGCATTTTCATATTCAAGCTTTGTACAGTCTGTTAAGGCTTAAGACCTCAAGAATCCTTGAGAGGTGTGCATTTTTTCCAAGAATTCCAAAGAAAGAATGGGTGTCTTTTGGAAAGTTTTTAAACAAAGACCAGTTTTCTAGAAAATGGAGGCCTAATTGGGGCTCAAGGCTAGTAGCCTTTTTGACCCTAGTTGAGGGTTTGGTGAAAGTGATGGAAGGATGGAGCTTGGTGAACCTTCAGGAACCCTAGGAGGATGGTTTGAATTTATTAAAGACATATCTACACCCCTGCAAGATCTAAATTGAATGTTGAGGTATTGTTAGTATTTAGGGCAGATTAAGGGCTAAGGAGAGAATAGCAGAGAGAGCACCAAGATTGGCTTGGTTGTTTACATGGTGATGGAAGTGGGGTTGGCCAGGAGAACTAGGGGCACCTAAATATGTGAAGGGGCCTATAGGTCAAGGAGGTGAAGAAGAACACCAAGAAGGTCTTGCAAGCAAGACCTAGAGCAGGAATCTGAGATTGATTTCTCCAACCCCTCTCCCTATCAGATTGGTATCAGAGCAAGTAAAAGATTTGGGAAGAATATTGTATGTCTGAGGTTGAGTATAGTGATTCTTCCATCATGGTGACAAATGCAGAGTTGGCCAAGATGGTTGAAGAGTATAAGGAAGACAATAAACAATTGAGGGAAAGAATAGCCCAACTTGAGCAAGCAGTGAGGAGTGCACAATTTGAAGGAAGGATACCAAAGGAAGAAGAGGTTGCAAAGGAAGACAAGACCCCTGAACCTGACCCTGTTCTGAAAGAAGAGCCTTTCTTGAAGGCATTGAAGGCTTTGAGTGGAAAAGCACTTGAAGGCATACCACTATTTAGTGGAAAAATGGAAGTTGATTTAGTTGTTGATTGGATAGAGGGAATGGAAAACCATTTTGAATGTGATGGAGTCACTGAGGCACAGAAGGTAAAGGTGGCCAAGTCAAGACTAAGAGGTTCTACCTTGACATGGTGGAAGTTCATTCAGACAGAGAGGGAAAAGGAAGGCAAGCATCCTATAACTACTTGGAAGGGAATGGTTGCCAAAGTAAAAGAAGCATACATGCCAGATGACTATGAGATTCAGTTACACAAGAAAAGACAGAGCTTGAGGCAAAGAGACCAAGATGTAAACACTTACATTGAGGAGTTTCAAAAACTTTGCATGAGGTCTAATGTGACAGAGGATGAGAGTCTCAAGGTGGCTAGATACCTTAACGGTTTGAAGTGGAACATCCAAGAGGAGATAACTCTTCTAAGTCCCAAGACAGTACACCAATGCTATCAATTGGCCATAAAGATTGAGGAAATAAGCAAGAGGAAGCAAGACCAAGCTTCTAAAGGCAGAAGAAAAGGTAGAGATCAAAGAGATCAAAGAGATCAAAGAGGGTAGCAAGGTGGCTACCAAGGTAGAGGCAATGACCAAAGAAACCAAGGAGAGTTTAAAACCATAGATCATGGCAATGAAACACCTTCTAGAGGAGGGTATAAGAGGTAGAGGACCTCAAGGAGGTTCAAATGAGGAAGATAAGCAGAGCAAATTCATACTTTGCAAACATGAAATGCCACCATTGTGGTCAAGTAGGTCATCCTGCTTATAGGTGTCTGGAGAAAGCATCTTCATCAAGCAATGAGAAGAGAGTGGCTTATGCACAAGAGGACACCATGAGTCCTAAGTCATCATCCGAGATCACCATATTGAATCGGTGGTAGGAGAGAATCTCGATGTTCAATAGAGTTTCATCGTATGACCGTCAAGGAAGAACTAAAACAGAGGGAGAGCTCTATTTAGTAAGGTGCAAGATACTTGCAAGTATGCAAGGATATATGATTCTGTGTCTAATAGACAATATTATCTCAGAGGAGGCAATAATTGAATTGAAATTGGAGAAGGTATGCCATACTAATCCCTACAAGGTCACATGGCTAAACAAGGGGCAAAGTGTTTTAGTGAATGAGCAAGTAATGGTGGAGTTTTCCATTGGAGGGTACAAGGACAAGTTAATTTGTGATGTTTTACCCATGGATGCATGCCATCTACTATTTTAAGTGCACTACGGCAATACATGACGTGAGGGTGCCTATAGCGATGGAAAAGTTATGTTCGACCATCTCATTCTGGCATGATGGGAAGACTTTCAGCTGGTAATCAATCGGGCCAAGAAGAAGAAATCCATGCAAATAAAGACACCAAGCAAGTCATGTTGAGTAGTGGGAAGGAGTTCCTAACAACCACATAGCAAGTGAAGGACATGTGGTTGTGGAAGCATAACCTAAAGAAGAAGACAAGGCCGACAAGATACCATACCCTGAGTAGTCGTAGTTGTCGATCAGCCACGTCGGGCATGCACCTGCAACTTTACCTCCAAAGAGATCCATTAGTCATCAAATGTATTTCATACTTGGAGCTTCATTACCAAACAAAGCAGCATACAAGCTTACACCAAATCAGAACCTAGAAGTAGCTAGGCAAGTGCAGGAGTTGTTGGATCAAGGATTGATTCAAAAGAGCATCAGCCCATGTACAGTACTAGTGGTCTTATCAACAAAAAAAGGTGGTAAGTGGAGACTATGCACTGATTCTAGAGCAATAAATAGAATCACAATCGGATATAGATTCCCTATCCCTAGGATTGAAGACTTGATGGATTGTCTTGGAGGATCTCAGTACTTCACCAAGTTGGATCTCAAGAGTGGATACCATAAGATCAGAATCAAGGATGGAGATGAGTGGAAGACAACTTTTAAGACAAATGATGGGTTGTATGAGTGGAGAGTTATGCCATTTGGACTCTCTAATGCCCCTAGCACATTCATGAGGATCATGAATGAAGTGCTTAAATACTTTACAGGGATATTTGTGGTAGTGTATCTTGATGACATCCTCATATATAGCAAGACAACAGAAGAGCATTTAAAACATGTGGAGTTGGTCCTTAAAAGGTTGCAAGAGGAGAAGTTGGCAATCAATCTAGAGAAGTGTGAGTTCTTTAAGCAAGAGCTTGTATATTTGGGTTTTGTAGTGTCCAAACGATCATTGAAGATGGATCCAAGCAAGGTGGAAGCCATCCTAAACTGGCCTACTCCAACCATAGGGACATAGGTAAGAAGTTTTCATGGACTGGCTCAATTTTATAGGAAATTCATAAGGAACTTTAGTGGCATATGTGCACCAGTCCTAGATACAATCAAAGGAGGTTTAAAAACTAAGTTTAGATGGACTCAAGAAGCTGAGAAAGGGTTTGAGAAACTGAAACAAGAGGTGGGAACTCAACCAATTCTCTTATTACCTAGCTTTGACAAGTTGTTTACTGTTGAATGTGATGCTAGTGGAGTGGCAGCAGGAGGAGTGTTAAGTCAAGAGGGTAGGCCTATATCCTTCTTTAGTGAGAATCTCAATGAAGCAAAGAAGAAGTATTCAACCTATGACTTAGAACTTTATGCTTTGGTTCAGTCATTTAGGAAATGGAGGCATTACCTTCTACCCAAGGAGTTTGTAAAGGTCTCTTTACTGACAATCAGGCACTTAGCTTTATCAACACTCAAGAGAAGTTGAGTAATAGGCATTTAAAATGGATGGAATACATCCAAGCTTTTACCTTCACCATCAAACACAAGAAGGGACAACTAAAAAAAGTAGCAGATGCATTGTCCGTGAGATTGTTGGCGCTGCAAGAGATACATCAAGCATTGAATAGAGAGTTTCCGCTATTCCTATGGGGAAGATGAAGAATTTTTAGAGGTCTATAAGGTATGTTCTAACTTTGAGAATCATTTCCATAGCCAATATTCAGAAAATGGGTTATTGTTTAAAGGGAATCAGTTATGTGTTCCAAGAGGGTCAATGAGGTAAAATCTGATTTAGGAAAAGCATAATGGCAGTCTTAGTGGGATAATGGCATCAACAAGACTTTTAGAACTAGTGCAAGATTCTATTATCGGGCCTATAGGTTGGCAAGAGATGTTAGAAAGTATGGACAATGTTGTGTGTATGAAAGCTAAGGGAGGAGCTAGTAATGTTAGTCTATATCAACTCTACCCATTCCTAATATCATGGGAGGTGTGAGCGGATTTATGGTAGGCCTTCCTAAGACCAAGATCAGAGCCACAAGAGCGATAGTGGTAGACGATGAAGCAAAATGAGCCATTTTATTCCTTGCAAAACTACTCATGATGCAAGCTACATAGCTCATCTTTTCTTCAAGGAAGTGGTAAGGATCCATGGACTACCTTTAAGTATTGTTTCTGACAGATATGTGAAGTTCATGAGTCACTTTTGGAAGACTCTATGGAGTAGATTGGGTACCAACCTATCATTTGGATCAGCTTACCATCCTCAGACCGATGGTCAAATAGAGGTGGTTAATAGGGTATTAGGTAACCCTGTTCCTAACTAAGGAGTATGGACAGACATGGGATATGGTTATCTCACAAGCCAGGTATGCTTACAATGATAGTTTGAACCGGACCACAGGGAAGAGTCCTTTTGAAGTTGTGTATGGGATGCACCCAAGAGGCATATGTGAGCTCAGAGATCTTGGAGCTATGGAACAAAGAAGTGAACATGCAGAAGACTTCAGTCAGACCATGAAGGAGATTCAGAGCGTAAAGAGGACAGTTAGTGAGGCTACACAAAAATTGAAGGAGAAGGCAGATATGTCAAGGAAAGATGTGCAATTTGCAGGAGGGGACTATGATATGGTCCACCTTAACAAGTCAAGGTTGCAGAAGGGAATGTCAACCAAGTTGTAGATGAAGAGAGTGGGTCCATGCAAGTTATTGGCCAAGTATGGCAAGACTGCCTACAAGGTGGAGTTACCTACCGATCTAGGCATCTCTCCAGTGTTCAATGTAGCTGATTTGATCAAGTATAAGGGGACAGTCAATGAAGTGGATCAAAACAGTAAGGAGGTCTTCAAGGACATCAGCAATGTATACTTACCTAATCAAGACAAGCCTCAGGCAGAGAAGATCTTGGAGTCAAGAGTGCAAAAGTCTACAAGGCATAAGGTGTACATGAAGCACCTCATCAAGTGGAAGAACAAGCATGAATTAGAAGCCACACGGGTACAAGAAGATCAATTCAAGAAGTTTGGTATTGACCAGTCATTGATCTCTCCTTCCATTCCTTAGTGTTTTTGCAGGGAGGGGGAGAATGGTGCAGGAGCACCTAGGAAACACACCTAGGAAGCAGTCTAGTTTAAATTTTGCTTGGGTATGTTATTTTTTAGGTCATGTTGACCATTTTATTATCATTTGAGGATTATAAATAAGTGTTGATCTATTGTGATCAGTGGAATTGAAAGTGGAAAGAATGGATGGGTTTTGAAGCTCATTCTTGTTTAGGTTGTTAACCTTGTCAAAAGTTAGAAAACACAGTGGATTTTGGTAACGTTGGCCATTAGGTCATGAAGAAGTCTGACCAAAGGAGATAACTAATTGAGGAGCCTTATTTAAGGTGAGTCTCGACCTGTAAACAGGGTTGGAAGGATTGGTATTAAGGAAACATTTTGTGAGTTGAAATAAAACAGTGTTCTTGAAGGTTATTTCTGATTTCTGCTTCATAACAGAGCTTTAAATGGATTGAATTAACTTCTGTTCTATAATTAGAATGTAGTGTGGATAGAATACAAGCTTTTTGTGCCATTCATTTTCCTTTGTGATTCATTTTCATCCCTTGTTTGTAAATAGTTTGATTTCTTTCTTTTTCTGGCCTGAACCAGGCAGTCTTGAGAAAATGGAGTGCTAGACCACTTTCCCACCGTAAAAATTGTACGGCTCTTTGGGAACAGTGCCTAGACTCCATGTTTGTAAATATGGTAGGCTGTAGGGTTTGGGAAAGTTTAGGAGCTGTTAGAAAGATCTTGCCCTAGGCGAGCCAGAATGGTGCCCTGTTAGAAAGGCAAGAAGTGCAGAGCATAGAAATTTGCAGGGGTTCAAGTTCTTTAAGAATTTTATTTTGGAGGTGATAGGTAAGTGTCTTACCTAGCTATGTCATGAAGGAGAAGTCTCCATCGTTTCATTTGATGTGTGAACTAGTAGATAGTTTGAAAGCATCCAGACAGTGGCTTAAAAACCCTAGGAAATGTGCATTTTCATATTCAAGCTTTGTACGGTTTGTTAAGGCTTAAGACCTCAAGAATCCTTGAGAGGTGTGCATTTGTTCCAAGAATCCCAAAGAAAGAATGGGTGTCTTTTGAAATTTTTTTAAACAAAGACTAGTTTTCTAGAAAATGGAGGCCTAATTGGGGCTCAAGGCTAGTAGCCTTTTTGACCCTAGTTGAGGGTTTGGTGAAAGCGATGGAAGGATGGAGCTTGGTGAACCTTCAGGAACCCTAGGAGGATGGTTTGAAGTTATTAAATACATATCTACACCTCTGCAAGATCTAAATTGAGTGTTGAGGTATTGTTAGTATTTAGGGCAGATTAAGGGCTAAGGAGAGAATAGCAGAGAGAGCACCAAGATTGGCTTGGTTGTTTACATGGTGATGGGAGTGGGGTTGGCCAGGAGAACTAGGGGCACCTAAATATGTGAAGGGGCCTATAGGTCAAGGAGGTGAAGAAGAACACCAAGAAGGTGCAAGCAAGACCTAGAGCAGGAATCTGAGATTGATTTCTCCAACCCCTCTCCCTACCATTACATGCTCAAAAAGTATCACAATACATGCATGAAAATTTAAGAATTAATGAGGCAACATGAGAAACCAAAATTATAAGGAAAAGATCATAAAATCCCGAGTACTTTAAACAAAAGTCTAATATTTACATAAGCATGCAAAACATAAAATAGAAAAATAATATATATACATATAAAAGATAAGTCCAAGTTGGAAATAAAAGTAAAGGCAAAGGTAAATTTAATAAAACATAGGCATAAGGAGGATGTAAGAACAAGAATGGAAGAACATAGAATTGGTGATCAATAATAATGAAATCTAAGAATTAAAATAGTGAAAACAAACTTCAAATGCATTCATGAAAATAAAGACATAATCAACTAAATAAGTTGAAGATCAATGTACCTTCAAAAATAGCTCTCCTATTGTCCAAATACGTTTTCTTTTGTCAAAATAAGTCTTCTAAATTGTCAAAATAAACCTTCTAAAATGTCAAAATAAACCATTTTTTATCGAAATAAATCTTCTAAATTGTCAAAATAAACCTTATTTTGTTGAAATAAGCCTTCCTTAGTCGAAATAAGCCTTCCTTGGTCGAAATATGTATTTTATCAATTTTTTTGAGTTGAAAAATTAAAAGAAAAAATATATATTTTTTTATATCGACCATTTTCAGTTGAGCACCTATTAGTCGGTTATGTCTCGACTGAGCACTTTTTGGCCAAGCTATTCTTAGACGAGCAGGTTTTGGATGAAACATGCTCAATCGAAAAGTGCTCGGTTGAGCATGTCTAGTTGGCATCCTACTTGGAAACCAACTCACCTTTGTTTGGAATTTTTTGAAACATTCAACTTTGGCAGAGTATTTCTCAAATCAGAATGATTTTTCTGCAAAAAAGAAAAATACCCTTTTGTAGAGCTCGGAGTGGTGAATCCAAATATATATATTTTTTAATATTTTGATTAGTTTTAATATATTTTATTTTTAAAATAATGCAAGTAGATTGTTAAAATTAAAAAAGAGGATGATTAGAAATTAAAAAAATAGTAATACATATTCAATTTTTTTAAAAACTTATATGGGGCATAAGAGGAGAGAGTCTTCTTCAAAAGGGTATAATTTGTTTTTTGAAAATGATTAAAAAATTTGAGAATAGTTGACGTCCCATGAAACCTATTAAATTCTGACAAGTTTGACTTTAAAACGTTATTACAAGAAAAATATACATCAAAATTTATTTTTATTTTTCCATGCACAAGATATTGAACTTGTACCTATTTGGAGAAAAAAAAATTAGGGAGAAATATTTTTTTTTCAATTTGTTTCTTGACGTCCCGTGAAGTCACTCTTTTTTTAAATTTTCAGCATTCTAAAATCTATCCTTAAATCGATAAAAAACATAATGATTTTTTTTTTTTAATTTTTTAAAAATTACAGGAATAAACTTCATCAAAATTTCTAGATTTCATTAGTTTACAGCATTTTGAAACTCAAAACATAAAGACCACTTTTATGTGGTTGAAGTTCAATTTTTTTTGTTCTTGTTGGCCGATTCCTTTATAAATTGTGACACAGGTTTGTGCTTTTACCCCACAAAAGTGAGCATAGACCAGCCGTTTCTTGGAGGTAGATATTTGATAGATAGAAAGAAGGGGTCCCCAAAAGTACTTGCAATTCCTTTGAAAAATTCATCCCAAAATTCCATGGGAAGACCGAGCAGACTAACCCAAATAGGGGTGACTGAAAAAGAGAAAGAGTTGGGATTGAACCCTACTTCCCACCACTTGAGCAGCAAGGAATACTTCCCAATGAACCATGGGCCTCCCGTTAAAGCTAAAATGAAATCATCCTTGCAATTAAAAGAGAATGAGAAGAACCCCTTTACCATAACAACAACATCAACTTGACCCTTGGGATGCCATCAATTCATATAAAACTTACGAACCAACTCAATGTGGGGAGGAGGTCCCATAAAATTTCCCAGCAGAGTCATTTCCATATGTGAAACACTTTTCTCGACAATACAGTCAGGAATAGAGATAAAAAATTCACCCATTAGAACATTAGAAACACAAGCCACCAGAGGAGAAGTACTTTTACCTTTTGGCTTCATGTCGAATAGGTTTGACCACTTAAGATATGACCTTGAGAAGGACCCAACATTTCTTGTCTTATCAGACAAGACCAAACAAAAGGATTTGGAACCTTTGCCCAAAAATCTACCTGATTGACTAGAGCCAACCTTTTTAGAATCGAGATTCCCCACTTTAGAGAAGGACAAGGGGGAAGGAACCTTCGATGCTTCTTTCCCTCCAAGAGTCTCATTAGCGAGAAGAGGGGACACACACCACTTACCATCAACACCTAACCCACCTGACATCACCTTACCATCAACAAGTAGACTGCGATTATCGCTAGCTTCAAAATCAACATTTCCCGCCTTCGCCAAATTTGAAATCACTCCACCGCCATCACCGCCACCAGAAAAGAGCTCCATACCCTTTACAGTGCAATATTTAAAGACAAAGTTGGTAGGAGACTTAAATAGATATTTTTTAAAAGAAAGAAAGAAAACTGGCATTTGGACAACTACCACCAATCCTTTAAAGAATTATATTAAAAGGGAGCACAAGTCTTAATGGGTAAATCTATAAGAACCAATGATTTAATATAAATGATAAACTCTTTAGACTTGTCTAAACAAAAAATATCCTTAAAGATGTTCCAAGGAGACTAATCCATTAAATTAAAATCCCATAAGTCCTTGAATTGCCAAGCCTCTTTATTGAATAAATAATAAGCATGCCTTAGAAAGGAGAAAGCCAGGGGTTGTCCTTGATATTGCACCATTGTATTCCACCAAATAGATGAAGGACCAAAATTAAAACCATGTTGCAATGTAGAACCTTTCCAATTTGAGAATTTGCAAACATGTTGCCAAGTTAGTTTCTCATGGTTTTATGTATTGCAATTTTTTGAAGTTGCAAATGTATTTAAAATCTAGGGCTAGATTGAAATATTGACACATTTTTTAGAGAAATTTGATGCAAAATGCACTACTCATGATGGGTGGTTACATGTTGATAAGATTCTAGAGAAAGAGAACCACTCCAAGAGAAATGAGGTCGATCTTTGTGATGGGGAACTCATTAAGAAGAAACTCTAGGATCTTATGTAGCAGTACTAGGAATAAGTCTCAGAGGATATTATATTTTTCCTTGAGGTTTACCTCATCCAAAATCTTGAGAATATGTGTATTCTATGACTTTTATAAGACTAGATTATTGGTAGGAAATATTTTAGTCAATCCAAATTGGATTTATTTTTTACATTTTGAATGTTAAAATTTTTATAGCTCTTTTAAGTTTTATCCAAATTTTGGGTGAATATTTTAAGAAATTATTGTTATTCATGAATTATTATTATGTTATCATTCTTTGCAACTCATAAAATTTTGTTTGAACAAAATAATAAATTATTTTTCTTTGTAAATATCAATAACATTTCATTTTATTTAAACTTAGCAATAGTTTAATTGTATCCAACTTGACCATAGAAATTTGTTTGATATATAAATTCCAAAAGGATATTAAAAATATTTTATTTACCTCAAGTTGTAGATTACTTAGCTAACGTAAAAGTTATCAAGGAAAATTATTTGTCATGATAAGATATATTATTCTTTTAAGTGGTATAATATCATATTCCCAAGTAATGATTGAAATGCTTCTATAAAATAATATATATTTTTTTTACGTCAATGTTTTGGATCCATTTTTATAACAAATAAAAAAATAATAGGTAGGTTGTACAAATTATTTGGGCCCTTCTTGTGTAGCCATATTTGTAATCCACCTTCTTTTTTTACTCATTTTGATAATAGATCACAAGATACGATTTGAAATATTACCACAAACACAAATTTATAATGTTTCTACAAACATTCCACTTACTATTTTTTTCCATCATCACTCTCCCTTTTTTACCTTGAATAAAACAAACCCGATTATATTTTTTCTCATAAATTTTTTCCCCAAATGAATGATTTAAATTATCTTTCATTTTCAAAGAGTGAAGTCATTTACCACTAGTCCAATTCTCTTTGATTGCTAATTTCATTACCAACTTACCAAAGTATTACAATATTTATTTTTACCATGTAATCAAACTTTATTTCAAGTGAGATTTTTGCAATGCAAATAAGATGGATTTATTCTCAATTTTTTAAGGGGAGCATAATCTCATATTTGTGGTTCAAGTTCTCTCAAAGTTTTTAAAAATAGTCCTTCTTGAAAATAATAGAGCTAAGACATTCTATGAATACTTAAGAGGTTTAAGCCTTAACTCTACCCATTCTTTAGAAGGAAGCAATAGTACTTTAAACTTAATCTCTCAACCCACAATTTTGGTCTTTGTTTAATTTTGTAATTTCTTTTAACTTCTTAAGAGTAATTGCACAATAACATTTTTATGGTCTATTTAAATTCCAACGATATTTTAGAAAAGATGATGGAATATATTTGAAATCCACATAGACCGTGCAAAATGTGTAATATTTTTGTGCTTTTTTAGATATTATTATGTTCTTTCTTTTTGTTTTATCTTAGAAAGAAAACGTTCACCTATGAGAATTCAACTAAGCAATATTTTATTTTGCTAATAGATAAGATCATTACTTAATGAGGAATCACAGAGTAGTTGTTGGATCCTTAGTTGAAATCTTGTCTATTTTTTGAATGATTGTATGATGCATTTATTTCAGTGGATGCACATTACACTTCGTCTATGTTAATAGAAAATAAAATTTATCATTGTATTAAAATAATATAATTAGAAAAGTAGTTTAATGAAAACATCAAATATTTATGATGTCTTGATCTTGAATTATTATTTTTATATTGAACTAAACAATTTTGCAAATATATAAGAATGATGTAGCAAAAGGAGCTAATTTTTTTTGTTTAACTAAAACAATAAATATAACATAATTGATAGACTTAAAATGCAA
>VDFB02373365.1:58081930-58116100 GCA_007258455.2 Sequoia sempervirens | reverse complement strand
TAAATAATTGAGAATTATTTAATTAATAGTTGAATTTGGACCATAGGACATAATTAAATATTTTAATTATGTTAAGAAGCCGTTTGACATAGAAGAATGTGGTTTGCGGATCTAAGACATTTTTATGTGTCTATATTTAGATTTTTAATTAGATTTTTAAATTAGCTTTTAAATTAGATTTTTAGATCTTTAAATTAGCTTTTACTTAGATTTTTTAGATTTTTAATTAGTTTTTTTTAGTTAATTTTTTAAGATTTTTAATTAGTCTTTAATTAGATTTTTAGATTTGTAATTGGATTGTTAATTTAGGTTTATAATTTAATTTAGATTTAAAGTTTCCTAATTTAGATTTAGATTTCATTTTATTGTAACTTTGTCATACAAGCTCCAAATTGCATAAACAAGGACTCATCAGAAAGTTGATAGGATGAACTTTACAATGGTGCAGAAATTATCTGCTACATGTGTCATTTTTAGTGCTCTTTTATTAGTCAAATTCAAACTTGAATTTAAACTTTGAAAGAGCATATCTTGAGCAAAATTGATCCAATTTCAACATATATTTTTTTTAAAGTGCATGAAATCTTTTGAATTTTTTGTTTATGCAATCCATTCAGCTATATCAATTCATCATAATTATATTTTTATTAGAATTCATCTTTTTTCACATAGCTTTCTTCTATGCAAGTTTATTGGTTTCTTTCTTGATTTAGTGACTTGTAGGTGAATCGTACGGAGCTGGAAAATCATTTGGATCAATCACAAAAACAATTTCGAAAGTGAAAATAATAAAATGCACTCATTTCATCTTTCATCTCTTAATCATTGTTTGCCAACACATTTGGATTCAGGCTCTTAAAACAAATCTTGTCTTCAATCACATATCAAAAATTGGAACTAAAATGAACCATTGTCTTCCATCACACATTTTGGCTTTGGGATAAAAAGAACAAGTGCTTCCATTGTTTTCTTACACACATTTCATTTCTAAGGGTCAATTAACAATTGTGAGTGTGAATCAAGTGTGTGTGTGATCAAAACACCTCACTTGGTTTGCTTTTGTCATACCCTTCTTAAGAGGCATGCTTGGAGCACACACCACTCCAAGGGATGACCTCAATCAAAGTGTGAATCTAAAGACTTTCTTCTTTGGGAGTTAAAATCTTGTCACTCTTGGATAAGCCCCAAAGAACTTTATACCTTTGATAAGTGAAGGTGAAGGGTGGGTTACCTCTTTTTTTGGCTGTGTGGTAGGATTTTGCTTTCAAATCATCCCTAGTCAACCTCATGCATCCTAGATTAAGACCTAATTGGCCATACCCACTTGACTAGTTCTAGGACTTGTTGATGTGTCTTCTTCAAGTGTGTGCTTAATCATCACATTCATAATTTCAAATTCATACTTGCTTATGTGTCTTGCGTGTGTGATAATTTGTTTGAAAATTTCCATATCAAGCTATAAACACCAACACATAAACATATCATTCTAATCATCTCTAACCATTCCTAAGCACCTCAAAACATTCCCAAACCATAAGCCAAACATGTCTTCATCCCTATCTTCCACATCATTTTCTACTAAATATTCATCTAAACCTAAACCAATAATCACACTTAAGGGAGTTCCTAATGACATTCCTCCAATAAAACCAAAAATTATACTTAAGGGAGCCCCTAATCACATTCCACCTAAACCTAAACCAATAATCACACTTAAGGGAGTCCAAACACCATTCCAACCTCAAAAAATTCAACCACAATCCTATGTGTCACCTTCATCCTCATGCCAACCTAACCCATCAAACTCTTCATTACCCCTATCATCATCTAATCCTCCATCAAATCCTCACCCTAAAATTCAAACATTTCAAAAGTAAACCTATGGCATTACCTAAATCCACCCATTCACCTACCAAAGAGTCTTCAAACATCATGCCCATTCTTACAACCCCATCATGTAGTCTCCCCCTCGAGCCTATTCAAGAGTCATCCCATTCCACCTCATCTAATGAATCCATACCATCTCATGCTTCCATTGCATCCCAAGAGCATGATATTTCTTCCATCATATCCAATGATTTTCTCCCATCTGATGATCAAGATATGCTTCCCACAAAATTTTAGGATTCCCTTCCTCATCAAGATCAAGACATACCTCCATTCAAGGATACCCTTTCATTCCATGATGATATTCATCCTTCTCATGATCAAGATATGCCTTTCATACCACTTCATGATGGTTCCATACTTAATAAAGATCAAGCTACTCCATCTTCTACACCTCGTGATCCTTTTCCAAATCAAGACCAAAGTGCCCTATCATCCCCATGTCAAGATCCTATCACCCATCTTAATTCTCCCAATGATCACAAGCCTCCACAAGGGTCTATCACCCCTATCCAAGTTATCCATGAACCCCACACCTATAAACTGGGGTCCTCCACCTTTATCCACTTTGGTTTACTTCCAACACATATCCTTTCATCCATATCATATCCTCCCCAAAATGGACTCGCATCTTCTTTCATAAATAACACATATCCCATTGGAAAACAAATGTGTCAAAGTATGAACTACAAAGGAAAAGGATTAGGCCTTCATGAACAAGGTATCCTAGAACCCCTTTACATCCAACAAAATCCCAAATATCATGGCCTTGGATATCAAGCTCTAAATGTTGGTATCCCTCATAAATCTTCCATCCCACCATATAAATCCAAATATCCACATTCTCCACCTTCCCAATCTATCTTAGGTCCTTATCCTAGTGCATCAAACCTTCCATATATCATTTTTCCTTATCATCCAAACCTTAGTCCATCAACCCTTCCATCCATATTGGGGCCCTAAATCCCTCCATCTCCTATTCATCAAGAACAACAAAGGCACACATCCTTGATGCCCTCTCAAAATTATACCTAAACTAACCCATCCATAATACCTCCATATCATTCATCTCAACCCACCTATCCTATTTATCTTGGAAGCAATTTGGGTGTCAAATGTCAAAATCTTCCTTGTATGGTTTATGTTAGATATATTGCCTGAACTTTGAATTGCGGGGATCCTACAGTGTTAGATGGTTTACTCACTCTAACAGAACACAGTGAAGCTATGTGCACATGCTTAGATAGCCATTTTCTATGGTGTAATTTATACATTGCATACTGCAAATGTTTTGACTTGACATTCCAATCCGAATACACTAGTGACACAATCTTGTGCTTGACTTGGAGATTCAAAGCCTACATAATATTGTAGATATAGTGGGACTTTCAGAGAAATTTGACAATTGGTTCAAACAGTTACCACAACTGGAAGTGAATAGGGAAGTAAAAAAGAATCCATAGGTCATAGGTGAGAGTTCAATTTATAGTCTAGGGAAATATTGCTTGCTCAATGGGTAATTGACATTTCCCTCTTTTATTCCATTCATATGCATGCTCTTCCTTTTGCTCAAAACTTCAAATGGATACCAAGGTGCATAGTATCAAAATTCACATATATCAAAAGATCAACATATCTCTAACCGAAGATACATGAAAAATATCAGAATTGATCAAAGTCAAAGAAAAAATTCGCCCGATATTGGCATGGTGTGATGGTTTTATAGGTGGCATTGTTGTTCTTGCCGCAAGGTTCAAGCCAGATTGGGGTGAGTATTGTTGAATGGTTGTATCCAGTTCATGGCTCTGATCAAAGCGTTTATGAATAAAAAAAGAAAAAGAAAAACCAAAGAGACCCATAAGACCCACAAAGTCAAAACAAAGGTCCACAAAAGACCATGAAAGCTCATAAAATCAAAAAAGAAAATTTAGACCACAAAAGGTCCAAATCAAAAAAGAAAAAATCTCAAGGCCTGAAAGGCCCATGAATCAAAAATCAAAGTCAAAAGCTATGTGGATTCCTAAAAGTCTCATGGAAGAAATCAAATCTAAATTGGCATCCAAACTTGCTAATCCAAAAGCTTCCTCCAATCTTCCATCTAAAAACTTATCACCTTCCAAATCCATTTTTCCTCCATCACTCCACCACCCTTCAAGGTGTGTGTCAATGTTGATCTAGCAATCCTTTCCATCTATGCATCAACAAGCCTTCCAACCTCCTATCCTTTATCCAACATCCATCCCCCATTATCCTCCTTTAATCCAAACCTTTCCTTAAGTCCTTAGCTTCTTCCATCATGCCAACATTTATGAGTCTACTTCCCATTGCAATAGTTTATTAGAGCACATATTTAAGGGATATTAGTTGTGAAACTTGATGCTTGAGTCCTTCCTCTGTATTCTTATCCACATCCTATCTTCCATATTCCTCTTGTACTTTACACTTGGGGGCAAGTTTCGTCCATCCTGTCATCCATAACCATTATCCTCTTTACGTTCATCCTTTACCTTTCCACCTTTGATCTTGACAAGATTAAGGATCTTCTTGAACGTCATACATCTTATCCTATACACTTTATCCATATCTTCCATAACATATCCTTTACCATATCCATATTCCATCATTCTATCTAAATACATCATTTCTTCCCTTCCTTGGTCTTGATGAGGAATAGGGGAAAAATACTTAGGCATTTGTGTCCATATCTTATCTAGTTAATCTTGATCATCCTATTCATTAGCCTTATCCTTGCATTCTTTTGTTAAAATGTCCTAAAAAATCCAAAAAAAAAAATTGAATATTCTGAAAATAAAAAAAAATCAAAATGTCCCAAAAATACAAAAAATAAATGGAAAAAGGTCTTGAAAAAAAAGAGAAAAAAATAAAATAGCCAAAAAAAATCCAAGCAATAAAATCAATCCATCCAATCACTTCTTTCAGTTTCATCTAATCAATCCATCACCTCAATCCAATCATCCAACCATTCAACCAATCAATCATCTTCATCAAATCTATTCATCCATACATCAAATCATCTTCAATCATTCCAAGCAATATTCCAAATGCAATTCAATCCTTAATCCATACCAATCAAGTCGATCAAACAAGACAAATGATCTAATCTCATCAATGGTCTTGATTCTAATCTTATTGTAAACCCAATCAATTAACCAATCAATCAATTATCATCATCTTTGTGTTGATCTAGGGATATATCATTCCCCACAATGACAACACTATCATCATCATCAATCAATGTTTTACAGCTTGACAGGGGCAATACCTTGTTTACTTTTGAATCATTTGTGCATGCTTGCTTGCTTGCTTATGTGTGTTATCATTTTTATCTTGCATTTATTCAAGTTTGTATCATTCTAGCTAATATTCATACCGTGTGTATGTTGGAATAGCTTTTTGCACTATCCTTTGCATCTAAGGTCATATCATACCTTTTGTGCATTACGACTTTAGTGCTCTAAGTTTACTTCCTCATATGTTAGGACAAGGTTGTATTACGTTGGGGCACGAGACACATCATCACCTTGGTCCTTATACCTTGATGCATAACGTCTAGTGCTATATCAAACACCATGATTGCTCACTTTCTTGCAACATAACATATCATTCATCTCCTTCATCCACTTCCTATCTTGCATCATTCATCTTGTCCCTCCTTATCATTTCATTTCATTTCGAGAGAATTCCCATGTTTGCTCAACCCGCCTATCCTCTCGAGGGGGCATCATCATCCCATCATCATCCAATTCTTATATCATCATCATCCCATCCTTTTCCCCATCTCATCATCATCCCATCATCATATCTCTACATCATCATTAGTTTATATTTCCTTCATCATCCATTTTCTTTTATCCATACCTTAGCTTCTTTGAAATGATGTTACTCAACACAAATCTCATCATCTTGAACATCATCTCAAAGAGGGGCAAAATGTAGACACCTAAAATGTCCATGTCTTGCAACAACTAGACATCTTGTAGTATGCTTTGCCCTAGGTACCCATGTCATCACCTAATTAGTTAAATAAATTTTATTTATTTGACTAATTTCATTATTCCCTATTTATCCATAATCCCTTCTTCTATAATTAAATAAATATTTATTTATTTAATCATTCAAGACCATTTATCCTCACTAATTAAATAATTATTTTAATTGTTTAATTATTCATTTATCCATTCTCCTATAATTCAATAAAAAAATTATTTATTTAATTATCTTTTCTACCTTCATCTATAATTAAATAATGATTTTACATTATTTAATTATCTTTCCACATCATCCCTATCCTTTATTAGATAATGCTTTATCATTATTTAATAAGTTTATCATTTCATTATCCTTCTCATCTTTTATTCCTTTAAAACAAAAAATCAAATCCTTCTATCTTATCTTATCTTGTTGTATTTCCTCTTTTGTCAAAAATCAAATCTTTGTCAAATCTTATCTCCTTCCACATCAAAGCTCTATAAATTTAGCCTCTCAGAAGCCATTTAGGGATTCGATTCTTCAAGTACCCTCACTCTGTCAAAATCATTCTTGAACCTTTCATCAATCTCTATCTATCATCCTCCATCTATCACCTTCATCATATCGTTATGTTGCTAAATTGAGCAACCAACATGCCAAATCAATCGACCAATTCATTCATCATTGCATTTGTTTGAGGTATTAAGGATTTGGATCAAGTAATGCGTGTTATTGTTTTATCATTTTTATTTGTCCAAATTTTTTGTATACATATTTTACCACCCTAACTTTGTTATAATATCATGTTGTCAACTAACTTTGTTATTCCAACCAATCAATTATATTTTCATTTATAAAATCAACTATTTATGTTGTCTTCATCATCTCATCACACTAGTGATTTATCAACTTCACCATGTTAATTCGACTTGTCAATTAATTGATTACTTGATATTAATTAATTAATCTTATTAATTAATTTTTTCCTAAGTAATTTGTGCACATACATCCAATTAAAAAATAAATCTTAATTGTCCTTGCCCATATTTCAATCATGTCAATTTAGTCAGTTCCACATTTTACTCGTTAATCAAATTAATTGATTGAACAATCAAATTATTGGACTGAACTCTCAATCAAATTAGTTGATTGAATAGTAAAATTAATGGACTGAACAATTAATCAATTGATTGATTAATTAGGCTAGTTAAATGATCAATTAAGTTGGTTGACTAATCAATCAATTAAGTTAGCTAGTCAATCAAACTAGTTAACTTTAAATCAAATATCTAGTCCTCAAGATTGTTTAAATCAATATTTACTATTAACTTTTCACTCAAAAAATTATAAATTCACCATTTTTTTAGGAATTAGGAGAGGTCTCTAAATAATCTTTGATCTATTTTTAAACACTCAAATCATGTTGTTCTGTAGTTTTTACAAAAAGCTTGCACAATAGTTGAGCATCCATAATCTTTTGTCAAAGTGCAAGCAAATTCACCTCATGCTCCATCTAGGGTTTGCATGGCTTTAGAATAGGAATTTTAATTATTACTTTTAAATTTAATTTATTATTCTATTTTCACTTCATTCACTTAGCACCAAATTTATCTCAGCAACAGGTACAAGTGAAACAACATATCATGAAGTGCATTTCAATAGAGAAAAAACATAGGGCAAATCATTTATAAACTAAATACCACTACAACCTAATCCTTATCAATCTCAAAGTTACATAACACAACTATCATAGTTTGACAAATAAAAAATAATTCCAAATAATCACAAACATACTACAAAGCCATATTTCATTATTAGTAACTCTAAATTGAGAAAAAGGTAAACAACATTCTAAACCTTTTTATATTTATCATTCTTAACTTATATATATTTAGGTTTAAAATTTATTATTGATTTATTATTAATTTCAGGACAAAAATACTAGTAGGGTGTATTTTCATCCGTACACTAAGATGAACTTGGCCACCCCTTTCTTGATTAATTTTGAAATATTAAAAATAATTTTAAAAAAGAAAAGAAAATAAAGTATAAACTTTTCCTTGGGTTAACCTTGGCTAATCAAATAAATGTAATCAATTAAACACAAACCAACCTAGATTAACTAGTGACAATTGACAATGATAAAATCAAATAAATTGTAACTATTGTAGGAAAATAAGTGCAAAGGAGAAATGTAATTAACTCAAATGCACTAATGAATATATGCTTTTGACAAAGATATTAGAATCATGTTATTTTTCCCAGAAAATGTGATCTTCCTATTGGTGAAATGCTTTTACATTGTATTTTTGCTTTGCTTGAGATTAGTCTATACTCATGGATTCATCCCCTGTGTCTAGATTTGACCTTGTGTTATATGGAATTATACTTTTTGATTTTTCTAATTAGTCTTCATCTATTATACTCTTTTTTTATATAATTAAGGGTCAGTAGTATTTAGAAATATTAGAAAGGGTAGTTGTGTTGCAAGATGTGTTCTCCTAGTTCAACCCCCAAAAATATATGTAAAATATGAGAGACAATGTAAGCAAGGGCCTAAGAATGATGTATGTGAATTTGTTACTTTTTTTAGGCACCAAATTGAAATGTTTCACATTTAGTTAATCCTTTAATGCCCTAAAATGAGAGGACTAATGTATTTCAGGTGTCTAAATGAATGTTAATAAGTGCATCTAAACACTAGCACATAGAAAAAATTCACAAAACAT
This sequence comes from Sequoia sempervirens, assembly GCA_007258455.2. NCBI lineage: Eukaryota > Viridiplantae > Streptophyta > Pinopsida > Cupressales > Cupressaceae > Sequoia > Sequoia sempervirens. The sequence continues at coordinate 58,107,494 of VDFB02373365.1, read as the reverse complement.
TTACCTTGTTGACTTAATATAGGAAAACAAAGGGAGTCAATTAACCAAATTTTGAATTTAAATTTTAGAAAGGCAAGGGTTAAGTTTGCAATTATGAGTACATGATTATGGAAATGACCTTGGGTGGGAGAATAATCAAATCAAGGAATAGAATGACTGTATCTAGGTAAGTTTGTACATAAACATAACAAATACAAGGAATACATGAATATATTGGAGTATGTATACATGTACGAGGATAATGTGGGGGATAAATATATGTGAGTGTGTGCATATGGATAGATAATGTCTAGGGGAATAAGCCCAAGTTCAAAGAAGATTATGTCATTTATTTATATATACATGTATCTAGACATTTTCCCATGATGAGCACAAAGCTAACTAGGATATTATATGGGTATGGAAATTTTACTATTACATCTTATTTTCACTTTAAGGCACATGTGAGTCCTAAAATGATAATGCATTTCCAAGTATGTAGCACTCACAAACAAGTGTGTAAAGTAGAAATTAATACATCAAAGGATACAAAAAGGAGGTCCATATAAAGTAATGGACTTTATAAGGTGTCATCATGTCCTTCAATATATGCTTTCCATGGGGACTTACAATATAAAGTAAAAATATGCAATAACTACATTTTTTCTCACAAGTGAAAATTAGGTATAAATAGGAGCTTGCTAATTGTCTAGGAACTTGTAAAAAAGGAAAAAACAAGTAAATTTAGGAATTTTTCACTTTTTTCGAAACATGATCTTGTTGTGTTTGGATCTATGGCTATAGGGTGTCAAGGTGCATGGAGCACATGACATGTCTTGTGATATTGCTTCACCTCATCATTATGATGAGTCTTTGTGTATCACATGCCAATACTTAAAATCTCAACATAAGAATTTTAGTGACAATTTTTGTCACCTTCAATTGATTATATCCATATGATGCAAGGAATTCAAGGAGATGGAAAACCATGCATAAAATTAAATGAAATCAATTGATAAGCATATAAGTATGAAATGACATCAAGTACATCAACAATAAACATATCATGTAATAATCATGTGTGATATCTAGAATGATAATGGCACGACAAGCACAAGTGGGTTGGAGATAGGATCTAAAAGGTAATGTTCCCATAGCAAAAAAAAGGAAGTGGTGATGTGGCCCTCAATGGCCAAAAACACTTGTGTAGGAACATAGTGATAGCTTATGCCCCCAATGTGGCTTCTAAGAGCATGAACACACAATGGTGGAGGTAAGGTAATGAGTCCTGAGTGGATGTAAGTACAATATATGTAATGTATGGGTGAAGACATGATGTCCATAGTATATAAGGATCGCATGGTAAAACACGTCAAGTTGGGATCTATGATGCCCTCGAACATAAATACCAAGGAAATTTAAGATAAGTGCAATTGATGTGAAGTGTATGATCTACAGTCATAATACAATAATAAAGGATAAATATGGTACTTTAGTAGTGTGATGTATGTAATGTAGGCTCTAAAAGTTTGATGTATCAATATAGGCTCACACTAAAATAAGTGTCATGGGTATGAGAAGAAACATAAGAGATATAGGTGCATCATAGTAAACATGAAAGTGTAAAAGTATAGAATGAAAAGATAACAAGGTGATAAAGTGTGAATGGATAGAAAATATAGAAGGTGAAAAAGGGCCAACCCAAGTGCAAGAAACAAAGGAAAAATACAAAGATGTGAAAAACAAGGAAAAATGCAAAGATGTGGAAAACAAGGGAAAATACAACTCAAAATGTCTCCCAAATGGGTAGGGAAAAATCATGTAAATAAATGTAAGAGGTGAAATGGGTATCAAAACACATCAAACAAAGTGTGATAAAATTAAATAGGAAAAATAAAAATAAAAAAAGTGAAATAAAGCTATATATATATATATATATATTGTGTAAGGGGGAAATCGATGGTGTTTAATAAGATAAATGTAATGAATCGAACCTAATCTAATTCAAAACAAGAATCAATATCTATTCCCATTACTCATGAAATGAAATTTTCTATGTTATTGAAAATAAACAATGAAATCCTACGATATCATAATGAATTCAAAAACAAAGGAAATTTACCATCCCATGTTGAAGTGTGTTCATGAAGATGTTGGGTTGTTCGTATTAATGAGAAGCCTCCATTGTGCATGCAAAATCTTGAAGAATGTGTGTGTATGTTGATCGAAGATATGTGTGAAGCTTTGTCAAATGTCAATTAAGATCTTGGCATTACTTCATTGTGAAAAATAGGTTGATTCTCCGATCATTTTTTAGAAGAAAGATGTTTGTTATATAGATTTTGTGTTTCAAAATGAACAATCAGGATCGTGTAGTAGAATATCTTGATCGACAGTCAAAAGATGTTGAGAGGATTTAGATGGGCATAATCTATGCAAATTGATTACGTAATTAGTGTAACTGAAGAAATAGATTGATTTGTCAGGAAATAGATTGATCTGTCAGGAAATAGATTGATCAGTCAGGAAATAGATTGATCAATTAGGAAATAGATTGAGCAATCAATGGTTCATAATTTTCTCAATCTTGAAAGTGGTTGAGGATAATTAATTAGTTGATTTAATTAATTAATCCTTTATGGAGTTGAATGTGCAAATCAAGTTTGACTTTTGTAAACAAAATGGTATTTGTTTGATTTGATTTTTACCATTGACTGTTAGCAAAAGTGATAGATTTTTGCAAGTGCGGCTAGTTTTTGGTCAAGTGTGGTAGAAACAACAGCGAAAGCGGTATTTTGTGTAGATTTGTTTCCTTGTTTCAATTTTTGGCAACAACATTGATGTTTTTTTGTAGTTTTGGATGATTTGGTTTGATTAGTTTCGAGATTTGGCAAGTGATATCATGCAACCCCACAATAAAAACTTGTGTGACCCAAATGTCTATACCTTAAGCATGTTTCCCTTCACAAAAGCTCAATGTTTGTGGAAGTTGAAATGCTAAAAGCTATAGTTTCCAAGGTTTACCTCGTTCTTAATGTGACTTGAAATGTGAGCCTAAACATTTGAAAACCTTCAAAGATATTTGTTTAGGATATATTTTAGGGAGTGCAAACATAGGGAACTTTTCAAAGTAGTCACACTAGATCTAAGGGGTTTGACGTTCGAGAACCATGTTGAATGCTTGTTTTGATGTGTTTATTTTAATTCAAGCACAGTGTTTGATGTTTCAAAGTAACTGAAAGATCTTGGAAATTTTGTGAAGACAAAGTACACCCTAGGGATAGACACTTCCTCCTAGATGGACTTACCTCATGCTCTAAAGGGATGATTTTACATGCAACAAATGAAGAGTGTTTTAAGCACAACCATAAGTCGAACTTGGTAAGTAACTTCTCAGAATCAAGGTTTTGATGCACCACTTCAAAGAATGTTTTGGTAAAAAGGGGTAGCTTCTACAAACATTAGTTCTTAGTCATGTTTCAGGATAACTAGTGTCTATACATGCAGTGATTAACTCAATTAAGAGGCCTCCCAGCCTTTGTGGGTCTTTACGTATCACACAGATACTAGGGGATACTTTTGTCGATATAGAACATCTGCACCAGGTGGGTGAGAAATTTCCTCACACCCACAAATATTTATATAGCAGACCAAAACAAAGTACCGCTTGGGTCATTCCCTCTCACAAGTTGGGAGGAAGGCCCTCTAAAGGTATGCTTTGAAGTAAAACAATGTGTGAAAATCAAGATGATTTTCATCACCCAAGATCACCGAAAAGACACGAGGGGAGAGGATAGTCACCTAGTTTTCCAAACACATAATACACGGAATACACTTCATTGCAATGTTCTTTTTAAGTTAAAAAAAAATGGAAAAAAGAAAATAAAATGAAAAAACAAAGTAAAATGAAATTTAGAAGTGTGTACAAGATAACAATGGTTCTTTTTATGTTCACCAAATTGAAATGTTTTCGATTTTAGACAAGAATATCATTGTGTGCAAAACAAAAATTTGATTTGTTCATTTTTAAGCACCAATCAAAGTATTCATTCTAAACCTTGTCTTAATGGTCAACAAAATAAAAGCATTTTGGTCAAAAAAAAAATTAAACATGTTTTTAGAGCACCAAAAGGAATCATTTGTTCTAAACTAAAAAGCTTTGGAAAATCATGTTTTAGAGCACCAAAATGAAATGTTCATTTGTGGGGTTCTTTTTATGCACCAATTGAAAGCATTTTCTATTCTAGAAAACTTTGAGAAACCGATTTTAGAGCACCAATTAAAATTTTCGTTTGTGGGGTTCTTTTTATGCACCAATTAAAAACATTTTCTATTCTAAAAAGCTTTGAGAAATGGATTTTAGAGCATCAATTGAAATGTTTGTTTGTGGGGTTCTTTTTATGCACCAAATTTAAAAGTTTTCTAACTATGAAAGCTTTAAAAAACTTAAAATCTTGGATCATGCCTTCTTTGCAATAAATGTGTTAATTGTTTTTGTCATACCTCTACAAATCCTATATAAAAAAATTAGCACCTATCAAACAAAATCAAGTACTCGTTAGCGTTAGAAAATAAAAAATTAACTAACTTTTCGAACAAAACTTAATAGGGCCAAAGTGAAAGATAAAATTCAAAAGTGGCCTCTGTCAGATAGCAAAAAAGTAGGAAAAAGTCAAAAGCGGCCTAAAAAGTCAATTGCACCTCTATATTTTTGCAAAAGCGCCACAAAAAGTCATAAGTGCTAAAAACAATGTCAAGGGCACTAAAAACGTGAAGTCAAGTGCAAAATTCTTTTGGAACTTGTGTGTGAAAATTTCTCCAGTGCGCTTCCGGAACCTACAACTTCAAATTTAGCTCAGAAAATGATTAATGCTAAGGATTGTGGTCCCACCGGGCGTGCTAGAATGTGTAAGGGGGAAATCAATGGTGTTTAATAAGATAAATGTAATGAATCGAACTTAATATAATTCAAAACAAGAATCAAGATCTATGCCCATTACTCATGAAATGAAGTTTTATAAGCTATTGAAAAAAACAATGAAATCCTACGATATCATAATAAATTAAAAAACAAAGGAAACTTTACCATCCCATGTCAGAGTGTGTTTGTAAAGATGTTGGGTTGTTCATATCAATATGAAGCCTCCATTGTGCATGTGAAATCTTGAAGAACATATGTGTGTTGATCGAAGATATTTGTGAAGCTTTGTCAAATGTCGATATTAAGATCTTGGCATTACTTCATTGTGCAAAATAGGTTGATTCTCTGATCGTTTTTTAGAAGAAAGATGTTTGTTATATAGATTTTGTGTTTTGAAATGAACGCTCAGGATCGCGTAGTAGAATATCTAAGTGATTGACGGTCAAAAGATGTTGAAAGGATTTAGATGGGCATAATCTGTACAAATTGATTACATAATTAGTGTAATTGAAGAAATAGATTGATCTATCAAGAAATAGATTGATCAGTCAAGAAATAGATTGAGCAATCAATGGTTCGTAATTTGCTCAACCATGAAAGTGGTTGAGGATAATTAATTAATCCTTTTTGGAGTTGAACGTGCAAATCAAGTTTGACTTTTGCAAACAAAATGGTATTCGTTTGATTTGATTTTTGATGATGTTTTGAATAATTAAATTTGATTATTCAAATTTGGAGGGAAAGTGATTTAATTAAACTATTATGCTTTTAATAATTTAATTGATTTAGGGGAATAAAGTGAATTAGCAACATAATTAAATAATTGACATTATTTGATTAATCACAAGGAATCAAGTTAGATTAGGACTTTATTAAATAAATGAAATTTATCTAATTTGTCAAAAATCGATGAAAAAGTGAATTAGTTAAATAATGTATAATTATTCAATTAATAGAGGAAATTAGGGTTTCAAGACTTTATTAAATAAAATGAAATTTATTTAGTTTGTCAAAAATGATGAAAAAGTGAATTAATTAAATAATGTAAAATTATTCAATTAATAAAGGAAATTAGGAATTTTGATGCTTTTGATGCTTTATGATGTGAAATGCAGTGATATTCGATGATAATGATGTCGATGATGTGAAAATGTCATTTAAGGTGTGTGATAAGTGTTAGGTCAATTTTACATGTCTACAATATTATATAGTTATACCCATATATCATGTAACAAATCTAGGAGGCTTATCATTTTTCTTCAAATGATTGTGATTATCTTCATCTAATATGCAATCATCATCCCAACAAATATTATCACATTTATCTTCACGACTTTGTGCTTCTTCTTTTTCTTTTCTTGCTTTTTATTTCATGTATCTCTTGTTGACAAGTAAGTGTCTGCACGTTATATGGTTTTTGTTTTATTTCACGTGAAACCTTAACATGGGGTTGGTTGGGACTAATCTCTCTATGTACATCATTTTCTTTCATATGGTTAACCTCATCAAGTGTGGGGGTTGTGGGTTTATGAATATGCTTAATGTTTATCTGCTATTTATATATAAGATCTTGAACTTTATGTTTGAATATCATGCATCTATCCAGAGAATGTTCATGTTTGTTATGGTAGGAACAAAAGTACTTCACCTTATATTTCTAGTGCAAGTTTTGAGTTTCCATTGGTTTGGAGAGAGGTGAGGTAATGAAATTATGCCACAAAATTTGTTTCATTACCATACGTGGAGGCTCTTTCATTATAGTGAATTATTTCAAGAGAACTAGTTTATAAATTTCCTGAAGATCATTATAATATTTTTAAGTGTCCTCATTGTTCCAATTTCCCAATCATGACAAAGTGCTAGAACTATGTTGCTATAGAAGTGAGTTGTTCAATAAAGAGTGCTCATGCTTGCATACAACAGTGCACAAATATAAAAATAAATTGTGCCACATGTAATAGGCTTGGTCATTAAAATCAACAAGTAAACCATCTATAAATAGGTCTTAAGTTCATTATACTCTAAAGTATAACTCTCATTAATAGATAATTCCTAAAATTGGATTATGTAATCTTTGGTTGGCTCATATTTTCTTGCTCTCATTTTAGAAGGTCAAGAGCGTATATATTAGACTTACTATTATAATGAAAATGTTTTATGGAAGCACTAGCCAAGCACTCAAAGGAAGTAATAGAAGAACTTGGCAATGAATAAAACCATGTAGGTCCACGTGTCACTCAAACTTGATGGATACACCTCAGAAAGCAATTTATCCCAATGAAAATAAGAGAGGCAGATAACTTGAAAGCATTATAACTATCCTAATGGATCACTTTTACCATCATACTTTGTAAAATAAGGTGCCACAAATCTACTTAGAGTAGGATAAGTTAAAATAATTCAAAAATATATTTGAGGAAACCACAAGAGGATTCACATGTTGCTCTCTATAAAAAAAATATATATCATGGTGCATGGATAAATCCATGAGATCTATTGAGGAAAGACCACTATAAAATGTATGAGGTAATTAGGGGTGATCCCACAATAATGGGTTACACTTTTTGGCCAAACTTGACATTGAAATCAACATTTTTCACTAGATCTTCACTTTCTTATACCTATAGCAACTAAACCATTAAGAATTTGAAGACGAAGCTCAAACTAGTGATTTGTGAGATTTTGTGTGTAGATTCTAATTATATTTTTAAAAAAAATTTAAAAAAATTGTGAATCCTTTTATGTAACTTTTAATAACTTATTTTTCTACTAAACAACATTTTTTAAAAGTGATGCTTATTGTGCAACGCATAACTTTTTTTATAGGAAGGATCTACAATTCTAATTTTTAAAATACAAATTTGTCACACCAATATATAGGGAATGGGTATTTTTTCTTAATATTTTGTTGCATTTTTTAAATTAATTTTCTAATTCAAAGTAATTATAATTTGGAGAGAGGTGTATTGTGTAACACAACTTTTTTTGTATGCATTTGAATTAACTTATTCTTTTTTTGTTGGAATAAGGACATCAATACCTAGTGGACATGTGTTTTCTAGAATTTTTTTACTCTGTTCACCTATTTTTTCATATGTGTGAAATAAAGGCCTTGATGTTCATTGAAAGACCTACATTCACAAGAAATAAAAAATAAATATAATAATCAAATTAAATGTATTTAAAATTATACTTTTGGGGAAGCTTATAATAAGGGCTACATACTTACATAACATAAATTTTAAATGAATTCATTTGATCCCCCAAAAGGTAAATCAAAAGTGGTTTTTTATCAGCATTTTGATAGGTGTAGAGGAGACTCCATTATAGGTATGGTTTAAAACTAGCAGGGTTCTATCCAAGGGGGTTTGATCAAGCCCTCTTTAACTAAAATCATTTAAATGAAACCTTTCAAGGCTTAAATAATTATATTTTCTAAAAATATGTGATTTTAGGAAAAAAAATCAGGATGTCCCAAAAAGTGTAGCCCATTATTGTGGCAACACCTTGAATCATCATGAAACAATGAGCCGTCATCTTCACCATGAGAATATGTTAATGAGCACAAGCTTATACTAAGAGGGGGGTGAATTTGTATAAAATTATCTTTTACTTTTTCAAATTAATAACCACAATAACTTTAAATACACAACATCAACAAATAAGAACACAAGATTTATGTGGAAACCCTTTGGAAAGAAAACCATGACAATATTTGTTATAGAAAAATCTCTTACAAACTTTGTAGGCACCAACCTATTAGAGACACCAATCTCCAACACTTTAGCACCAACTCAATACAAGACACCAATCTCTTTTAATATGAGGCACCAACCTCTCCAATATAAGTCACCAATGCCTTGATAGAAAAAAAGTATTTTTCTTCATGATAGTCCTTCAAAATCTGCCTTTGAATAATCTTCAATTATTTTCTCTTCTCAAAAATATGTTGGAGTATATATGATTTATCAATTTATCTTCCACACTCACTCTTCTCCACATTCCACAAACTCTTTTTATATCATCACCAAGATAGGCAACCTTTTGGAGGGATACAATGATTCATAAATGATATGACTCTTCATATTTTATACCTTTTCAATGTATCCTTTCATAGCAAACTTGGGCGCTTCATAAGAGGTCGGTCCCTTTTAGAAAATATAAACTAATTTTATTTTTGATTACCAATTTGGGGTGTTGAGCAATAAATGGAAGGGGGTCATGTAAGGCCCAACCATATATGCATAAGTTACTAATCATCATGCTTCCTTTAGTGAGTCCTAATAGTATAGTTGGACAGGTCAATTTGAAGGATTATGCAATTTTTATTTTGATTGGAATTATATGATGTAAGGTGCATAGGGTAAGTGTTTGTGTTCTTGTAGGATGATCTATGTGGCCAAATGTGAATTTAATTGTGGACTCAATCGTTAGGAAACAAAGACAAAGCAAATATGTAGGTTTTGGTAAAAATTGAGCATGATATTAAAATATTGCACATTTGAATGATGTTTTAGTGGGTAAACTCAACTATAGAAATAGCCAAAGAGTAGTGTCTAGTAGTTAGAGTAGGCGATTTTTTTGTGCAAGTGATAGCAATGATGTGTAGATTCTTAGTAAAAAGTCTTATACATTTCCTTCTTAAGCATGAATGGCATCATAGCACATGAAATGGTATGATTGGGTGATTTTTTATTTATATTATTACAGAAAGACTTCTTATCCTCCTTTTGATGGTGTACTTGCATGGATGGAAATTGATAAGTGTTTTAATCCTTGCATTTGTCACTCATTTAATTTTGATGTGATTAAGATAGTAATTGTACCTTATTTACAAAAAGGCCAAGCATATTTTAACTTATGGTGCATGACCAAGGTAAGTGACCCTAGGGGTTTATATAATGGTCAGCCATAATACAACTCCTTTATCCTAATTTCTATTTTATAGGTATGAATGACATTTTAGTATTATGAAGTTTTTGTTTATGTAGAAAATGTACCAATGGTCAAATATTGATCTAGTATGAATGAAGGAACTCAATTAGAAATAGTAGACATGAGAATGTTTTGTTGGACAATCCCATAATGTAATTTTTCATGAATATGTTAACTTGAATGATTGTAGTTGAGATCAAGGTCAAGTGTGAATGATGAAGGTGAGCATGATTGAGATGTTTGAAAATTTGAAATATAATTATTGACACATCAAGTTAGGTTTGAGTTTAAGTAGTTATGTTGTTTTTATTTCAAGAAGTTATGATCACAGAAGCACTAATGATGTAAGACCAAGATTATGCAAACTAAGCTTCAAGGTCATGTTCAATATCCAAATAGTGTCAACCAAGTTGGTATGAGATACGTAAAATTAGCCATCGTCGATTGGTAAAGTAATTGTTGCTATATATCAATTCAATTAATTATTTCATGGAGTACTAACCATTTGAAAAAGTGTGTAAATGTCCAATGGGAGGAACAAGAGGTTCAATCATGACCCTAGTTAGCTCACTTCATGTTAGGAAGTACAATTGAGAGTCATAAATTGTGGGTAGGAGTGGAAACCCGTATGGAAGCTATTAACCCAAGTTTCAAGCATGAAAAAAGTGAAAATTAATGTTGTTAGGCTATTTTTGAACCCCCAACTCAAGTATCCAGGGTTAGGATACTTTAAGAGAAGGTTAAAAAGGTGATTGGAGCTTGTTTTGGGGGGGATTTTTGGAAGTGGATTTCTTTTGGGAAATTTTTGTTGGTTGCAAAAATAAAGGAGGGGGAGGTCTGTTTAAAATATTCATGGCTTCCTTGTTGAAGTAGGAGGTAAGTTATTGTTCTTAGCCTTTGTTGTTGTATATCTTCATTGTGTTGAGTTTGGAAGGTTGTGAAAATGTGGTAGTGTAAACCTTGTTCATGTCGGGTCATTAATGAGCGTGTAAAATTTGTGTTTTCTCTTATATTGTGTTGTGAGGGGTTTTTTTCTTATGTTTATTGTCAAAACCTTGAGTTGAAAATCTTATGTTAAAGAAATAGGGTTGAATGCCAATATATGTGTATTGATTACTCATGTGGGGTCCTGGTTGAGCCTCTTGGCTCGAGGGTTGGTGAGAGCCTCCATGGCTTGGTGACCCATATAGTAGGGTGGATAGAGTGTGTTCCCTCCATTAGTTGTATGTTAACAGGTATGCAGGTTACAACTATATTCTCTCCCCATTGCTCTATAGTCATAAATCTATAAATAAATGTTAGTTGCAATGAAAGATATCAAAGGAAATTTAAAAACCTGTAGGCTGAGTTGAAGTTATGCGTAGTTCATAATCTTCAATGTTAATCAATATATAATGCTCACGATGTTCAGGGCAAGAGGCTGGATAGGTACTTAGTGACAAAGTTGAGGGAAAACCTTTGTAGGTGTGTGAGGCTAAAAGAATGAAAAAAAAGTCAAACAATATAAAGCCTTGAATCTAAAATTGTCTATCATGTATCTTTCCAAATGATTGTGGTCTGTATTATACTATGACTATGTTGGGGTACCTCCAAACACAAGTAAATGAATGAGATAAGGAGACCAAGTTTACAATTAGGTTAGAAGGGTAAACCAATTTTTTTTTTACATCTTCTAGAGAGGTTTGTTTCAATCTTGAAATCAATAAAATCATTGAGAACTAAGTGATTTATTTTCTATTTCAAAAGTATTTTTGAGAAATGTTACTCCCCATAATCTTCAAAAGTAGTTCTAGATGTGTTCTGACATAATGGAATTTAGATAAGATTTATAATGTTCTTTTCTTTTTGATATACAATCCATGTTGAGCCTTTAGGTCTTGAGATGACTAGTTAACAAACTCGTTGTTGCACAAAATGTTAAGCAAGGTTCCTATTAATATTATAGAGAAACACAAGAAAATGAAAAGAGGGAAAAAATATGTTGTAGATTTTCAATAAAAGAGAGTAATATATTTGTACAGATCAAATGACAGTATGGAAAAAGAAAAAAATAGATGATGATTAGACAAATAAATATCTAACAAAATCACAACCTTTACAAATAATCTTCCCTGCAACTTCCAACTAGTAAGGAGAAAAAGACAGAGCATGGAAGGGATCAAAACATAATTAAATCTAGAACAATCCTTATAATTTGAAAGGAGCACAACAACAAAAGAGCCAGTGTACACGACATATAAACAACCACAACAGGGCATTTTGGGGGTGTGACGGCCAACTCCCTGCCTCTACGTCTCCATGGAATCAGGGCATGGGACTGCTCAAAGAAAATGATCCCCACACTCTCTACCAGCAAGCACCTACAAGCATTAGAAATATTATAGGTCGACTAAGGAAACAATGGTGCCTTCCTATGTTGCTTGTGCCCCCATAAAAACCCTTACACAACTGAAAAGAAGATTAGAAATGCATTTTGAAAAGAAAAGGGTTAAGGCGTGATACCCGTTTGGGTTTCCCTATGCAGGAGGCGACCTGTAAAATCATATCGATGGCTATCTTGTGTTCGTATCATTGCAAGACGATTAAACGAATCTTAATCGTTCCTCTTTTTTTTTTCCATTCTTTCTAGTGGTTTATTTTTGACGATTTTTGTTGCTTTTCCCGCCACTATTGGTTTATGCTCCTCCTCGCTGGTATTTCCTTTTCACTACTCCAATTTGGCGACTTGTAGCCTAAAAATAAATTTTGGTGAGGGTTTTAGAGTATGTTTATTAAAATGAAATTACAACCAAGACCCTTATATTAACAATGAGTACATTTTACTTAATGTTAAAATGACATCACTTTTTAATGCCAACATGATAACCCAAATGCGGCTCCACGTCATTTGATATGGAATATTAACGCATTTTCACAAAGAATATGTTAATGGTGATATTAACATTTAGTATAATGCTAACACATTATATTCACATTTATAAATTTAATAATAATATTAACATTAATTCGTGATATCACTAGGTTTGATAATTAATATTAATTTTATATAATATTAAGGTTAATAGATTTAATCTAAATACTAATACCTATTTATGTTAATATTAATATGATATTTAATATCAACGATAGTAGAAGTAATATTAATGAGAAAATCTATGGACTTGATATTTGTAATAATGTTAATATTAATCGATTTGATATTTGTATCCAAATTAATATTAGTATTAATGTTACTAAGGAATGTTATCGATGATAAAGGTCAATATTAAATGGTTTTATGTTTGTTTTTGATATATTAAGCTGTATTTATAGGGTGCAGTACCCTTTACACCACGAGCCCAAAGGGTCAAAAAAGATCAAGTCTAGAGCATTAAAACAGAAACCACCAAAATACAAGACATAGAGACAGCTGACTGACAACTGACATACAATGACCCAAATAAAAAAGAACACAAAAACAACAGACTAACTTGCTATACCCTCCCATTTTTGTATGAGGAGGTTTATAACATCCTCCCCAACCTAGTTGGGGCCCTCCTCCATAGTCTTCTTGTCCACTTCTTCCTTGAGCACAGCAAAAAGGGTACTAGCAGAACGGTGGATCATTTTGATGGTGAACTGGGTCAACCCAACGAATTTCCTTTCGAGTTTATCCATCCACCCCAGTAGCTTGCTATAATTGTCCTACTTGTCCACAATCTTTGCATTATCTTCCTCCATAGCCCTAGGGTCCAAGGAATGGGTCATTGAATCTTCCTTGAGCATCTTGTTGAAGGCAGAAAAATGACTAGGTCCTTCCATAAATTCCTCCTCCTCCTTTGTATCTTCCTCCTTCCTCTTACCTTTGTTGTCAGACTGCTCCTTGTCACTAGAAATATCATTCACATACACTTTCTTACTATTTTTTGCCAGTCTTTGGGACCTCCTGATGCTGGTATTCTCCATCCTTGTATCCACAGTAGCAGCCACAACGGTGTCCCCCTTAGAGTCCTTACCCACATTGTTCTTCCCTTCATTGTTTATGGTCGATAGCTCCACCTAGCATTTACCCTCTTCCTTTACTTTTTTCCTTGCTACAGGTTTGCTATCCATCTTGCGGGGAGCAGTTTTGAGCTCACAAAGCCCGACCACCGCTTTCAACTAAGCAATCCCTACTCCACCCTTATTTTTCTTGGTAGGGGGTTTAGGTTTAAGGGTTTCAATGTTCACTGGAGGGATTTTCCTTTTAGGGCCCTTAGACTCGACCAGGGAGGGATTTGCAGTGGGATGCTCAGGGGGTTCAATCTCCTCGATACAAACACCAGAAATAGGTTTGGGCAGACAAAGAGCCAGATGGAAATGGTAAAGCCTCAAGATGAGGCCCTGGTGGAGCGGTAGTGGAGGCATTTCATCAAGGTTTTGGATGGTAGTGTTATGGTGTTATGTTTGTTAACCAAATGGATAATGAATATAAAATAAATGCTAACGTAGAAATTAATTATATTAATAACAATGTTGACCAATGAAAATCTTGATATGATATGTCAATACTATGGTGTAATCAATGTGAATATATGTAAAATAAAGTTATCCTTGAAATTAATCCAAATGAGTATGATAGATAGAAGAGTGATACCATATGCATCACAATTAAGAGAAATGTTATCATGCATTACTCATAGCATCATTAATAGTCACATATACAATAACATTATAACTTTTAATAATGTGAATAGGGAAGTCTTTATTCATTATCAATATTGATACATAATTAGCTATATTTCTTTAATATCGTTATATCTTTAGTAGGGAAGAAAATACTAGGGTAGAAAATAAATAGTGTTCACATTAATACTCATGTGTTTAAATAATATCACAATTACACATAATAAATATAAGGAAATAACACTATCATTCTTTTACATGGATGAAAGCACTAAGGAAGACCAATAAAGGTTGTTATTATTATCATTATTTAGCCAACAATATTAATAACAACACTATTAGATGTGGGAATCAAACAATTAGGACATCAGGAGTGTCAACGATGGTAAGTCCATAGAAGCTAGAACTAGAATCAATGACACCAACTTCATCAATCTTAAAAAGGTTAAACTGGAATAGCATGGCACAAGTAGATGCAGTCAATAGTTGTCGTTCAACCACGAAACCTCTGGTTCCTAACATTTCAATAATGGAAGCATTATATGGGACTAGAAGGAAACGTAGGACCTAACCTTCAATTTAGCATAGTGACAACATCTCCTAGTTATAAGAGACAACCTAAAATGAAATTCATATTTTCTACCACCGTTTTCAGATGACGTGTTATATTACAATGTTTCTCATTCGACATTAGCTAATGCGTACAAATGCATGACCATGTGTGTACATGGTTGTTAGCAAATGTTGTTTATGCGCTTTTAAAAAAAAAATAGGTTGTGTTCTTGTGCTAAGTGGTAAATATTTTTGGGCATGAAAGGTCGGCCCAATTTTTTTTTTTTAGAAACCAATGATGGTGCCAACATGAGGAGGGTCGACTAGCATTAAATGAGGTCTTTTAATCATCATAAATTCATCCTTGACATGGTCTGATCTGCCCTAAAAATTCCAATTTGTTTTTGGCAAATAATATAATCGACATTGATTAGGATTTGACATCAATGACCACATCATTTATACACCTTTGACATCATTGACAATAATTCTAAAAAAAGAACTATCATTATGTTCATCATTATATATATCACCAATAGATCATGGTCCATAAATTAAGAAGGAAGAACAAGCAACCTGTTACGCTCCATTGTTAATTTACCCAATTACTTCAACCTTTATGTTTAAATACAGTTTTAATGCATGATTATGTCATTATGGTATTCGACGGCTAAATGAAATGTATGTATATGCAATGAGATGAAACTACTTTTAAATGCTTATATGATGCTTAAGCTATATTATGATTATTTTTTTGTATGTTATCAACTAACTACAAATATGTTGCTCGAAGTTGAATGCATGAAAGTTCGAGCCCTCCAAAGGGGGAGGGAGAGTATCACCCATGAGAGGAGCTAGTATATGGAATGTTTGGTATTACTATCTAAGTAGACATACACACTCACTCACTTAGATTAATTGGAACCTCATCAGGCCAGTTCAAGTATTGAATCAGTAAAGTCTTAAACCTAAGTGGATAGGATAAGTGTCTTTAGGGAAAATAATGCCCCTATCATTATTGATCCTCTTTGATCGTTAAAATTATGTTAATTGCAAATATCTTTTGAATAATAAAAAATATTGTATAGAGTATATATAAAAATATATACATAATATATATATACTTAGTTAATGCAAATATAAATATGTGTAAGTATATATGAATATACATAGATGATTACTATTTACATATATTCATATGTATATACGAATATATATAAATGAAAGAATAATGAAATATATATATATATTGGCATATATATAAATATATATTATAATATTATTTAATTGAAAGCCATATTAAACAGTAGTTATGTCACGCTTAAGTCATTATTCTTAAGCCGATTTGCAAGGCTTTATGGCAGATAATATTGATAAGTATTGTGGTAAGCTAACTTGGGCTCCACCATGGGCAGTTAGTAAGTTATTATTAAAGCCACGTAGTGGTTGAATATTGCACTTTTTAAGTTATTTTAATAGCCACATAAAGTGGCCATATGAATCCTTTATGTACATGATCTCATTCTTCAGTTTCCATGACATGGTTAAAGGGTAATTGAAGAGTTTAGACATGGAAGGATGGTGGTAGGTGTGGCATTATGGTTGCATATCGTGTCATTCTCAAAGACTTGTTTTTTCTTAAGATTCAATCTGTATTAAGCAATAATTTAACATGCCAACCATGGTAGTACGAGGAAGAGGTCGAATTGATTTGGAAGACAATTTCAAACTAAATTTGAACTGTAAAGTAACTACATAGTGAAGTCATGGATTTTCAAAAGACTAGCTGTGACACTTGGAATAGTTGTGTAAGTATTCAAACTAAATTATATTCTACATTCTTGTAAACCTCTTAGCAAATCATGGTAGTTTTTGTGATGGTTGAGCCTCCATGTGAGGTAACAAATCTCTATCTTTGAGAAAAACTAATAGGTGTGATGGGAAATTCGCTTGGGAGAAGAAATAAGTAAGTTTGTTGGCTACTTATTTCTATACATTGTGAGAAGAAAATTGGTATAGAGTTATACATGGGTTTAGAAGATAAAGTTGGAATTGTTTGAAGAGCATTTTTAATCTACAAAATAGTACATCATATAGAGTGATTGGCTAGACTGAATCTAAAATCGAGTTTTTCATTAGATACAACCAATTGGTATTAGACTCGAGTAATAGGTTGCAAAAGTTGGGTGTTGTTTGTGGAAATTGAAAGGAATAAAAAATACGAGCTTAAGTTGCAGAGTTAGAAGCAAGAAAAATCATTTTCAAAGCCCGGATAATCTTTTCTAAGCATATTTTAAATTTCTTCTTTCCTTCTCGAATCTGAAAAGAGTTATTTTATAATTTTGAATTTAAATATGTCAGTACTTCATGCAAGTTTGTAGTTGTTTGTGAATGTACATGATCCTATGCTTATACATGAATATCCTAGATTATTTATGCATAAGAAATGATAAGAGCTAATAAGAATTAGAATAAACAATTGGTTAGTCTAAATTATCTCACTTTTAAATGATGTAAAAATTATGCTAGGAAGGCTTAAGAGAAAAGTTAAGACTCTCTAAGTTGAGGATTAATGAACCAACTTAACAAAATTGAAGTAGTGAAGAATTGCTAAAGATGTGATTATGCTATTTATTACATTAAGGAAACGTCTTTATATACAATTGTTAACACAAGTTTATATTGTAGTTTCAGTGATAAGGTTTGAAAATAATGGAAAGATAAAGCCTTTATTACCATTTGAAAATTATAGTATTACATAATAGACCAAGAGTCATTATTATTACCTATTGATTTGTAATCACATATCTTGAATAGAGGACATTATGTTCTTGTTATAAATCAGAGGCCATAATGCTAGGAGATTTTAAGGTGCAGAAGCACATATATCTCTCAAATAGAAAATATTCTCTAGCTTGGATATAAACTTATATATATTTAAATATGAGAATATATGTGTCATAGTGAAGGATTAATATATGAATATCTATATACATACAAACAAAGGCACCTTATATAATTATGCAAAGGATAAATTGAAAGAAACTTGTGAAGAATCTAGAGATTAGTTGGATGGTTCTCGATTGAGTTATCGAGAGTAAAATAGATGAATATGCTAAATTATTAATGGACATTACTATGAAGATAAAGTTATATATTGAATCAGACTAAATGATATTTAATATCATGATTAACCAGACTGGTTATGTCATTCTAGAAGGACAAAACCATACTTGGTATAACAACGAAGAGTCTAAACCATTATTTGAGAAGAATGGGATTGTTTATTTATGTTCACTTCAAAGATTAACCATATTCGGTATGGAGTTCTTTAGGAATAGAACCATAAGAATAAATGTTGGACATATAAAACTTTAATATGAGGAAGTAATCTTCAATTTAAGTTTAATAATAGATTATTATACATATCTATTGGGATATGGTGTTGTACACCATTGCATAAATTGATTTATTATAATGTTGTAATTAAATAATTATTTAGTTGTGATACACCTTGGTGATGTTGTTAATCACACTAGGTAATTATTTGGGGTCCACTTGATGTTGTATTGTAACATTGTATTATTATTTAATGTGTGAGAGACATGTGATAATAATTTAATATTGGGAAAATATTAAATAATGTGATGTCTTAGTACCCAATATTAAATAAGGGGTTAGTGGTTTTGTATTCACATGGTTTTGTGGTACATGGTTTCACCTTACCACTAGTTGTATTTTGTGTGAGTTTGTGTCTATAAAAGCAAACACATGTGTAGTGGTTTAGGTTGGCTGAGTCAGTTAGTTGTCATTATTGAGTCTTCTTGAGAGTGCATTTGTGAACACTACAACAAAACATGCAATTAGCACCTAAAATGGCACCAGATTTTAGTGCATTTGAGTTCAAGAATTGGGCACTTCTGCTAGCGCGAAACTCAGCACAAAATAGTATGTCCACTTTGGCCCCAGATTTAGCGCCAGATTTAGTGCCAGGTTTAGTGCCAACTTTTGTTGCTTCCAGTTTGGCTTATGATTTTGCTTCTGGTTTTGCTTCTTGTGTTGCTTCCACGTTTGCTTCCAATTTTGCTTCTGGTTTTGCTTCCAGTTTTGCTTCTAGTTTTGCTTTGGGTTTTG
The DNA here is from genome assembly GCA_007258455.2 of Sequoia sempervirens. Taxonomy (NCBI): domain Eukaryota; kingdom Viridiplantae; phylum Streptophyta; class Pinopsida; order Cupressales; family Cupressaceae; genus Sequoia; species Sequoia sempervirens. The sequence continues at coordinate 58,088,329 of VDFB02373365.1, read as the reverse complement.
CTTCCAGGTTTGCTTTCGGTTTTGCTTCCAATTTTGCTTCCAATTTTTCTTCCAATATAATGTTGCTTATTGCATCTAGCTTTGCTTCCATTTTTGCATCTTTTGTTGCTTCTAATATGGCTTCTATTATTGCATCTTTTGTTGCTTCTAAAATTGCTTCCATTATTACTTCTTTGTTTGCTACCTGAATTGCTTTTGTTTTTGCTTCCTAGATAACGCCAAGTTTTGCTTCCAAGATTGCTTCTGGTTTGCTTCTAGTTTGGCTTCCATTGTTGCTTCCTTTTTTGCTTCTAAAAATGCTTCTTGTCTTGCTTCCATTTATTAATTTAATATGTTTTATTTCAATTTAATTAGTTAAATATATCATGCCTCTTAAATAACTCATATGATTATAGAGTAAGTAAATTAAATAATATGTTTTATTTCAATTTAATTAATTAAATATATCATGCCTCTTAAATAAATCATATGATTATAGAGTAAGTAATTTAATTATTTAACTCATATGATTAAATAGGCTCTAGGAAAATTCATCACTAGCAATTCACCGATGGAAAATTCACTGCCATCAATTCACTACCATGGAAAATTCACCACCAAGAAAAATTCACCGACCAAAAATTCACTGCCAAATATTTTTAAATTTTATTTGGCGGTGAATTTTCCACGACGGTGAATTGTTGGCGGTGAATTTGCCATCGATGAATTGTTGGCAATGAATTTTTCGTATGTCGATTAAATAACAAGATAATTATTATAACATGATCACCATTTATAATTAAAATAAGTGATTCAAATATCTATATAAGTGATTAAAACAAGTGAGTCAAATATGCCACTAGATTTATAACATGTCAAAATGATACATGTCCAATAGTTGACATAAGTCAAAATTATACATGTCCAATAGTTGACATAAGTCAAAATGATACATGTAAAAATGATATAAGTAAAAATGATAAATTATATAACTCAAAATGATACAAGTCAAAATGATACATGTCCAAATGATATAAGTCAAAATGATACAACTCAATAATATGGTATTGCAGGCCGTGAAAATGATACATATGATAGTAACCATGAAAAGAGGTAGCATAACGATATATCAACAATGATCCATGATGCAGTCCATATGATCATGAATGTCCCTGGCTACTACTAGCAAATGCCTCATCATCATCATCACCATCGTGATCATCATCATCATCATCGGCCTCGGTGTCTTTTGTATCTGCGTCATCATCATCCTCTACCATGTGATCTATACCAGAACCAACATATTTTGGATCTATATCATGAGGATCATCTTGAAATTCTAGAAGACCGGTGTTCTCCAAAAAAAAATCATTTAAAATGAAAATTTATTATTTATTTCATGCAATATTTTATTTTTCTGTTATATATCTAATATTACAACATGTGAAACAAAACCATAATCATATTAGATCATATCAAAGTGCACATACCATAATAAAATTTCAAAAAAATTACAGCTAATATGTCATTCCAATGATGTAAAACATGCAACAATTCTAATAAATGTTAGTAAAATATGCTAGCATTTGGTGGAAGAGGAAGAAAGATGACTAGAACTTTGGAGGCCCACCATAATGGATTTCGGTATTCAACCATGAGAGCAGAAGAGAGAGCTGATATCATGTATCAAAACATTAAGCATGCATTCTTCTAGCCAGCAAAGAAGTAGATGATTACTTTGCTTCATTTTCATTTGCATAACCATATCATGGTGTGAACATACCAGCTGCCCCTTGCTTGATTTTCCACATAATGTGAAAATGAATTTCTTTGTAGATATAAAAGTAATGCCATGGTAACTGTTTGGCTCCACAACATAAGAAAGTTGTTTGAAAATATTTCTCAGCAACATAATGTTCACGAGTTCCAAAATCAGAAATCTAATACAAAATTGTTCACTTGACCTTGAAGTTTCAATTAGTATGCTTATAGGATTTTATGTTGTAAAAATATATTCTAGTGGCTTAAAGAAAATAGTGAACAACTGAAAGCATTTTTGTTGATCCATTTTGCCAACACAAACCTGTACAAAACATATTAACATCCTGTTAAGATCATTCCACCCAACATAGGAAAGCTTGGATTCCTCTTTTCACCAAGAGAGAGCCAAAGCCTTCACCTCCTCATGTAAACATAAGAAAAAATTATTGTCAACCAGTCAATTACTTAATAATAACTCACTTTCTAGAAACACGTAAACATAAGAAATGTATAACTTCATAAAAAGATTATTTATGGGGCAATTTCAAATTAAAAAGAGGTGTACTTTATGTTGTTGCAAGGAGCTTGATGGAATTATATGGTTAAGATTCTAAACATATTTGATCGAGAAGGATGTAGCACTATGATTGTTTCACAATACAGCGGCAATGCACTGTGTCATATTACCACCTTTACTACAAGCTTCAAGAAAATGTTTACCACAAAGCTCTATACTGCACAGCTCCAACAGTGTCAGCCCTATTCCATACAGATATTCTACAAATTTTCTAAAAAATGACATAAGGAATATGAACCAACAGTAGGCAAGCAATTGCATTTCTTGTAACTAACATGACATCCTTTTCTCTACCACATTGGTATATTGTTGTATTCTACTAAAGAGCAAATAGACATGAATAAGCATTACGTCCAACCTATCAAAGATTGCATAAAACTTTTCATAATACAACTTTGAGATTTCATTTCAAGCTTCTAGCGTGGCATCAAATTATTCTTGTAATTTCTTTGTTTAGGCACTCTGATTTGATATTCACATTAGTCATTCTACATCTACTTCTATCTATAATAGATTTGATTCCATTTGAAAATATTGTCCCTTCGATATGAAGGGCCCCAAATCAGTGGTATCAAATCTCACATCAGCTTCTATCTATAATACATTTTATTCCATTTGAATATCATGTCCCTCAGATATGAAAGGCTCCAAATAAGTGGTATCAAAGCTCACATCAGTTCACAATGATATCAAGCATTCACTATATATCATAACCTAGTGGTACCAGAGTTTTTCATTCAAAACCTTTGCTGCATTTTGTATGCCCATTGACACAAGGAATAACAACCTTTGTTGCATTTTGTATGCCCACTTACACAAGGAATAACAAGTTCATTTGTTGTTACTGTATGAGTTTGTTTTATTGGTTGGATGTGGTTTTCATGGTTCATTTTACCCTTCTGGGATTATTTAAGTTTCATTTATGATTAATTATTCATATTGAGAATGCAGATCAACAAGAAGACTCTTTCCACGTGTTGAGTTTTAGGTTTCATTTTTCTAACACAAAAGTGGATTTTTTTTGTTTTAGTCTACTATTGATTCCGAGCTTGAAATCAGGGGTCAACAACAACTAGATCAGTCTAATTTGATGGAAAAACAAGAAAATGTCAACCCAACAAGTAACAAAAAATAATGGATAGTGAAGAAGGAAGATATTCCAATTGATATGAAAGAGTTACAATCTAATTTTCTGAAGGTAAATGATCAAACTCTTGATTGTACCACTCCAATACATCACCATGATCAATCATATCAGGCTTGTACGATTGTTTTAAAGGAGTCTCAAGATTATCTAAATAGTGAAAATCAAGGTGATACAATGTTATGAGGTGATATTAACAACATAGGTCTAGTAATACAAGTGGAAGAAGACCAACCCAGAAGATGAAGAAGGTATTGTGAATGGCCACAGCCATGAAAGGTTTTCAAAACCCCAAAAATAGTAAAGAAAATGTAGGAAATTTCTCCATTCCATAAGTATTATAATTTGCTATCATGGGTCGAGCCTGAAACTAGGTTATCTTCTGCAGAAAGTGAGGAAATAAAATGGTATGGCCACGGCCTAGGTAGAGGAGCACACTTTTTCTTTTGTTTCCACACAGAGGACAAACTTTTTCTTTCAAATCATGCTCAAATCAAGCTCATTTAAGAAGAGAATACACAAGATGAAAGCATAGAAATTCACCCAATTTTTGTGTGAAGAGAGGAAGCATCAAAACCCATGTGCTTGTGGCCTTCAAAACTCAAGTCAAGTGCGTCCATGGCAACCCAAGTAATGAGATATCAACAGAGGAAATGAACATAGAAAAATGCATCAAAAATTCACTCATGGTTGTGGCCTAGAGGCCCTAAATCCTTCAAAAATGGAGTTGAAATGACCCAGAACAAAGAAGAAACAACTTACCATTAAGTTCCTAAAGGAAATCGACACCAAATCAACATAGTAGTGCATAAAATGTTTGATTTTCAGGCTCGAACACTAAGTTTCCATGGCGGCTATATCTCGAGTTCTCCAAAAATGGCAAAGTGCAAAATGAGGCAAGAAATGTGGAAGTTTGATGTTTTGTGGTTAGGGTTTCATGTTGCCCTAGCTCACCCTTATCTTTTTATCACATTGATTTACAATTAAAGTGCCTTGACTAATACTTTAGCTCATCATTCCTAGGTTGTTCTATGCCTTAGGTTTTCCTATGGTTTTGAATAAAAACCATATAATTTCATGCCTTAGTTTCTTTATGATTTTTATAGAAAATCAAGATAGGTATTATACTTGGCAAAATTCAAGAAAATAAATCATATTTTTACCTTTTATTTTTTTAAAATCAAATCAAAATCAGAGTGGGATCTTTTTGTAAAACTCAAAGCTGCAAGATATTGTAAAGCAATATCGAGATAATGTTTCTATAAATTATCTCAATATTTGCTATTTCTAAAAGCAGTTTTGATAAAAACATTGTGGATAGAGTTTTGGGCGAGTTGGAGGAAAAATAAGTCAAACTGAGCTTGCCTTTTTCAGTTTTGACACAGTTAGGCCTGATTTTATAATAAAAGATTACTATTATCTATTAAATTTATTAATTTGTATATTCAATTAATAATTAAAAACTATTGATGTTATTTTATATAAAATAAAATTATGAAAAATATCCTTAACAATTATTAATTTTAATTTTAAAATATATATAGAAAAATATTTATTTAAATCATAGTAACGAGACTCGCCAAGACTTCATGAGTCACGAGTTGAGTCACCCTGGCCAAGTCCTGGGGGCTCGAACTCAGACTTGGCCGAGTCCTACCGAGTCTTGGCTGGACTCGCCAAGTCTGGCAGACTCGTTGGACTCGCCGAGTCTAGGCGAGTCTCGTCAGTAGGACTCGGCATGTAGGGTTTGAAAAATGCAAAAAATTGCATGAAATTTAAAGTTAAGACTTGTTTTTTTTACTTATTGTGAATGCAAAATGATGTATGCCATGAAGGCTTGTATGGTTTTGGAGGTCTTAATTTGGGCTTGGTGGTGGGGGGCGCTACCTCAAGACCCCATGAGGAGCATTGCCCCTTGACCCCGCTGGGGGCGCTACACCCAGACCCCCGCAAGGGGCATTGCCCCTTGACCCCACTGGGGGCGCTGCCCCTCAACCCTGCTAGGGGTGTTGCCCCTTAACCCCATTGGGGGTACTGCCCCCAACCCTCGCAAGGGGCGCTACCCCCAAACCCTTGTGAGGGGCGCTACCCCTTAACCCCACTAGAGGCATTGCGCCTAGACCCCCACAAAGGGAACTACCCCTCAACCCCATTAGGGAAATCGCTCTGATACTTGAGATTATGGCTACTGCATCATCTAGGACCTATCTTAGACACATTCGTAGGAAGGATGTAGGCTCCTTTGAGCCATAGAATTCTAGTTATTGTTTTAAATCTTTTGATATTTCATATTTGTTTGGAACATTTGATGTCATGGATTTCATATTCAATGATTTTTGTATACATTCGAGTCTTTGACTATATACCTAAGTGTGTTATTTCCTTGACCAGCTCAGCTACAATTTGTGTTTATAACTTTAATTTGTGTTTATAACTTTATACGTATATGATCAATATATACTTGTGTTAGTGACGAGGACCTTGATTGGGTTGACCAGGCAGATAGAGAGGTTGAGGCTATAGCCATGGCAGAGGAGGAGGCTAAAGCACAAGCAAACACATCCACAACTAATGTTGGTGAGGGTGGCATGGAGTCACAAGTAGAGACTATGGTTGCAGTTGCTACATCATCTAGGACCCGCCTTAGATGCCTTCGTAGGAAGGATGTAGACTCCTTTGAGCCATGGAATTGTAGTTATTGTTTTGATATTTCATATTTGTTTGGAACATTCGATGTCATGGATTTCATATTCCATGATTTTTGTATACATTTGACTATATTTATATATCTAAGTGTGTTATTTCCTTCAACAACTTAGCTAAAATTTGTGTACTTTATACTTGTGTGATCGATGTATACTTGTGTATTGGATCAAATTTGCTTTTATTTAATGATGTTATTGTGTCTTTAAGGTTTATTCAATAAAGTGTGCTTGAA
>VDFB02373365.1:58046625-58067360 GCA_007258455.2 Sequoia sempervirens | reverse complement strand
AGATATAGTTCCAAGATTTAAACCTATATCCAAGGCTCCTTATAGAATGACCACAACAGAGTTGTTGGAGTTGAAGGCTTAGATGTAGGAGCTGTTAGCAAATGATTTGAATGGTCATAAAATGTCAAAGTCATTTGACCAAATAAAAGAGAAGTAACTACGATACCAATTCTAAAAGTCCCTGATCCAAAAGGCCAATTTGTGGTAATCATTGATGCCTTGGGAAAAGGATTAGGTGAGATGATTATTCAAGAAGGGCAAGTTATCACCTATGAGTCTAGGAAATTATTTAAGACATATAAACAAAACTATGCTCCACATGATCTTGAGCTACCAATAGTTATTCATGCTTTACTACAATGGAGGCATCATTTTCTCGGGAAACCTTTAGAGTTAAAGACAAACCATCATGGTCTAAAGTATTGTTTACCCAACCAAATCTAAATACTTGTCAAAGGAGATGGCTTAAGTTAATATCCAACTATGATTTTGAAATAAATTATATAAAGGGCAAAGAAAACCAAGTTGAAAATTCCCTAAGTCAAAGGAGCATATCTCCTTGATGATATGTATTCATTCTAATTTCAAGAATCAAGTGTTGCAGAAGTCCGAGGGAGATGAAAACAACAAGAAAGTCAAGCAAGCTTTCATGGATGATCCTCAAGATTCAAGGTACGATGGGTTTAATTTTGATCTAGATAAACTATTAATATTTAGAGGAAGGATGTAAGTACCAAATTTCGAAGAGTTAAGGAATATTGTGTGGAAGGAGGTTCATTTTGCACCATGTTCAAGACATCCTAGAGTGATAAAACTTTTGGTTGATGTGACTGCTATATTTTTGGAAAGGAATGAAGAGAGATGTTGCAAGGTTTGTAGCAAGTTGTCTAGAGCACCAGAGGGTGAACGCAAAACATCATCACCTAATAAGACTTTTATATCCTCATGAAATTCTAGAGAGGAAGTGAGAAGTCATTAGTATGGATTTTGTACAAGGTCTTCCTATGTCAAAGAATAGGCATAATGTTATTTTAGTAGTGGTAGAAAGGATCACCAAAGTAGCCCATTTCATACCAAAAAAAATAACAAATGGGGCACCAGTCATAGCGTGAAAATTCATGCAATAAGTGTTTAGGTTGCATGGTGTTCTTGAGAAGATTATCTCATATAGGGACACACATGCAACGTTGAGGTTTTGGAAAACCATATTCAACTCATTGGAAACTCAATTGAATATAAGCTCATCTTATCACCCTGAGATAGACGATTAGACTGAAAGGGTAAACAAAGTGTTGGAAGATCTACTATGAATGTATTGCATGGATCAACAATACAAGTGCGAAGATTACCCACCATTGGCGAAATTTGCTTACAACAATTCCTATCATTCCATGTTAAAATTAGATCCATTGAAACATTATACAAAGGAAAGTGTTGAATTCCTATAAGTTGGGATAAGCTAGAAAATAAGATTAGTCGTGGTCTGAAAATGTTATCGGAAATGACAAAGCAGATCAAATGATCAAATGATCAAAGAGAAAATTAGCAAAAAATAATGATAGGAAGAAAAGTTGTGATGATAATAAGCATATACCAAGACAATTCTCAGTAGAGAAAGAGTGCTTGAATCACGCAAATTCTACCAGTGTGTTAGTAAGGTCACTTAGTGCAAGGTCCAGTGGGACCAGTTTGCAGAGGGTAGTGCTACAAGGAAAGATTATAATGGGATTAAATAGAAATTTCCCCATCTCTTACATGATTTTGAAAACTAAAAGAAAAATATTTATTTGATTTAATATATGCTATGATACTTTGAATCATCGAGGACAATGATCCTTATGGGGGAGGATATGTTACACCCCATTGCTAATTTACCCAATTACTTTAACCTTTATGTTTAAATACAATTTTAATGCATGAGTATGTCATTATGGTATTTGATGGATAAATGAAATGTATGTATATGTAATGAGATGAAACTACTTTTAAATGCTTATATGATGCTTAAGCTATATTATGATTATGTTTTGTATGTTATCAACTAACTATGAATATGTTGCTCTAAGTTGAATGCAAGAAAGTTCAAGCCCTCTAGAGGGGGAGAGAGAGTATCACCCAGGAGAGGAGTTGGTATATGGAACATTTGGTATTACTATTTGAGTAGACGCACACACTCACTCACTTAATAATAACTTACTAACTACCCATGGTGGCGCCCAAGTTAGGCGACCATAATACTCATCAATATTATCTACCATAAAGCCTTACAAATCGGTTTAAGAATAATGACTTAAGCATGACATAACTACCATTTAATATAGCTTTCAATTACATAATATTATAATATATATTCCAATATATATATACACAAAAATATTAATCATCTATGTATATTCATATATGCATACACATATATTTATATATATTATATATATATATATATATACTTTATACATTATTTTTACTATTCCATGGAAGGATGGTGGCATGCGTGGCATTATTGCTTCATAACATGTCATTCTCAAAGACATTTTATGAAGATTCAATCTGCATTATAACAATACTTTATCATGCAAGCTATGATAGTATGAGGAAGAGGTCAAATTTATTTGGAAGACTATTTTAAACTAAATTTGAACTGCAAAGTAGCTGCATAGTGAAGTCATGGATTTTGGAATAGTGTAGACTTAGTCAATAGACTAGCCATGGCACTTGGAATGGTTGAATAAGCATTCAAACTAAATTGTATTCTACATTCTTGTAAAACTCTTAGAAAATCATGGTAGTTTTGGTGAAGCCTTCACATGAGGTAACAAATATGTATTTTTTAGCAAAACTAATAGGCATGAAAGGCAATCTATTTGGGAGAAGACATAAGTAAGTTTGTTGGTTGCTTATTTTTGCACACCATGAGAAGAAAATTGGTAGAGAGAGCTATACGTGAGTTTATAAGAGAAAGTTAGAATTGTTTGAAGAGCATTTTCAATCTGCAAATCAATACGCCATATAGAATGATTAGCTTGACTAAATCTAAAATCGAGTTGCTTAGTAGATATAGTCTATTGGTATTAGACTTGAGTAACAGGTTGCAAGAGCTTGGTGTTGTGCATGGAACTTGAAAGGAATAGAAAACTTGAGCTTAATTTGCAGAGTTAGAAGCAAGAAAAATAAGTTTCAAAGCTCAAATAATCTTTTCTAGGCATGTTATAAATTTCTTCTTTTCTTCTCAAATCTAAAAAAGAGTTCTATAATTTTAAATTTAAATATGCCAGTACTTCATGCAAGTTCGTAGCTATTTGTGAACGTACATGATCACATGCTTATACATGAATATCCCATATTATTTATGCATAAGAAAGGATAAGAGCTAATAAGAATTAGAATAATTAGTTGGTTAGTCTGAATTTTCTCACTTTTAAATGATGTAAAAATCATGCTAGGAAGGCTTAAGAGGAAAGTTTTGACTCTCTAATTTGGGGATTACCAAATGAACTAGCTTAACAAAATTGAAGTAGTGAAGAATTGCTAAAGACGTGATTATATTATTTATTCCATTAAGGAAATGTTTTTATATATAATTGCTGACACAAGTTTATATTGTAGTTTCAGTGATAAGGTTTGAACATAATGAAAAGATAAAGCCTTTATTACCATTTAAAAATCATAGTATTATATAATAGACCAAGAGTCATTATCATTACCTATTGATTTGTAATCATGTATCTTGAATAGAGGACATTATGTTCTCGTTATAAATCAAAGGCCATAATGCTAGGAGATTTTAAGGTGTAGAAGCACATATATCTCTCAAATAGAAAATATTCTCCAACTTGGACATAAACTTGTCATACATTTAAATATGAGAATATATGTGTCATTGGGAAGGATTAATATATGAATATCTATATACATACAAACGAAGGCACCTTATATAATTATGCAAAGGATAATTTGGAAGAAACCTATGAAGAATCTGGAGATTAGTCGAATGGTTCTCAATTGAGTTATCATGAGTTAAACAAATTAATATGTTGAATAATTAATAGACATTACTATGAATATAAAGTTCTATATTGAATCAAACTAAATGATTTAATATCATAATTAACTAGATCAGTTATGGCATTCTAGAAGGACAAAACCATATTTGGTATAACAACAAAGAGTCTGAACCATTATTTGAGAAGAAGACGATTGTCTATTTATGTTCACTTCAAAGATTAACCATATTTAGTATGGAGTTCTTTAGGAATGGAACCATAAGAATAAACGTTGGACATCTGAAACTTTAATATGAGGAAGCAATCTTCAATTTAAGTTTAATAATAGATTATTATATATATCGACATATTGTCAGTACTTTTAGATTGAGACTAGGTTTTTCTAGTCGATGACATTGTGTCATCGGTATTAACTAATTGTGCATAAAATAGGAGAGTAGTTACTCTCATGGTTAAAACTAAGGACTTGAATAAGAGGCAATAACCTAGACCCAAAATGTTGCAAGAACGTAACTTGGGTATTCAAGCCAGAAAAGTATAACCAGTCAAGTCATTTACCGACTTAGAAGAAAGGACTTGAACAAGTGGCAATTTCCAAGGCCCAAGATGTTGCATGAATGTAACATGGGTATTCGAAGTCAAAGAATATGTAACCAACTTAGTCAAATTATGACTTACTGAAGTCATTACTATTTGGAAGAGAATCTATTTAAATAAGTTAACCTTTGAGTCAAATCAATAGTTGAGTTAGAGGTAGGCGAACTTACAACACCACTTCCTAAGAAAGTGGATGATTATATATATTGAAACTTTGGCCAAAGTAAATGCAAAAGTCTCTACTTGCACTTGTCAGTTCACTGTGATCCAAGTTTGCATAACTGGTTACTAGTGTCATGCATAGTTGGAAGGTATCTGTAGTTGTATGACTGTACTTGCTATGTAGGACACAACACTAGATACTCAAATGACAATACTAGAGGTTCCTATATTACGCTCTTCGTTGAAGGGTAGGGCCACTTCTAGTTAGGAAGGTGAGCAAGGGACCGTCGGTTTGTGGTTGGAGGTAAAGCACTTGGGTGATGCTCTCCCTCTTGTAGATGACATGCTAAGGCTTGTGAAACAAAAGAATAATCTAGCTAAAGATATCCTAACCTTGTTCTCAAATGTAAATCATGAAACTAATTATTTGATCATAAATCTTATTTGTAAACTGTATTTGAAAAGATGTGTTTTATTTACATGAAGTTTAGTTATGTTATTTCGATTATGCAATGCTATATGAAATTCTTTATTCAAAATATGTTATTAGAAAAGAATTTTTTTACTTTCCTAAATGAAGGTATAAAATTATTTGCTTCATGAATTAAAACCTAGGTGAAAATTATAAGAGTATGGTTAGAGATGTTACACAACCTCATGTGAAGGTGAAAAATATGTATCATATATAGGCAAATCACTAGTGATAGAAGAAGTTCAATCATCATCAAGCTTATTTCCATGACACTCATCATAGATAAGTAATCCCAAATCAACAAGTATATCACTAGTCATAAAAAAGGTGCATCATCATAATATGTAAGTGGAGGCGAAACATGTGTATCTATCAAACACACAATAGTAGGCTCTTTAAGGATTAATGAATCAAGAGAGACACATAGAGGAGAATCCATAAATGTGAAATAAAACTATCATTCTTGGACTAGGTACAACATTTCATGAACCGAGATCCTTAGTTGAATCAAGTGCATATAAGGATGAAGCAGTAACCATGTCACAATTATAGACCATAAAAGATGTATTGTCATAAAATATTCTATCATTATCCATTTTCTTCTCGAAGAGGGAGGAAGGCTCATATAATTTGATCATTGTCACGAATCTTGCATCTAGTAATTTTGGAACGACTATTGAAAAGTGAGTGCTAGTTGGCATTGAAAAACCTATTGAATTAGGGATGTAATAAGTGAGCTTGATAAGGAAGGGGGAGAAGATGTCAATAATAAAATAATAAAAAAAAGATTTCAAATAAAAAATGTTAGTGGTATATCAAAATTGAAAGTGAAACCCTAATGAGGTAGACAAGGGTGCATAATGTGGGTGCAATAGATGTTTCATCAAAGCTTAAAAACTGTAATAGAAAATAAATGTAGCAAAGTCAAGGCAATGAAGCACATAAGTGAAAAGGAGGATCAAATCTAAAAATTAAATAAATAAAAAGGTGCATATCTATAAACCCTAATAAATAAGAAATATCCAAGGGGGAAGCTAGGTCAATTAGATGGGTTCATAAAACATGTAAAAGAAAATATTTTTTCCTTTAGGTTAATCCAGGGTAATCAAATAAATACATCTATTAAGCACAAATAAACTTAGATTGAATAATGACAATCGATAATAATTAAATTAGTAATCACAACAACTATTTTATGAATACAATTGTGAAGGATAAAGGTACTTAGGTTTTCAACTAAAGAATACATGCCTTTGATGAAGATTCTAGAATCATGTTGCCTCTTCTTAGAAAATGTGATCTCCTTGTTAATGAAATGCCTTAGATTTTGCATTGCATGTGTGCTTTGTCTAAGATCAAATTGCGGTCATGAATTTTCCCTTTGCATTTGAATTTGACCATATGTAATGTGGAATTTCGCTCTATGATTCATAAAATTCTACTTTGTGATTCATCTAATTGGTCTTCATTTACTCTACATTTTTATGATATTTGAGGGTTGGTGGTGTTTATAAATACTTAGAAAGGATTTTTGTCATGTTATGAGGAGACATGTGCTCCCAAGTCAACCCCTCCAAATGTATACAAGATCAAAGACAATAGGCAAGAGCCCTCAAACGATGCATGCATACTTGTTTCTCCTTTTATTGTACCAAATCCAAATATTCTGCTATTGATTGCTCTAATGCTCTACATTGAGAGAGGAGTTACAGTTCCCTAATGTTTAAATGAATGCTAATGGATGTCTTTAAATACTAGTGCATAACATCAAATTTTACAAAACATGGAATTAGTTGGCTTGGGGTGGGAAAATAAAGGGTTCAAGTTTTAGAAAGACAAGAGTCAAGTTTGAGATCATGGGTTGACCTCACAATTACAAAAAATGACACTAGTTAAGAAAATGCTTAGAGTTAGGTGTATAATGACTATATCTAAGTAGGTGTTAGGGTAAGTGTAAAAAATGATAAAAAATGAATAAAAAATGATATTGGTTAGACAAATGCTTAGATCAAAGGATACAACAGCTATATCTAAATAGATTTATAGATAAATGTAATAAATATTAAAAATATATAAATATATTAAAATTTGTACGTACAAACAAATAAGATGAATGAAAAATAAGTAAAAATACATAATATCTAAATAAACAAAGACTAAACAAAGACTAGGAAATCAAACTTCTCCTTAAAATTACACCACATGCACATGTACAAGACTTTTCCCCAATTTTCCCCAAAATACAACACTAAAACTAAATAAGAAATGACATGCAAATTCACACCATTACACCATATTAATACCCCACATGCTGAATGGTTGGTTGGATGGTAGGCCATCGTCTTTCTAGGATTCATGTCAAAGTAAATCACGGGGGTTTAGGACGGCAAACATGTTATTTTCACCGTCTAGAAAGGAAGACCTGATCTTAATTTACATTGGGTGCCATCTGTTGCCTTTCCCCATCTTTCCATCGTCTTCTCTTCTCACCCTTCAACATTCATCATTATCGAAACTTCCTCCTCCTCTGCCATTTCTGGAAGTCCCTCCAAACTGAAATGGCGATCTCTGTTTGGTTTGTGTGTTGTGTTTCTTATATTTCTTAAGTGTGATGCTTTGACCAGATGTCCTTTAGTTTTGGGTTCCTTCAAATTTCCTTGCTGGTTGACTATTAAACTTGTTTCAATCTTTTAATGCCAATACCCTATATTTGGGTGAAGGATTCGCTTGTTCTTGTTGGTTAGTTATTCGGAGATCCTGTTGACGATAATTCTGCAAACTTTCTGTTTTTCTTTCTTTCTTTCTGAATTTGACTGTCGGTGTTTTAGGCCTATTTATTTTTTTGTTTGTGGGTTCTTTGGTTTTGTCTGGAAGACACACTTTGGGATGGAGGAAAACAAAGCACCAGACACCCATTTGTCATCCGCGGCGGCGTTCGTGGAAGGAGGTGTGCAGGAAGCCTGTGATGATGCTTGCAGCATCTGCCTGGAAGCTTTTTCCGACAACGATCCTGCCACTGTAAAATTCTTTCCCAAAATTATTATTGATCTCGTTATTTGCTTTTACCATTTACAGTGCAATCTGGGTTTTAGGGCGAACTTTAAACTAATGAAATGAATTGATTTGCATGAAGTCCACCACTAGACCCCCTTCTTGTTGCACCATAAAATTTACATCTTTCTCATTAACCAAAAGAGGGCTTTAAGGTAAGGCAGTGCTCTTTGGATCTTTTTCTATTGATTTTGATCAGAAATTCCCATTTTTTATATTCTTGCCTCTTCAGAGAGTTCGAACATGGAGTAAACTCCAAGGGCGTATAGTTGACTAGAATGTTATTAATAATTATAGGCCGGCATTCCATGATAAAATGTTTCTCTGTTTCTTCTACTCCTGTATATAATACAGAGATCTACTCTTTCCGTTCCTCCTTAGGTGATGCCCATCTACCGGTCTCAAATTTAAGTTTATGCAAATTGAGTGATTATTTAGGCTACAAATATATTTTCCATCTATTCAATTTCTGCCATGATGCATGACTTATCCTGGTGTACACAAGTATAATTGAATTCAGATGAGAGAGATTCCGCCTTTATATACGCCTTGTCAGGACCATTATAAGTATAACTGGACTCAGTGTGATGCTGTTGTCTTTTCCTCCTTATATTTGTCAAGTGGGTAGTTTGAAATCTTTGTTTGGATGGCTTTTGATTCCTTAATCATCATATAAGAATGTTCAAATAATCTGTAAGAATCAACAATATGACCTCTCCTTGCCACGCCCTCTTCCCCAACACAGCTATTCACCAAACAAAAAAAATGGTTTTCTTATCTGTTTGTAGCAATTACGGTGGAGTTTGGGTTTCAAATATTTTTAGAGGGTCTTATGCCATTTGTTTTGATTCAGTCAATGGCTTAGGCGGATTATAGAATTTGATTCTGAATTTTCTACCGCCAGAATCATTTGATTGGGGAAACTGACCTTAGATCTGTTCGAGTTGTTTCAGGTTACCAGCTGCAAACATGAGTACCATTTGCAGTGTATACTTGAATGGTGAATTTCCTCTAAAACTTTGTTTACCACATTGTTGTGAAACATTAAAAAAAATTATTTGGATTTTAGGTAATTAAAATAAAAGTCCAGATGTTTTCAACAGGTCCCAAAGAAGCAAGGAATGCCCTATGTGTTGGAGGATCTTGAGTTTGAAGGATCCTGCAAGGTCTGTATAAATTTTGACTCATCATTTTTCGGGGCTATATTTAGTAATTCTGTTCTATTCTTTTTTGTTTTTGTTTTTGCGGTTATGTGGTCGACTGTGTTGATAAGAGTTTGGAGGTGCTATGCTCAAGAATTATAACTATCATATTCTCTGTCTGATTACTTATTAATTATATTAATTATGGTCTATTGATTATGAGCTTTGAACATTAACAACAGTTTTATATTCAGTAAGGATCACAGATCTTATTCTTCTTTTTGTTGGAACAATAATGACAATTCAGGGAATCCATTTTTAGACATTAATTATTCACTATCGCTCTTGCAGCCAAGAATTGCTTGCAGCAGTGGAGCAAGAGAGGAATATACGATTAAGCCGGTCTCCGAATTCTCCTATGTTTGCTCGGAATTCTCTTGATGAAATAGAATTTCACCATGTTTGTGTTCTTTTTCCCTAGCATTAGGCCATCGGATTTGTCATGGATGAATTGCAACTTATATTAACTCCTTCATTACAAGATTGTAGGATTGCAGTTGAGCACAAATGATGAGAACTGGTTATGGTTGTAGGTTCCAGCTTATACAGATGACTCTGATTTTGAGGAAAGGCTAATGCAGCATTTGGCAGCTGCTGCGATGGGCAGAGGTCATTTCAGCAGAAGGGAAAGTCTAAGGCATAGGTCATCTGGCCAAGGTCATCCACAGTTTTTAGTGTTTTCTACTCATTCTCCACCTTCTGCCTCTTCTAATAATGCAGAAGCCCAGAATGGAACTGTTCCAACAACTACTGCAGTTGACTCTTCTGCGCCAGTTATCCCTGTCATAAGGGATGGGCAGTTAGAGCATGGCCCTTTGCCATCCACACCAGTGCAAATGAGTTCACGAACAAACAGGAATGCCAATGTTACACCCCGAACTTTTGACAACAGAAGTGAATCCTTTTCACAGAGGTAAATAATTTTCTGCGTGAGGTTATTGGAATTGAAATTGAGCTGATTGACTTTGTTATCTAGTCACCAAAGTTCCTTCATCCGCATTTTATCTGCAATGTTTCTTTTGTTTCACTGTGTCTTACGTAGAATATTACCAAAGATACTTATACTTTGCTTTTAGTTCTGCCATAAGGATTCTGGAATGACCATAGTTTGTGGATAATGGATTTGGAATGGGCATTTCTTTTTTCTTACTGTGCGGATTTGTTTTATCCTGCTCCAAATATCTTCAGGAATGCCCCAGGACAGCACTCTCCTGAAAATCAACAGAGAGCTCGGCCTTCTGAGTTCCAGTCCTTCTCAGAGTCGCTTAAATCTCGATTTTCTGCTGTCTCCTCAAGGTTTTATTCTACCTTATCTATTTTGTGTAGAACCAGGGGCTTTAGATTTATCCTATTTTGTAGCATTCTTAAGATTGAGTAATATTTGGTAATTTTACAGGTACAAGGAATCAATATCAAGGAGTACACGAGGTTTTAGGGAGAAGTTGTTTGCACGTAATAATGCAGTTGCTGAACTTGGCAGAGAAGTTCAACGGGAAGTTAGTGCTGGGATTGCAGGTGTTACACGAATAATGGAACGCCTTGACCCATCTGTTAAAAATAATGAAATGACTGTTCCCATTTCTGATAGTATGGAGGGAAGCTCAGCTGGAATACCAGTTGGACATGGCACTGAAGAGCACCAGGCTTCTGCATCTTCAGATAGCAGCAGTGGATCAAGCTCATGTGGCACAAGTTCGGGTACAAGTACTGGTGGTCCACAAACTGTGAGTGATAAATCAGATAGTTGCATTGATGAGGCCTCTGTCAAGGTGAGGAACTCTGATCTCCAGTAAATTCCATGCCAAAGTTTCTATAAGCTCCAAATGCTGAGCTGGGTGTACTAACTAATCCAAAAATATTCACATACTTTACGATGTAAACCAAAAAGTTGATGCACAATATTTTAACAGTGATATTCCTTCTGTTGGTGATTTCTTTTCTTTTGCATAATAAGCTTTGCATTTGCCTCGGAAGGCATAGGAGGATAGTGACATCTTATAATAAAATATGTACTATTCCTGATCTATGATAATAAAAAATTCAAGATTTGTCTTTGGTAGGGTACCTATGCAAACTCATGGTCCCTGGGGAGTGTCAGCTCATTCCCACACCAACCCATTCCCATGACCTTTTTGGTTGTGGAAGAAAGAAGGTTTTTATTATTCTATTAATGGGATGTGGTTTTATTCTGCCAATAATAATATGTTCTAGATTTGTGGAAGTTAAATCCCTTCAGCCTTGCTCTTCTCTTGATATCTTCCATTGCATCTATTCTTAAGCTATAACATTAGTATAGTTTGCTGGCTCAATATTTTTCCATCAATCTTGACAGGAGCCTGTAGGAGCTCTTGATTTGTTGGGATTGATTTTCCAAAAGCTCAACTGTGCATTGGTTAGATGCAGTGTTTTACTCCCAAACATTCCATATGTGGTTATGTATTTGTATATTCTTAATGATGGATGTTTCAAAGTTCCATAGTCGTTACCCTTGAGCAAGAACTGCATACATTAAAGGATGCAGCCCTTTTCCCATGAAGCACAGCAGTATGTTTTAGAACTGTGCATTTTCCTTGGCCTATTGATACTCACATCTGCTTCATTGCATTGTTTCTTAAAAAAGTGTATCCCATGTTTGGTTGATATGTCTTATGTATTATCTTATCCATAAATACTGTGCATGACAGATTTTGTGTCATGGCAAATGGACAATTGCTATGGATATGCAGAGAAAGTAGAAACAACGTATGAAAAGTCAGTTTTTAAGAAAGTTGATTTTACTGTTTAACTGAAGTTTGAAGGAAGACGCTAAAAATTTAAGTAGCATTTTGTAAATTGGAAAAAAAAGAAAGCTATATTAATAAGGAATGTACATGTGAAATATTCAAAGAACTAAGTAGATCTTTTCAATAAAGAATAAAAAAACATTGTGGCAAGTTTGACATTTATTGTGGTCACGTAAAGGGCTTACCTATAGAAGAATACTCTCTTATGCATCTATCCATGATATATATGAGGTACAATTTCTGGTAAAAGAGGACCACTCACAAACAGAAAATTAAGAGAAGCTTTAGAGATTGGGAGACATATGGAAAACCTAAATGGGACAATGGATGGGGCTTAGCGATTCATGGAAAGCCCATCATCCACAAGCTAAGGAGAATTAATGCTATCAAGACAAGAATTCATGCTTGATGCACGATTCTTAATTGTTTGATATATATTAATTATTGTTCTTAATACCTATTAATATCATGATGTACTTGGAGTTATCAATGCAATGAGCTCCAAATTGTAATCTAATCATTCATTCGAAAGATGGGTCATAAGGCAACCGAAAATGTCGAGCTAATCAACTTTTACAATTTTATCTGAACCTTCTTCCTAAAAGCATAAAGGGGTGCAGGAGCTTGAACTCTATAGTAAAATATATTCAGTCTAAAAGCTCCATTAAAAAGAACAGGGATCTTGAATTAAATTGTATACCAAAAAACCAACTCAAGACACCTTTATGATTTAACATCAATCAGGGTGCTGTTTATTTAATTAGCAATACAGGCACTGACTAACAACCAGATTCCAGGCAATTGACGGGACCACCAACCAGAAACCATCGCTAGGACCCAACTGACAAAAGCTTATAGGCATGATCAAATAATATTGACAACAATTATCCCAAGAGTAAGAGAGAGCACGTTACAGTTATGAAACTCCATTCTTAGTCTAATATGATGTCAAAAAAGGGCACTCTTAGTGGTGGGATTATTGGAAATATGTCAGCTGTGTTTTTAAGTCTTTTTCTAGTTAATGGAGAACAAGTCAGGAAAGGAAAAGGAGTTATAAGTAGGTCCTTAGGCTTTTGAAGTATTCTTATCTTTTGGAAAAAAATAATCTTGGGAAACACGATGCTGTAGTCTTGTTTCAATTGTGTGTTTTGATCTGGGAAATTCACAGGTCTGATACACGTTATGGCCAAGGGAGTGATCATACCATTCTTGGTTGACTCTTTTGTGAATATTTTCTCAGAAAGATCTTTCCTCATCTAATATTTCCAGAAAGTGTAAAATCTGAGTTTCTTTGCAGTTTTTGTTTAAGAAAAAAGAAACAAGTTATAATGTGTTAGAAATAATCTAAAAAATCCACTTACTTGCAGCATAAAATATTTACCCTTCGATACACTTACAGCAAAATTAAAAATCCAATATCAGATCCTGCTAGCTTGATATCTAGCAGAAAATTAGAACACTATTATAAAAATTCTGAATTCTGTTCCTTGAATGAATTATTATAAATGGTAATTGGACAGTTTTCAGCCAAAAAATAACTGATTACAACAGCAGATCATACTCTTCAATAATAGTACTTGAAACTCCAAACAAAGACAATGCTAAAACTAGTTGCTAAGACTACAAAACATAACAAAGACTCAACTATAAATAAAAAACCTAAGTTGCCGGTCTTGTTTGGATCCTAGTTTGGGTTTGCAGATTCAGTTTGTGGATCCAGCAAATTTTATTTCAGGGTTGGGTTTGTCCCTACAAAAATCATATAAAAATCATAAATATGTATATATTTGTAAATTTGTAATCTTAAAACAAGAATACTAGAGTCAATATACATATTTCCTTATATTTTTGATACACAGAAGTATTTATAAGTCTTGTACAATATTAATAAAGTTAATATATAATATAATAATAAAATTACAAATAAAGTTAATATTAGTAATTATAAATATATAAATATATAAATAGGGATGGCCTCATGGCCAAATTCACTCACCAAAAAAATATATAAAGTTAATATTAATATTATTAATTTTGTTAACATTTAATATAATAGTAAAATTAGATATATCTGTGCATTCTTTCCTAAAAATCTTGTGTTTTATATTGAAAGCAATGGCCAATATAATTTAGATGGTAGTCCTCCCATATCCATTGTCGATTTTGCATCATAGCTGTACCCCATGCCAAGCCTTTGCAGTGTGTATTCTGCCTCATATTGTTCCATTGTTTATCTGAGAAAAAAAGATGACCTATGGGATTCTATCATGGCAATTGCGGCTACAGGATGCATTCTTCACATACGTTCCCAAGGGTTGCTACCCTTTTTGTTTCCATTTGGACCATTCTTATGGCCTCTGTGGAGGGGGCATGGATCGTGCTTAGTTGGTTTGAAAGTATGGAGATCCAACAAATTGGAGGCTATTGTGAGGCTTGTTTGGGTTATCTTTAATTTGTCCATGATGAACCTGTAGTCATATTTCTTCACCCTACTAGGATCAGAAACTGCATTGAATCAGAATTCGGATCTGGTACATATTTGACCTGAATCTAGGGTCAAAATTGGTGGATCCGGTAACATAGTAAAAATCTAAACAAAGCCTTGTCTATATCTAAAACCAACAACAGACTTCTGAACACAACCTTCTAAAAATATGTCAATTGGGTAAGCAAACCAGAGCAAGTTACTTTTTGCATCACAACCTCTAGAGCTCATCCACACTGACTTGTGTGGACCCACTAGGACAAGGAGTATACAAGGTGAAAGATACTTCATGTTATTAATTGACGACTTTTCTGGAATGACATGGGTTGCCTTTTTGAAGGAAAAATCTGAAGCATTGGAAAAATTTAAGATATTTAAAGCCTTAGTAGAAAATGAGACAGGCATGAAGATTAAAATGCCTTAGATCGGATAGAGGAGGTGAATTCACTTCAAATGAATTTGAAGATTTTTGTGAACAACATGGGATACGAAGACAATACTCTGCAGCAAGAATTCCACAACAAAATGGAGTTGTGGAAGAATAGAACTGTTCAAGGAATGGCTTGATGCCTGATGAATGAATCCAAGGTTCCTGACATGTTTTGGAAAGATGTGGTGCACACAACAGTTTATATCCTTAGCCGAGCCAAAATCAGAGCAAATCATAATAAGACACCATATGAGTTATGGAAGGGAAGACCTGCATCCGTGAAATACTTCAAAGTGTTTGGAAGTCCTTGTTATATTAGAAGAGATGAAGAAGATTTAGGGAAATTCGATGCAAGGGTAGATGAAGGAATATTTTTGGGCTACTCTTCAAAGGAGTAAAGCCTACAGATGTTTCAATAAGAGATCACATAAAATGGTTGAAAGCACAAATGCAAAGATAAATGAGGAGAAAAACTATCAAGTTGAACCACAAGAAGTTAACTATCCTTATGAAGAAAGATACAAGGAAGATGTAGAAAAGGGAGAAGATGAGATAATTGAACCAAGGAACACAAAGGTATCAACAAAGACACCATCTAAGTTTGTTCAAAGGAACCATCCAAAAGATTTGATAATAGGAGATGACGGGGTCAGAACAACAAGAAGAATGGTAAGAGATCCAAAAACTAAAAAATGTGGCATTACTATCTATGATTGAACCTAAAAACTTCAAAGAAGCAAGTGAAGATAAGAATTGGATAGAAGCTATGAATGAAGAGCTTAATCAAATTGAGAAGAATGATACTTGGGAACTTGTCCGAAGACCCAAGGATTAAATGTTATTGGCACTAAGTGGGTGTTCAAAAATAAGTTGAATGAAGACAATCAAGTTATGAGAAACAAAGCAAGATTGGTATGTGAAGTATATGCTCAAATAGAAGGTATTGATTTTGAAGAGACTTTTGCTCCAATTGCTAGGATGGAAGCCATAAGGATGTTCTTGGCTTATGCTAGTTTTAATAACTTCAAAGTATACCAAATGGATGTTAAATCTGCCTTCCTAAGTGGAGATTTAGAAGAAGAAGTCTACATTGAATAACCAAAAGGGTTCCTACTATCAAAAAATAAAGACTATGTATGTAGATTGAAGAAAGCACTTTATGGGTTGAAAAAAGCACCCAAAGCATGGCATGCTAGACTTGAAAAACATCTACAACAACAAGGGTTGAAGAAGGGAGTTTCAGATAGCAACTTATATGTTAAGACCAGAGGTAATGATCAATTAATTGTGGTGGTCTATGTGGATGACATCATTTTTGGAGGAAGCAATGACAACATGTGCCAAGGATTTGCAATGGTGATGCAGAAGGAATTTGAAATGTCCATGCTAGGTGAATTATCCTTCGTTGGTTTGCAAATATCACAATCAGAGAAGGGAATATTTATCTCACAAACCAAGTATGTAAAAGAGATGTTGAAAAAGTTTAGAATGGAAGATTGTAATCCTGTAAGTATCCCCATGGTAATAGGATGTAAGTTAAGTAAAGATGATGAGTCACCTGAAGCAAATCAAACACTTTATAGATCAATGATTGGAAGTCTTTTATATTTGATTGCTTCAAGGCCGGATATCATGCAAGCAGTGGGCATGGTAGCAAGATTTCAAGCTGCATCAAAAGAAACACATGTTCAAACAGTGAAACAGATACTTAAATACTTGAAAGGAACATTGGAATTTGGCCTATGGTATCCAAGAGGAAATGATTTTACTCTAGTAGCATACATGGATGCGGATTGGGCAGACAACATTGATGATAGGAAGAGTACAATTGGAGGAGCTTTCCTTCCTTGGTAACAAGCATCAATTTCCCTATCTATTGCAGAGGCAAAGTATATTGCAGCAGCATCATGTTGCACTAAAGTGTTATGGATGAGACAAACCTTTAAAGGTATCAAAGTAGAATATGATCATCCCATCACTATATTTTGTGATAATACAAGTGCAATTAACATTTCAAAGACTCCTGTGATGCATTCAAGAACCAAGCACATCCCCATAAAATATCACTTTTTGAGAGAGCAGGTGGCGGAAAAACAAGTTAAGCTGGAATATATTGCTACAAAGGAACAAATTGCTGACATATTTACAAAGCCACTTCCAAAGGACACATTTTAGTACTTAAGTGAGAAGTTGGGAGTAATCCCATACCCATCCAATTGAAAAAAAAGTATATATTCAGGAGGAGCTACCCACAACATTATTTTGCAGCTCCATGGAAGATAAAGCTTTGAGAAAGATGGAAGACCCTTTGCCATTGATATCAAAGGGGGAGAGTTAGAGGAAGGGGTGCTCGAGAAAGGGAAGTAGTACAGTTAGGGGGAGCAATACAAGAAATAAGAGTTATATTTAAGATTGGGTTGCCATCAATGACAAAGGGGGAGATTGTTGAACATGTTGTCATTGATGTCAAGAAAGCATATGGGAAATTGTTGAAGGAATTCATAGCTGATTACATCAACATTAAAAAGTGAAAGAATTATATTGAAGTGATTGCATCAAATAAATAAATTGATATATATTCAAGTGGCTGACACATGAAGGAAGAAAACTGACCTCCCCTTTATACATGCTGGCCGACCATTAAACATTAGCAGAACTGGATTTATTTAAAGGGCTGCCACATATACTAAGTCGACCATATATATTAAATCGCCCAAGCTAATACAATAAGCAATGAATTAATTTAAAACGGGTGCGATGAGATTAAAGATAACCAAAGATGTGATTTATTAAAGTCAGCTTTTAAAAAATATAACTTATTTAAGAAAAGGCATCACTTGATTTCAAAAGGATACAACTATTCAAACAGACATACTCCTCATAAATTACACATCCCTTGGCATATAGAGGTATAAATGTAAGGAAAAGATGGAGTCAAAATATCAATCAATTTTCAATGAATATTTTCTGAAAAAGAGCAGAAATATGAAGAACAAATCTGATGTATAGTGAAGACATTTGCATGATAAGATAATAGAATTATACTAGATAGATGAATTAATACTATTCAGATTTAAAAGGAAAGAGATGTGAATTTGAATCAGATTTGTGAGAATCTTGAAGGATCTATAATTTGAATCAGATTTGAATATTGAAAAGATTTAGAGTTTTCAGACTTGTGAAGATTGTGAAAGATTTAGAGGTTGATCAGATTTATGTGAAAAAGAATATCATATCAGCGTTGAAAGACTAATAGGTTGAAGCCTATCAATTAAGAGGTTGTAGCCTCTAGTTGGGTTGGAGCTCAATTGGTGTGGAGAGATTGAAGTTTTGTGGGGAGGTTGAAGCCTACAAGAAAAAGGAAGTTATTTTTATATATAAGCAAAATTGTGCCATGGTTTTCTCCCAAAAGGGTTTCCACGTAAATCGTGTGTTCTCATTGTGTACTTAATTGCCAAATCTTGCATATGAGTAGCTGATATAATTATTTTGATTGTGAAAAATAAAGGATTAATTGATAGTGATTCACCCCTCCTCTTAGTATCACCGTGTGCTCGACAATTGGTATCAGAGCGAGTTCCTTCAAATATAGCCTAACCACTAGAAGGTAGATTTGAGAAGAGCACTAATGGCCGGACAAGAATTTTATGGTTTCTCATTAAACAGGGTACCATTGTTTAATGGAACTAATTACGCTTTTTGGAGCTTAAGAATGAAGACATATCTTAGTGCTTTGGGATATGACATTTGACAATATGTGGAAGATGGATATACTATACCTACAACTAGGCTTACAGATAGAGATGCTAAGAGAAAGTGAAAATAATTCAAAAGCTTTGAACGCCATATTGTGTGGATTATCAGAAACTGAATTCATAAAGGTGATGCATTGCAAAAATGCAAAGGAAATCTGCGATAAACGAAAAGGCATTTATGAAGGGGATGATAAAGTGATAAAGGCTAAGCTTCAAACTCACAAGGCAAGATTTGAAAGTCTCAAAATGAGAGAAGATGAGAACATAGCTGAATATTTTCTTTGAGTCGATGAAATTGTCAACACCATTGTGGCACTTGGTGAAACAATCAAAGAAGCTACTATTGTACGAAAAATATTGAGATCTTTACCCATGAGGTTTGATTCTAAAATCTCTGCAATTGAAGAAATGAAAGACTTGGATAATTTGACCAAGGATGAGTTTCATGGCACTCTAACTGCCTATGAAATGAGTATGGAAGATAAACCATTAAAGAGAGAGGCAGCCTTCAAGGTAGCTTAAAGAGGAAAGGCCAAAATATATAAACCTAATGACTAATTTGGCACGATAAATGAAGAAGAAGCTCACTTCATAAGGAGGCCAAAGAAGGGAGCAGGTAAGTTTCCAGGTAAGTCTTCTATTGTATGTTATAATTGTGGTAGACTAGGACTTTTTGCTTCTAAGTGTCTGCAGGGGATAATAGAGAACAGCGACAATGAAGAAACTACAATATGTATAAAGGAAGAGGATATCAACAACCAAGGAGGAATTATTATCAAAACCAGTTCGAGAGAAACAATAACTTCCGGAGGAAAAAGAGGAGCCTTTACTCCAATGAATTTGATGATGGTTTGGAAGAAAGCGATGATGAATTCTACAGTGATCAAGAAGAGATATTATTCATGGCCATAGAAATCAAGGATAACATTGAGAATCAGGGGGAGGATAAAAAGGAAGTGGAAGATAAGAAGAATGAGGTTGATGAAGAAGTGGATTTTGAGGGAGAAATTTATCTTGCATATAACGAGATTCATTCACTTAAAAGAAGAAATGCATGTTTAAAATAAACAATTCAAGAGGAAAGTGAATCTAAAGCAAAAAGTATCAAAAGATCTTGAAGAAGCTGAGAAGACAATCATGGATGTAAAAATACAATATGAAGAAGAAGGCAAGAAAATCATCCTAGAACTGAAAATTACGTGTGAAAAGGAAAAAAGATTTGAGGATGGAATAGAAAGCAAGTTAAAGGAAAGGGAAGAAAATTGTGAGAAAGTGAATCTAAAGCAAAAAGTATCAAAAGATCTTGAAGAAGCTGAGAAGACAATCATGGATGTAAAAATACAATATGAAGAAGAAGGCAAGAAAATCATCCTAGAACTGAAAATTACGTGTGAAAAGGAAAAAAGATTTGAGGATGGAATAGAAAGCAAGTTAAAGGAAAGGGAAGAAAATTGTGAGAAGTTAGAATCCAAGATTGTATCACTAAGGAAGGAGTTGGAAAAGACCATGGGGCAATTGATCGAGAATTGGAGAATGTGAAAAGTTCAGAATTTTTGTATAAGATCATAAATACCCAAAAGTCCACATGTGACAAGAGTGGGATTGGATTTGAAGAAGGCCAAAGTTCAAAAATGGAACAGCCATCTAAAGAGGCAAATAAAGAAAAGCGGAAAACCTACTCACAAATGGTTCAAGACTCCGTCAAAGGTGAAACCTACAAAAAGGAAGAAAACCATTGGCAAACCATAAGAAGACCATCCAAAAAATTAATGGCAAACCATGAAGAAAATCAATGGC
>VDFB02373365.1:57995565-58030609 GCA_007258455.2 Sequoia sempervirens | reverse complement strand
CAATTCTTTTGCCTCTTTAGAGACTTGTATAGCTCTCTTTAGATCTTTGTGACTTACGAGAATCATTGACACTTAGCTCTTTTCTCATAAGCAATACTTGATTTTTTCCAACATCAAGCCAAAGGTTTTGCTTCCACAATGTTATACATTTGAAGGATTGCTTCTTTCATTCACCTTGTTTCTTCTTCAAGTTTAAGTAGGGAGCAACCACATGATAAGCTTACAAATATGACAAGATCTACAGGACATTAAAGGATGCGATTTGTTTTTCATAGTTTTAATGTATGTCTTTTATTTTTGTTCTCTCTTTGATTTGTTGTAGTTGAGCTTGCTCTCCCTATGCCTATTTTTCTTTGTACTTTAACAATCCCATTGGTCACTTTTGCTCTTTCTTGGACATTAGTATCATCTTCTTATATTCTCAAATTTTGGAGCCATGCCCTTAGATATAGACAAGCATCTCCAAGGAACCAAGACTTTGTGTGTAATATCCCTTCTAAGTTTTCAAATATAGCTAACCACAAACCTTTTAATTACATAACTATTCTATTCAAAATGCGTAGTTTAGATAAAGAAACACATCAACAATATTATATTATTTGAGAGGTTTGATTAAACAATGTTTACAAAGAGGCCTTTATAAAGGTACAACATTCAACTTTCATATGAGAAACTTCTTGTGCAACTACTTACTAATATTTAACATTAATTACTAATCTATAACACTAACCACATAAACTAGCACAAATAGTACACCTTTTGGGTCACAAGTATCCAATAATTCCCTTGATCCCAAGGGAAAATGAAAGTCAATTTTGAGCCTTTGGTAGCCATTTTGTAACTTTGCCAATCCTAGAATCCTGCAACTAGTATTGGTCAACTTGTGCCTCTCACCTTGGGCTGGGATGATCATGATAAACTATCATTGACTTATGATGCCTTTGAAAATCTATACCCCACATGCAATGTAAATGAAGTGTAGAGTTCATCTCTACCATAGATTATTTGCTTACTTTTTCCCCCATTTCCCAATGAATATGAAAGGATGTCAAGTCTTATGAGTTCCCAATAAACTCAGCAAAGATAATGAGCATGGCAATGACTGCCAATAGAAGAAGTGGACAATGCCTAGTGAATTCACTTTATGAATGCTTGAGAGAAGTGCTATATTAGATCACTTGTAGTAATTACGACAAGCATAAGCCTAGTACACCACACTATAAGAAACCAAGCATTAGGTTGTGACACCTAGCTATTAATTATTACTAAATGCCTTGACACCTTAGAAAGGTATAAATATTCACTTATTTGAAAAAATAATGTTTGTAATTTTTGCACAATAGGCTTGGGAAGTTTTAGCATGTGATAAAGTAGTATTCAAGAATAGCTTAAGTTTTTGGAGCAATCGGTTAGGAAACTAGATCCATTCATTTTGGATATTGCTAACTTGACAAGGATTATAAACTGACGCAAACTAGGAATGATTTCGAGAGGGATGATGAGGAAAATACATGGGCAAAAGGGGAAAAGGATAAATAGTTCTTGTTGTTGACCCATCTCTAATATATGGGGAAAAATTTTGCCCACCTCCAAACCAATACCGTACATGGGATCTTAGTCAAGATAAAAATTTGTGGAAATGAATAGTTTAGAATTTAGTATTTAGGAAAATTATGCAAGGATAGTAGAAATCTAGGGTAGAGGTCCTACGATGGATGATATTCCAATTGCAATGGAAATTATAGGCAGTTCTTGTTGAGAAAAAAATGAATGAAAGAAATCTACTACTAAATGATATGTGACACAAATGTTGAATGGATTATGGTGCCTTGTCAAAGAACCAAAGAAAGTACAACTACTCAATATTCATGGAATGAAGAAATAACTTAGCTTGCAAAATTCCTTTGAACTTGAATGCTCATTTTAGAAGCTACCAACTCGTTAAGGGAACAACCTTATGATGGGAATCTTGGGACTCAATCTAACAATGTAAAAAATTGCTTGAGTCCCCATCCCTCATATGCATTTACCCTCATTTTTTCCATAATTTATATTTGATTTGAGAAAATCACAAATGGGTTTCCCCTTAGTCAAGTTGCCTAATATTGTTCCTCATCATCCCCCATGTGCCTATCAATTGCAAAAATCTAAGAAAGTTATAAGTTTAGGAATGCTTTGGTCATTTTCTCTATTTTTTGCAGAGTTGCAAAGTTTTATGAACTTTTAGATTCCTTTCAATCATCCTACCTTTTGTTTGGACCACTATGCCCATGTAGAACTTCCCCAAACTCTATCGGGTCTTGTCCTCTCTTTGTTTCCTTCATTCCATCATCTTGCAAGATTTCAACGAACATCCGAACTTCAACTCATTTGTCACAACCTCCCATCCTCTTCACTTCCTTGCATCCTCCATTTCACTTGCTCCTTTCCTTGTTTCCCTCTTGTGGAGTTAATTCACACTTCTTCCAATTCTTGTTCACCACTTGATTTCCTAGCCTAAGTCAAATCCTACCTTTCATCTTTGCAGCTTATTTCCCCTTTGTGGACTTTTGGAGTCCCAACACATGTCTTTCTTCATTCATTTTCACCTCCAAGCATCTCGACTTCTAGTCATTCCCTACAATTTCCTATTTCAATATTTTGTAGACTTGTGAGTTTTTAACAAAATTCTTCTTTTTTCCCTCCATGTTTGAACATCCAAACCTCTAATTTCCCATTCATTTACCACATTCCTACTAGTTCATTTTTGTAGAATCCTATTGCACGTTTAGACCTCCAAACTTTCTCCACTTCCACCTCTAATTCCCTTCAACATTTTTGCATGCTTTTGTTGCATCCATTTCTATCCCTCATGTAGAGTTTTGATGGACTTCTTCCGTCTTTCTTTCACATCCCGACATCCTTTCCCTACATGTTTCCCCACATCATATTCATCTAGTTGTAGAGTTTCGATGGATTTCCAAACTTTCATCTCAGTATCTAGTTCTCACCTCCAATCCTGCAATGAAACTCTATGCCTCCTATCCTTTCTCGTTTTCCCTTTAATCCTTTCTTGTAGAATTTTAATGGAATTCTACACTTTTATTCCAATGTTCCTTCCTAACTTCCACTTTTCGATCGGATTCTTGCAAATGTTCCTAATGCTTCTTTGTTTGTTTCTTCCTATGCAAAGTTCAAGTTGACTTCTTCCATTTTATTTTGGAAAATCCCATCCCAATCTCTAGTTTTGCAGCTTTTCCTCACATTTCTTCCAACCACTTCATTCACCTACTTCATTCTTCTATGGAGTTTTGATGTCCTTATAGACTTATATCCCCATGTCCATTATTGACCTCTTGCCCTGCAATCCCCACATTTCTTCTTGTTCGCCTCAACAACTCCCCAAATCTTCCTAGGTGCCATTAATGACCCAATATAACTCTAATCCAAGAGGATTTTTTCACCTAAATACCATTTTCATCCTAAGGGTGTGAATTTTTGATGCAGAAGCATCCAGGTCCACACGATCTCGCATTGCCCAAAAAAAATAAAAAATTCAATTTTGGTGAGTGTTTTGATTGTTGCAGGCATCTCTTCATGTCGGATAATCTTCTACAAGCTCAAATTTTTAAAACTGGAGTTAGCACACTTGCGAAGTGTTCATGCACCAGATCCTGTTTGTGAAAACAATTAATTTTCAAAATTAGTGAAGGCTGAAGAAAAATGCTTTTAAGAAAATATTTATAAATGTATTGCGACAAATGTGATAAAGGTTCCCCAAAAAAACTCCTCACATTTTTTGAGAAATTAATTTTCTTTAACTTTGTGATGATTTTTTTGGAAGAATTTAAATTCCAAAAATTCTTAAATATTATGAACAAATGACTTTGCTGGAATTTCGTGAGGACATTCCTCACATCCTCGCCAGTTTTCAGATGAAATCAAGCATTCAAACAAGGCACCGGGTTCCACATATACAAACGCCAAGTTTACAGTTTATTTTGGCTGAAAGCTATAGGACATTGGACAGTGCTTAAAAAGGATAAGAGACATTAAACAGATCATTTCAGAATTCATAAGGGGAGGCATGACTTTGAGAAAGATTCAATGCCAGTTACCCTTGTTGGAGACGCCTTAATAAATAAATATTGCTGGTTTAGAAAAATAGAAAAGGGAGATCAAAAGACAGAATTAAAAGGAGTTTTTCAATGCCAGTTAGCTGAGAGGTAGGCAGGAAGATGGATGCCAAAGTTGGGTGATTTAATCGTAGATAAAGCAGAGGGAGTTTTCCATGAATGTGGTGGTTGAGTTCCAGATGATGATGATCTTCACACAAGCTCCACACTACCCATTCAATGGGTTTTTGTGGGATTTCACTTATCTTGCACACCACATTTATGACCTAAAGTACTATATATACTACTTGTCATTCAAGAGGGAGGTCATTTCTGCATTTCCATGTGACTATAGGTGTTAAGGATTGTTTAGGAATTCAACTCTTACCATTCTAGTCATCATGTTTGTTGGTATGATTGTAATAAGGACTTGATAAATGTTGCAACATTTTAAGTCATTGTAAAAAATGTTTGTAATGGTCTCTTTTTTATTACATATGGACTTTTAGAGTTTGAAAAGGGATTATTAAGTATGTTCAATTGTTTGATATCATATCTCTATTGTTATTTCAATTTACTATTTCTCTTGGTAAGTTGTAACTCTATAACCCAATAAATAAGGCACCAATACTAAAAGTTTATAATCCACCATACACTCAAAATGAAAAAACATCTTTCACTAGTGGTTTAGGAGTAGGTTAGTGGTTTGTATAGACCGCATGATTTTATAATCTATCCAAAGAAGCATCTATAACAAGCCATAACAATTCTTATCCCAAGGAATTATGTTTTGCGTACCTACATCTTGCATTTGTCCAATGATGTTCTTATCAACTTCATAGAGGTTTTATGTGTAGTAGGTTGGTCTTTAGTCTATGATAACTTATGGGGTTAATTGACTTGTTTATCTTTAGTTGTAGTTAACCCTATTAAAGATACCTCTAAGAAAACCCTCCCGGGTCTAATTGAGATTAAGTGAAGGAGAGAATATCAACTCTCAACAATTGGACTTAAATCACTCACATTTGCTTGATGAGCTAATCAACACCCCTTCATGACAATATTTCTTTAGACCTAAAGCAGATTGATTCCTCTAGGAGTATGAACAATGATTTTGGGACCCAGTAGGGAACAATTCACAATTGTAGAATAATTAATGTTAGAATCCATCTCATGGTATTTTTCATGATTTTTCAAAGGAATATATTTTAGAACACTTCTTTGATAAGTTCACTAAATTTTCATCTCCCTTGACAATGTGGCATGCCAATGGTAGCATATGAATGCAAGATGCTTGGCCTTTGGAAGTATGTGGGGTATATGAAAGATGAAATTCTTAAAATAAGCTAGTTTATATTAAGGCTCAATTTATATTCGGATCAATAAGTTAGTATTCTTAAACCTTGACTTTGATTGAGGTTATGAGAAAGGAACATTGGTATGATAAGAATCTTCTACAAAAGTGTTTCTAAATACTATGAGGCTTAATCATACTTCCTCTTCAAAAGAGAAACCTAAACAAAAGTGGATATAAGCATCTTGATGGGTTGCTTCCTCAATTCCTCAAAGCGTTTTGATGGGTTTCTTTAGTATGCCTTTAAGGCATCTGAGTTAGTTCATGCTCTAAGATTTCAAATGCATATTCAAACTTTGAAATTCAAGCCACATGATAGGAGTTATGATATTGAAAAATTGAGACACCAAAAAATAAACAACTTTAACAAAAAAATATAGTTTTGTACTAATTTTTCCTCACTCAAATATCCATTTTAACTTCAAAGGATATGGGTCACTACTAAATGTGTTGGTATGAACCTCATATAAAATAATACAAATGTTCTAATATATTTAAAATAGATTAATCCCTTAAGGTAGGGAAACACAATACAATGCTCCTTAATGGAAGGAAGCCAATCCATAGTATATCTCACCATGGGATCCAATACACAATATTCTTCACATCTCACATGAGTCTCTTGCCTATAGTATATAATACTCAACTATTAGGATGGAATGTAATATAAAATCAAATGGATAATTGGATTTGGATCCATGCCTTCAAAAATTTAAATGAATATTTTGTTTTGGACAAAATTAGAAAACCTTGCAATGTTTTTTGAGTTATTTATTTTTGGAACTGCTAATTATAATTATAACTCCTAATTCATAGCTTAAAATTTAAAGTTTTAAGATATATTTGAAAAATTAGGTAAAGTTACTGGAGGGAATCTTGATGACCCCATCAACACACCCATAACAATTATTAGAGCCATATTCCATGATCCTCCAAAACACTATATGAAAATGTAGGCAAAAATGATTTAGAAAATTTTAGATTTTTTCCTAAAACTATCACTTGGATGATCTAAGATGGTATTGAGATCAAATGCTCCCACACCTTCATGCATTGAGTCAATATTGTGTTTAATGACTTTTTGAATAAGATTGTTTTCAAATTTTGAATAATTTTTTTTATTCATTTTAAGAATATACAATGTAAAAATCATCTTAGCCTTGTCCTTTAGCAATTATGAAAATACCCATTACTTGTAAGTTATATCTAAGCATTATTTATTCCAAAATATGAAATTCATTGTATTTATAATATTATATTAACCATTGAAAAGTCTTGCTTGGCATCACCACCATTGGCTAGTGACGATGACTCCTAGCAAAACAATCTTTGGGATGAGAGGTTTGGATCCTTATCTATCTATGTCTAAGCATGAAATTGTTTGTTATAGAAAAGGGCAAAGAGACATAGGTTGTAAAAAGTAAATTAAATAAAAACAAAGGCTCATGCTAGATAAAAACATTCTTAACTACTAGAGTATAGATTAATAGCTCATGATGCAATAATTAATGAAAAGAATATGCACTTAACATTGGATAGAACAAAGACAAGTCAAAGACCAGTGAGGAATATACCTAATTGCTATTAACTTCACTAGTTATTACATTTCTATATGCATAACTTATAGAAACATATATAGAGGCTCCCTTGTATAGAAAAGAGAGGCTAAAATCAACAAGCACATTAGGGTCGAAAGCTCAACTATACAAGTATGATTCCCCCTACAAAAACAATCGCCACATTAGGCTCTATAGCTTTGCTACTCAAGAATTCATCTTTTGTATAAAGCACATGAACCAATATTTATATTTATTCTACCCAATCCACAATGGTTTTTTCCTAACATACATTTTGGATTTAAAATCTGGTGGAGAGAAGACACTTTTGTGAATTCAACACATTGATGGTATTTACTAGTGGTTAGAGTAGATTGTGTGGCATTTTAGTTACTTCTTCCTTGGGTTTTCTATCACAATATTGCACTTCAACAATGCTGATAGGTGGAGCTAACATTTCATGCATTTTTTAGTTTGCAATGAATTCTTAGCCTTTCTATCTTGTAAATTTTAATTCTTGTATTGGAGCAATCTCTCCATAGCTACTCTAGCACAATAGAGTCCATAGGGTGATGTGAGAAAGCCATGGGTGCCAAAATTGTATAACCACGATGAGAAATTTAGTGCTAATAATCTACAATGGTGTGTTGCATGTGGATCATCAAATGAGATTGTACATAGTATTTTGGATGGTTTGTAGGGTGTTTGAAAAAATCACCCTTTGCATTTTCTAGGATCCTTGGGAGGCAACCATATGTTCCTGATTAAGCAATGAATTGATTTAAACTAACAATACTAATGGGGCTTGCCAACACCTTCACTTATGGTTCCATTTATAACATAGCTAGCCTATGCCACATGTCATAATGCCAAGGACTCTTAAGAGAGCTTATTATGCTTTTATTGAAAAGTCTTGTGAATCATTAACTGAAACAAAAATAAAAATAGTAAAACTAGATTAAAGGTGAGGAGGCTTGCGAATGCCATGGGGTATGTTTATTGATCGAAAAATGAGGTGATGCCAATTATCTATTACCTATAGTGAAGAATTCATTATAGTTTTGGCTATTCTTAGGATCCCTTTCAATTGTGAACGTTTGATATTATGTCCACCCTTTATAGATTAATCACAAAAGCTATGAACTTTCCATATTCCTTGTCCTTGGGTAGGGTAATCCTTATCAACAATTGATGCTTGTGCTCTAGTTCCAATTCTTCTTCATATATGATCTATTGAGCTTGAGAATTGGTTTCTTACACTAGTATCCTTGATTCAATGATTGGCGAGATGACTCCCAATATCTATTTTGTTGTGAATGCAAGGGATAAAATTGAGTTTGGATTCATTCAATCCTTTGTTCCTTATCTATTGTTGGTATATACCTAGAGGAAATGCCTTATCATTCAAATCTATGGGAGAGGGAAGGCCCTTCTTGATGAGAAGATGCATTTAATCTTGCATATTTGCAACCAATTTTCATACAACTCCCAATTGTGCCTTACATTCTTGGATCATTCCATCCTTATCAAGTACATAATATATATATTGAGAATTAGAGAACCCAATCTTTATTTTAGTGATAACTAGTTTCATTTCATCCATAACATAGAATCACATGAGGGTGACATATGCCTCACTAAGGATTTGTGCAAGCATGGGATCCAATGTGTTGATCTCGTTTTGTATTATGGAGTGGAGGGCCTATAATCACTCAAAAATAACAGTTTCCATGTAATATTGATAATTGATTATTCAATTTCCTTCCAATGTTCTTAATGAAGGGCACATATGAGCTCCAATAAACCAATAGAGTGCTTGAGCTCCTCAACCTTTTCCTTGAGTTGTTGAATTTATTCTTTGGTTGTTTCCAACCCTTAATCTAGGTCATTGATATTTTTTGTGAGACCACTAATGGTCTACTTTTGGGTCTCAAGTGCCTTGATTTGGTGGTCTTGTACTCTTAAATTCATTTCCAAATATCCCCTCATTTTTCAAGACTTACTATTGTGTATCTTAAGCCTCTAGCTCATCTACTTGCTTGGTGAGGAAGTCTAGATTATTGCTTGTTTGGTGAAACTCTCTCCTTTTGTAGTGGCTAGATCCAACCTAGCTTTGGTGTTTGGTGAGCTCTATTTTGGCATCAAAGATGCACTTCTCTACATCCTTGGTTTTCACATTCTTTGCCTCAATGGCCTTGTTGGAAATAGTGGAGACCTATCCTTTAAGGGTTTTGATTGTTACTTTGGAGGCCTCTATGGTCTATTTTACTTGCTTCAACTCTTCTTCCCCCTTCTTCAAATTTTACTCTAGGATAGTGAGAGATGAACTAACTATCTTGGATCTCTCTTGGAGGAAATCAGATCTATCTTAAGCATTAGCATATTTTATGCTTATATTTATTGTCTCTATTTAGTACTCTATATGTTACTTTTTACCTTCATGTTTATCTACCAAAGGAATGAAGGGGGGAAATTGTAAAGCTTGTTTTATTAAATCATATCTAGTGTGCACTATTTTGGATGTTGGGATGACATCTTGTATGAATTTTCTCTTAACAAGTCCTTTTGTTGAGATAATCATGATTTATACTATTTATTGTTGGTACAAGTGGAATCCCATATGACAGTGATTTCTTGAGAAATTCGGGTAGCCCCTAGGGAAGGGATGAGAGTAGATGGGGCAATCAACCATGTAGTTATAGATGGGATGATTATTTGGGATGTAGGTATATGAAAATCATGGGATGAAGGAGAGGATGAGAAATATTGTTGTGAATATAATTCTATTTATAAGTGGATAGAAAGGGCTTGGAAATCTTGGAGGTAGTGTCGATTTGTGGTGGGAATTAATTAGTAGAAAAAGTGAATTAGATATCATAGTATGGGATTGGATGATAGGGTAATTGAGGAGAAAGCTTTGGATATCATTGTTGCATTTGAGGAGTAACCATAATGAGAATTTGAGGGGGTGAGAATAGGTGTGGTGGGGGAAATTGGGCTTATGGTGAAGATGGGGTAGAGAGGGACCATGAAAAGGAGATGTGCTTGCTTTTGGAGGTGAGGATGAAAGTGAATGATATAGGGTGGAATGAGAAGATGTTGTGATAGAAATTGGAGCAATATGAGGTATGAGAGTGGGAATAAGAGAAAGTAGAGGAGAAGAGAGAGGGATATTTATAATGGGATCCACAAAAGCTCATTGTTGGGTTGTATTTGAAGTTGACTAAGTTCTTGGGACCCATTTCTTCTTTTCTTTGATCTCTTTCTTATAGGTGTTTGGTTTAAATTTTCCAACTTTCTCTTCTTTTGATCCTTTGGATCATCATCTCCTCTAATTATTTAAAACATGATTTATTTTATGATGCTTATTCTTGGATATGGTTAACCCACAACCTCAATTCTCCCTTGTGTTATTGGAGATTGTAGAGATTGAAGTTCAACTCAATGAAATAAAGAATCACTTCCTTTTTTGAATGATCTCAATTGGATCTACACCTAGATTAACTAGCCTTGTTTAAGTTTGAGAAATAATCTACTACTATTTAGAGTAGATTGTGCTAATTAACCTAAAAATATTTTAATTGCGAGCAATTTAAATCTATTTAAGCAAACTAAAACACTTAAATAGATTTTTTTTTACTATTTAATAAAAAATAATTAAAAAAATGGCAACCTGAAAGTAGGAATGGAAATGACCAATAAAGAACCTAGTATCAAAGTTTGAGGATCATTGGCCTCTATGCTAGTGCTAAGTGTAGACATTTGTATGACACATTGTAGCCCGTTATAGTAAAAAATACAAAAAATTAATATACTTTGAAAAAATAAAAATTTCTAACACATTTGAAATTAGAAAGCAACAAGTAGATCACTAGTGGAAAGGTAAACGGAAATACTAGAGATTAATCTATCTAATTGCAATAAAATGAAGATATTGACAAATAAAAAGAAGAAAGTATCTCACTAATATCTTAAAGGGTTAAACATCTTTCTCCAATTGACATCTTGCGGCTAAAGAATATAAGATAAAATATGTTTGTGGCTATAAGGAGATTTCCTTTAGGCCAAGCCTCTAGGTTGGCTTTCCATCTTCCATAAACAACCTATATTTTTATAATAATAGTGGAAATGATAAATGCAATAAAAGTAGAATAATAATGCTACAAGAAATGTAAGAGAACAAGAATAACAATGCTATTAGATGTAAAAGCGATCTTAGATGATAGGGATAATAGGACAAAGGATTCACTAGTAGAAATAATAAAGAAAATATAATAATTTAGATAAACTACAAAGCAAATAATCTCACTAAGCTTCAAGTGGATATACGAGGTGTTAGAAATTTGAAATAGATTGAATAACCCAGGGAACTTTAGAAGAGAAATATAAAGCTACATAAACTGAAAAAGCATAAATAATGCAAACCAACAACTCTGAGAGATATGCAATGTCAGGATGACAAAATTGTATTAAAAGCTTCTAAGATGAAAATAAAAGCTAGGTAGTGAGTTTATACAAAACTAAGGAGACGGTGGAGGTGTAAAATCAACCAATTGGAATTGACCACCACTAACCACCAATATTAAATAAAGTGAGGAAAAAGTAAATACTCCACCCTTTACACCTCATCACTTTATCTCTTAATTATTAAATATAAAGTCACTTTATTATCCTAAGAAATCTAAATAAAAGTGTAGGAAAAGCCTATAACTAAGGGAAAATAAATTAATCCACTAGGAAAATAAAAACCTACACCAACACCCCCCTTAAGCACCACTTAGGAGGATGTAAAAGATTATGGGTCCCAACAAATGAGCCTGTATTAGGTACCCATATACATATCAAATTGTTCCCAACAAATAGAGAGATAAAACCCCCCAAAACAGAGAGAGAAGAAGAGAAGGACTAAGTAGCCCCTCGAAGAGATCCAATTGTAGATGCTCGAAATTGGATGGAGAAGATGGTCCACGATCATTGAACAACATTCCTCCCCTTAGGAAGAAACAAAACTAAAGGTATATGCAAGCTATCTCCCAAGTCATGAAAAATGTATGAAGTCTCTAAGCTCAACTCAAGTGTCCCCATGTCGATGCTGAAAGATGTCACTGTAACTTGGAAAAATGAGATTAAACATAATAGAGGAAATGAATTAACACATTAAACCACAAATACTACAATTCAAACCCCAACAAATCCAAATCAACAAATAGAATGCAAGCAACACAATGAAATCAAAATTAAGAAAGCATTAATATTACCTTCACCGTATTGACATGATTTACTTTCATTTTTCTCCTTTGCTTTGCTTTGCTCTTAAATTTGGTATGCTCTTCTTTGCTTCAAGCTCAAAAGTGTGTGAATGATATCAATGATGCAAAACTCCAAAGTTCGTGGTTAGCCATCAAGGATATATAAGGGTTGCTTTTATATAATGAATGATCTGAATGGATGATCTAGATTAAGAGGTGAAATATCGAGATCAAGGGTTGAGGATTGTTGAGAGGAATTGATTAGGGAGTTAAATGACTGCAATTGGTTGCAGGATTCTAGTTAATTGTTTGCATGGAGAATTGATTAAAGAGGTAAGGGATTTGATTGCCTTGTTAACTTACACTAAGTGGGAGTGAACTGATTTGATTGATCAATGAACTAGAATTGATTATTTAGTTGACTAGAAGAGAGTGGTTGTTAAGTTTGAGGGAATTATGTATGAGATAATAATAAATTATTTGAGGAACGTGCAAGTGAGGATTAATTAATAAATAAAATGTTTATTTATTAATAATGAATGGATAAATTTGAGATGAAATAAGGGAATTAAATAATTTAAACAATTATCTAATCTTAGAAGTGTGAATGTGGTCAATTAGATGATAATTATAATTTTTTTTAATTTAGGAAGGTGTTGAATGTTAATTAAAAAAATAATGATAATTATTTAATTAAAATAGAGGAATAAGTGTAATTAATGATGTAATTAAAATTACAAGATTTATTTAATTAATCAAGAAGTTTAATGGTAATTAGGACGTAATTAAATAAATAAGATTTATTTAATTAGTTGGGAAGGGTGAATTAGAATGAATTAATTAAATAACACAAAGTTAATTAATAGTAGAATATGATATTTGATAATAATGAAATAATGAAGTATTATTTTCATTAGGGTTGAAAAAGGGTGAAAATTAGTATAAAAGTGTTACTCATAGACCAAGACAATTTTGGGTATCTACATTTTGCCCCTCTTTGATGCAGTGCATTTTTATAGCGTTGTGTCAAACAAAATTCAAAAATTTGTGCTCAGGATTTTCCCTAGTATGCCTTGGTGATGGCGGGATAACATGTTGCCCCCTCAGAAAAAAATTGCAATTTTTTAAAAAATTAAAAAAAAAAAGGGAAATTGTTCCAATAAGCCAATTTTATTTGTTTAGGTGCAAGGACTGACAAAAGAAATTTTAACTAGAAGATAAGGTTAGTAAGAAGTGAAGAATGGTTAGATGGACCGTCCATCCAAATCAAGATTGATGTATGATTGATAATATTTGAGCTTTCAATAGTGCACATTTTATCATCATATAGCGTTTTATTATGAAACAAGCGGATGTATGTATACCTAAGCATGAATTGCGAAGGAGGATTTTATTTCCATTTGTCAAAGATTTAGACACATCAAACAAGGAGTGCCTTGATTCATATTAGTAGCAATAGAACCTTGTTGAAATATGTGAGGAAATAACCATAGAGCATGTTAATCTTGATGCAAGAAAGCATTAGTTGACCTTTGACTTGCATAGGATGTTTTGATTATGTCAAATGGAACTCCAATCACATTTAAAGAACTTAGTTACCCCAATCATGTTACCAAGACAAACCACAAACATAAATCAACATAAAGAAACATCATGATCCATCGTCGCTACTCTAATCACTTGTGTATATCATCGAGTAGCCTAGGAACATGACATAAGATAAATTAGATAAGATAAGACTTAACTAAACCAAAAGAGTCCATAACTTTTTAGATCTTCTTGTCCACTAATACGTGTTTGATATATGATTCAAAAGATTATGATTGTTTTAAGGATCAAAATATTTCGTGTAAGATGCTTGGTCTGGTTTCGATAATGCAACAACCTAGGAGACATGATTTTTGATAAGTATTGTTGATAGATACATAGAAAATTGATCAGCCAGTTTGAATGCTAGTTTGGTAGTTTCAACTTTTATTCCATGATTTGTTGAGCTTAGTTTTCTATAGGATGATTTGTTTGTGTCTGATCAAGATGTCACCCTTGACAAAAGACAATGGATATGGTAGATTTGCTATGTTTTATGATTTTTTGATAATTTTTTTAATGTTTTTGGATTTCATAGTATTTGAATGTTTTTGGATTTTTTGGATGATGATGGA
The DNA here is from genome assembly GCA_007258455.2 of Sequoia sempervirens. Taxonomy (NCBI): domain Eukaryota; kingdom Viridiplantae; phylum Streptophyta; class Pinopsida; order Cupressales; family Cupressaceae; genus Sequoia; species Sequoia sempervirens. The sequence continues at coordinate 58,016,194 of VDFB02373365.1, read as the reverse complement.
TGATAAAGATATATCAGTAGGTAGGTATATCAAATACCTTTTGAGATCTTGTCGCTAGCCAACCTAAAATTGATTGATCTGATTGAGTGATTATCGAGAGTGATAACATTGTTGAGGATACAAAACAATGCAAGGATAGTGTTATCAAGATAGGAACCACACAAGGATTGGGAAGGATACATCCCAAGATGATGATTGATTGATTGGATAAGATTGATCAAGGTTTCCAGCTAGGCTAGGAAAAAAATCTATCAAATAGTTTGATAACACACTGGAGTGTAAGTGCTTGATGATATTGATAGGGATTGTTTGGATTGATATCAATGGTGGAAAGTTTGATGGTGAGGTTTATTCGTGAGATGGTGGTTTCCACTTGAGATTCATATCATCAAGTGAGCTAGAAGATATATATCAATATATTTATTCAAAAGTAGGATTAATCACCTACCCCCAGTGTCTAGCAATCTGATTGATAAATAACCAAGTCCTTGATATTTAGGATTATCAAAAAATTGTACTGGTTCTAGAATACCCTATTCATGTAGGCCTAATCCTTTTCCTTTATAAAACATTCTTTGACAAATATTGTTTGTAATAGGATATTTGTTGTTTTGATAACAAGATGCTAACTCTTCTTTATTTTCTTGGGAATCATCAATGGTTGTTGTATTCTCATTAGTAAGAAGGCTTGATTTAACAAAAGTGAGCCATCCAAGTTGATAGGATACTGGTGCTTCATTGATATGTGGGATAGCTTCATGATCGATATCTTTGACTTGATTTTGTGAAATATTAGATTTTGATGGTTCTTCAAAAGATATCAATGCTTCAAAGTCGATGTAAAAACCTTCTTCATGGTCATCTTCTGAAATGTCACCATAAAGTCCTGTGAATTTGGCTATAGCTTGATCAATTGATAATATGTATAGAGTAGGAGACTTGTTTTGAAGGAAGATCATATATGTGTCCAGTGGAAGCAAGTGTCTCATCTGTAGAAGTAGAGGTGATTAGAATATGGATGGGGTCAACATTACTTTTTGGATCATGAATGACACAGAAAGTAATAATGGGATCTTGATCAAGGATAGGATGAGATTGCAAGATTTGAATAACTTGATCTTGATTAGTTTCAGGTACTTCTTATTGATGCTTTGGATTGTGTTCTTGACATAGACCGGGCTTTGATAATGTGGCATAAATAAGGAGACCTTAGATGGCTACAATATGTTGGGATGTTGGTAATGGAATTTGAATATGAATATCTAGAGTGGGTGACATGATGGATAGGATCCACATTGGTATTTGGTCTAGAATTTCATGATTATGGATTGAATCTATGTTAAAAATTAGATTATCTATTGTGGATAGCCCTTGGGGAAAATCCTAGGTGTTATTTGTGGATGCTTTGGTTGATGGGGATGATGTAGGTTGTTGTTGCAAAGGTTCTAATGATGAAGGAATGGAAGGAGAGATGGTAGATTCTTGTGGGCATGCCTCTTCAAGACGTCCTATCATTGAAGTCAAATGAGGTGGATATGTTATGGCAATTTCTAGACATAGGTAACTAGTTTTGATCTTGCTTGGGAAAATTATCTTGATAGACATGTCTAATTTCTCATCAAGTGAGCTATAAATATTGTTGATGTGATTATTATTGGATGGGTTGGGATCTTAGAGAGGAAGCTCTTCAGTTATCTTGATAGGTGATGGAGGGAATGGTGGTGAAAGAGAGCTAGAAGATGTAGGATTAGCCATATGATGGGATTGCCTGACTTTGTTTTCACGTGGAGTTGAAAATTCTTTTTTACACTTCTTACGAGATCATTGAAAAATGTTCTTTTCTTGAATGGATTTGTGGATTGGGATGAAGTGGATTGTAATGGGTTAGTGAATGATGGATTAGAATAGGATGCAGAGGTTATAAGACTTTCTTGGTTTGGTGATAGGGATGAAAATTTAGGATATGCATGGGAGATAGGGATTTACGATATGGTTTGTGTATTAATGGGTTAATTTTAGGTAAGGTTAGCAGATTAGATCAATAAACAAAAACCCAAAGAACTATGAAGTACAATGAAAGCTAAAACAAATAAAACGATTATACCATATTGCCTGCGAAGCCTCCATGATTCACCTCCATAGCACCTTCTAACTTGCTGATTGTTTCCCTCAGATCGAGTGTGTGAGCAATTTGATAACAAAGACAATGTCCTAAACAAGCTTTGAAGGATTTGAAGTGACTAAATGAAGTGTAAATGTCTATGCCTATGAAAAAATGACTATAATGCTTAGACTAGAATTAAGTATGCCAAAATCAAGAATTATTAAGAAAATGCAAGTATATGCGTAGTCGTGTGTGTGTAGTTGAAAATGTGAGGAAAATTGTCATTTTATAGAAAATACAATTTTGGACGGACAGACGAGATTGAAAGTTGACGAAAGCCTAAAATCAGAGGTCAAGATTGCGTGTGACAACCCCTAATTAGGGTTAGGGAAAAATTATTAAATGAGTGGCCAAGATGCCATTTGATAAAATCAAATCGGCGGTCGAGAATAAATGTGACAATTAGCCAAAAAGATAAAGATTTTTGAAAAATCAAGAAGATACAGACTGCTTGATTTATGAGATTCGAAAAATCAAGAAGATAAGAGTTGGATTGAAAAGCAGATTTGGAAAATCAAGAATTTGCTCAATTACTTGATTTTTGGAAGAAGATTACCTTTTTGAATTAAATTAATTCAAAATAAGGATTTTGTGTGATAATAAATAATCTTTTTCAGATTATTTACCAAAATGAACTGACAGTTAAGAATGTGATATCATTTTAAATAATTTCATTTATTTAAAATGAGGGGAAATGTTAAATTTAGCAATTAAATAATTAAATATAATTATTTAATTTAGAGGATTATGACCGATAATTAAATAAATTAATAAATTCATTTAATTATGAAGATTAGTGAGATATTAAATAAATAAATAAAATTCATTTATTTAATAATCGAGAAGACATAAATGAATGAAGGTAATTAAATAAATTAAGAAATTTATTTAATTGTGGGAAGATTTAGATGATTAAAAACATATTAAATAAATAAATATAATTTATTTCTTTAATAATCATGAAGAATAAAAGAGATATTAATTAATTAAACAATTATAAATTATTTAATTAATAGTAGGAAGAGGACCAACGACATAATTAAAATGTCATAATTATGCTAGGACGAAAGTGGTGAAAATAGAGCTTGCAGGCCTAGGTCATTTTTATGTGTCTACACTTTGGTTTTGAGGAAGACTTTGGATGGAAGATTGGTTTCTCTTATCAAGGATAGGATAAGGATGACTAATAGATGTTTGTTGGGGATTAATGGTATGGATTGTGTTAACTAGTTCTTGATATTAAGGGTAGATGGATGGATGAGTAGAGCTTATGGATTGTTGGTAAGAGGGGTAGATGATTGGCTAACTCAGGACTATGGGTGATTAGTATTGAGGATTGATGGATGGGTTGCTAAGGATCGATTGGTATTCAACTTGACTACAAAGAAGATCAAGGTAAAATGAAGAAATGGTCATAAGTTTGGATTAGGATGATTAATGGAATGGTTTAGAAGGATAAGTTGGTGGAGTTTGGTTGGATTATGATTTTTCAAATATTTTTTAGATTTTTTGTTGATGAGATTTTGCAAATGCAAAAGACCTTAGATATTTTGACTTGTGATCCTAAAAGGAGATTACTTCGTAAAAATTTGGGAGGGACTAATGTAACCAAATGAAAATCCTAAACCTCAAATGATGATGGTGTTTTGATAAAAAAAGTTGAATTCCAACTAGACTAATGAGTTGAACTCCTACTTTTGTTGATGGTGATATGTTTTGAAAAAATGAGGTTTGAATATTTTTAGTAGATGACACTAGACCACTAAATTTGTTTGGTTTTCTGATTTGAAGATGCTAAGACGAGATATCCAGGACTTTGATATGACACTAAGGATGCAATATTTAACCTAGGAAAATTGAAAGTTTGTTGAAAAGTGACTTTGTTCTAATTTTAAATTCTATGTAAAAAGAAAGTCAAGTTTATGCCCATTCTAAAAATAGTCTTTATTTTATTTTTTTTGACATGTGTGACAAAAGATAATAATTACGGTGTAGTCTATAACAGATGTGTTGAAGAACCTGACAATTGCGACTGACACAAGTGCATTTCAAATGTTTACTAAGGTGGGATACTAACTTCTACTAGATTTCTCACCACAGATGTAGTGCATAATACAACAAATGCATTGGGGGTAGAGAGATGCATCTTTATGATAGATAAATGTGTCATAGAAGCTAACAAATGTGTTGTATTATTTTTGAGATGCAAATACACAATTGCAGTGCACATGCTAACAAATACAGTGCACTAGTTTTGTCAAAAAAAAATCTCTCTAAGGGACCCTAGGACTTTGATTACTTTTCAATTTTTTGATTTGATTCAGTTGTGAAAACATAGAAAATAGTGTATATAAGTTTTTAGTTGTGACTCTTAACAATGGGTGACAAAGATAAGGCCTTAAGGCCAATTGGTTTTATTGGTAATAATAGACCCAAATACATTCACAACTTAATTATTGGTAGATCAGGTTTGTAAACTTATAGTAGGCCCACATCGCATTAAAGGGGTAAATATTTAGAAAGATCAGTAGTGAAGCAATTGGGATGATTGTTCAATACCTTTTTTATTTGAAAGTAGATAGTAGATGCCCAATGACACAGGGTCATCAATAGATGCCACAGGCACACCTTCTTTCTCTTCCTAAGAGGCTATTGCTAGCAACCCAAAAAGACTCTATCTCGACTCAAGAGAGTACATGGTGAGTAACTTCACACGTTGATCTTGTTGTGTTGCACCACTTATAAGTTATGGCCAAACAAGACTTTAAGATTCTACAACAATGGTTTGTAGTGGAGGAACCCTTAAGAACACCACGCCATACAACCAATGCAAGACCAAATTCTCAAACCCATGTCTGGAATCATCTGAGACCACTAAGGTACACTCTGTATATAACAAGCCAACCATTCACTAAAGTAAAATTCCCTAAGTTTTCACTTTCAATTAAATAAACTATGTAACTTAACCATTGACATAAAAAAATTATTTTCTTTAAATGAACATAGATGTCATAACAATAATCAACATTGATTGCATTCCAATATAATAGTTCAGATATTACAATATTTCAAAGAATGTGTACAAAGCACATACATAGCTCAACTGAGCTTCAAAGCAATAGATATAGATGGTCCAAGAACCTCCTTTCAAATCTTGGTCTTATGTCGCCTGCTAAGGAGGGAAGCATCACTCAAGTGATTTTTTGCCAACCACAGACTCATATGTGGTCCCCCACACATCTATCATATGATGGATGGCCCTACCCTTCGACAAAGAGATTGGTGGAGTAACCTCGTAACGAAAACCATTCTGAGCTTAGTGTTGTGTCCTACATGACTAGAACTTGTAAACCCTACAATCTGGAACTAGTATGCATAAATGGATCGCGGTGAATTGACAGTGGAGCCAAAGGCTAACACACTACTTTGGCCAAAGTGTTCTCACTCAGTACTTTGAGTGATAGTCATCATACTCACATACACTACTCAAGCTCGATTTGACTTTAGGCCACTATAAATTATACATAGGTATTTGCTCCAATGGGTAATTTTTAACCCTAGAAACATCCTATTCCCTTTCCCACAAACTTAATGGTATTTCTACCCATAAAGCATAAATACAAGTTACCCTCACTTCAATGGGTAATCAAATCCCAAGTGTAACTTACAAGCTATCTAATTCAATCATATAACTTGGCTATGAATAACCCTTAAGCTATCCTTGTTTAATGATATCTAGTATATTTATACTTATGACAAACAATCCCTCCTATTATGGAGTAAATACAAGCAGTTTCATAGAAAATCATAAAATAACTTCTTTTTCCTTTCCAAAGAAAATGCTATGATTCCCTAATGAAAGTGATCTCAAGCAGTTCAAATAAAGTATTCAAATCTCAATCTTTCATAAATAAAGACAAATAAGAGAAGACTATATCCTCATGCTTGTAATATGCTTAACCAATTGACTAACTTAACGCACAACCTTCCAACAACGGCTTACTAGCTTACTTTACCGACTCATAGTAATTCTTCACTATAGCCTCTTACTAAAGATAGCATTATACTCTCACAAAATAAATCTAGCTCTCACAAATTGTAGCTCTTAGAATATTTGTAGCAAAATAGAAATGCAGATTAATGCGTCCCAAATCAGAGAACTAGCCTCTCTAGTTATACAAAAATTGAGACATTGCAGCCTACAGAAAAGGCATGTCAGTCGACACCTTTCTTCATGCAGGTCAACTCACTTCATACAACTAAAAGGTGGCAGAAATATGAGTGTGAACTCAACATAATATACTACAAATTGACCATTTTAATTGACAACAGCTAAAGACTGATTCAAATGTGCACATGCCCAAATGATGACATTTGACTTGCAACCAAAATAGAATTCTACAGAATATAGAGTTTTCATACATTGACTCCATGTTGTAGCTATCATCTCTATCTTTTGGTGCGGTTTAACTGTTTGAAAAAATCTTTCTTTTTTTTTTATATGCAACACTTATACTATGTCGACTTGGTCATAGTTTCATTGAGCAACAGAGGAAAGATGAGTCACTCCACAATAATAACATTTAAATGGTTCTTTGACTAGCTCGTGACTTGCTATTTGCTTTTCCTATTATCATGCATTCAAGATACTTTATGAAGCAGTTTCAAATATTTCATCGCTTTATATCTTGGATAAAAGTGTTCTAAGTTTAAATAATTCGCTGCAATAAAAACAGTGATGCATTTCAAATAGTATTGACTATGGTTTACTTCCCATATCGGCCTTTATTTTTGCACATTACTTGCATATGGTTCGACCTTTAATGTTTTGCATAACATATGTATTAATCAGCCCATAATACTTTGCATAACAGATATACAAATCAGCCTCTATTTAATTATCATATATACATATAGATATATATTTGTATATATACATGTACATATATATATATTTATAATGCTATCACATATATATATATGTATATATACTCTAATATATATATATATATATATATATTCTATGACAATCAAACACATACATTTGACATACAAATGAATAAGATCAAATTAACATTCATATAATAATAATATTGACTATATATAAATATATATGTATATATATTCCTCTATGTACATGTGTATGTACGCATATATATGGATATATGTATATATATATACACACACACACATTCGATTGCACAATCAAGTACATACACAATTACTATCTTATTGATAAGAGATATACGTGCGATTTGTTTATACTTATATACATACATGTCATTTTGTTCGTTTGATAGCACCATGCTCATAAGCAACCTGTTCATAAGTGTGCATAGGTACATCTATCTATGTACTCTTATGTACGTGTTCCTCCATGTGTATGGTCTATTATTTGACATTCATATACATACATATACATACATTCTACGTGTGTTCCCCTCATCAATTAAAGCATAGTAATATAAGGAAGAACTCATAAGCTCTAAACAGATAAACATCATCCAAGCATGCATTCAACAGTAATCATGACCCTTACTAATGCAAACACTTCATACTAAGGATGACTTACCAATTCCCAACATAATAACTTGACTCATCCATTCTACTGTGAGTGTGTGTCTAAGATCAGTTAGGTTACGTTACTGGTTACCCGACCAGGTTCTTCTCTTGAGTGATAGCCCCCCTTGCACCTGAAGGATTGAACATATACCTACATCCAACTAACACATTCCCACTATAATCAGTTATTCAACAAAGAATTCTTTCACATAATATCTTTCCATAGTTACAATATCCAATTCAATAACCATCCATTTCACCCATATGCATTCCATCACATAACATTAAATGGAATAACATTCATTCATAATTCATTGATAACAAAGTGCAAGTACAATTTATTCTCAAATAGAATTATAATTACATTCACTCATGCAACAATTTACCCTAACACATTAATAGTAAATAGGTAAATACACAATGGGGTGTAACACTGTATGACACAAGTGGATTGAGCTCACCTTTCGGTTTTTGCCCCTTTATATAGCTTGTTGGAGATACTTGGTTGAGGTCAAACCCTAGGTTGTACTCCCAAGCAAGCTTCCTACTTAAAATAAAAAGGGAAAGTTTTAAATGTTGCTATTTCTCATCACCCAGGATTCACACATAGTGCAAGGGGAGAGGATACTTTAAACAACACTTTCGGTGGACTAACTCACATATGTGCAAGTGCACAAGACACAGTATACACTCATTCTTTTTAGGGTACAACAAATGTAAATGTGCAAGTTGTAAATTTTAAAGCCCAAAAATGAAGTGTGTCATGTTCAATTAGAATAGAAATTGCAAGTTATCTTGTTCTTTTCAAAACCCAAACGAAGATGATAGTTGTGGGTAAATTTTTAAAGCACCAAGAAAAATGTTCAAGATAAGATTCTTTTCAGTGCACCAAAATTAAATGTTATAATTCTCCAAATAATCGCCACCAATTGAAACCTAGATTTTAGTAATAGAAAAATCTCTACCCTATTGAAATTAGAAATAAGAAAATAGACATCAAAACTTATACCTTCTTTTTTTATTTGTTTACCAATTAGTTGCGGTGCAGGATTGATCAGTTGCAGTGCACAAAATGTCGATTGCAGTACAGGGAATGTCGATTGTGGTGTGTGGAATGTCAATTATGGTGTAGGAATTATCAATTACAGTGCACAAAATGTTGACTGCAGTACACTAATTTGATTGTGGTGCACAAATTTAAACCTGTAGAAATAGAGATTAAGATGTGATGAGTGTGGCTCTAAAAATTGCACATACATCACACCGGTGCACATATGTGTTTCACTAATGCGTCTCCAAATCTCTCAGATGTGTTTCAAGCCATGAAGATTGTGTTTCAAATCTCGACGATTGTGTTGCATGTCAAAATGAATGCGTTGCACTTCCTGTAGCTTAAAAAATTCTAAATTTTGTATAGAAAATTGTTATTCACATCAAGTTCACCATAATGTAACTTGGAAAAATGAGATTAAACATAATAAAGGCAATAAATTAACATAGTAAACCACAAATATTGCAATTCAAAACCTAATACAAATTCAAATCAACAAATAGAATGCAAGCAACACAATGAAATTATAATTAAGAAATCATTATGTAGACACTGAAAAATGTCCTAAATGATATCATACACTTGAAACAGGCTTACTAACATTGTTTCCTCTTTAAACACATCCTCTTTTCTCTTAATTAATTAAATTAACCTAGTTAATTGAATTAAAGGCATCATTTTTGTCCATTAACCTAATTCATCAATTCATGTTAATTCATTCCCTCTTCACGCTAACATTTCATCTCATTAAATTAAATACATAAAAATATTTAATTTAATTTCCTAAGTCATCTTATTTAATTAAATAACCCTAAGTTATTAAAATCAAATATCGTTTCATCTCTCCCGCATTCATTAAATCATTTAATTTAATGAAACACACTTTAATTCTTCTAATCTCCTAATTGTGTATTAAACCTTGTTTAATTAACAATTAAACTAATTTTACTCTAAAAAGGGGAATATTCCCATGGAATATTCCTCATCTCCTTTATTGCACAATTAAAACTTTATTTTGATTTGTAAAATACCTTTTATCCTCACCCATGATTTGGAATATTCTCTCTCCTCCAATCAACTCACTTGGCTTCTTGAGCAAGCTAAACCTTATAACCTTTTGAACAGGTCAAAAGTGTGTTTGTTTGGAGAAAATGTGAGCCCTTGATTAAAATCCATCACGCATTCTCATCCGTTGATGAGAATCCATGATCCATGCATGCCTCTTCTTCCTTCCATCCTTGACCATTGATTGATCTTTTTGATCTCAACCATCCATTTCTCATTTTCTTTCCTATAAATAGGTCACTATTTGGAGACAAATGGATCCATCTTCCAATTGAAAAGTCATACTATTGAATTCACTCACACTCACACTCTCAATTTACTCACTTTTAGCTTAATTTAGCTCATTTTAGTTGCATAATAGCTTAATACATCCATTAATGGCTTCCATGCATCCATCTTAGTTTGTTTATAAATTATGGTTTCCATCTTTTAGCTTAGAATTAGCTTAGATTAGCTTAGTAATTGCATAATTAGATCAATTTTAACATAAAATCATGTTAATTTAGCTTGCATCATGTTCAATTTAGCATAAATCAGGTTTTCATCCATTTATCACAATGGTTTCATCGATTATGTTCCATAGAATCAATTAAAATAGGCTCACTAATCATGAGATTAGGAAAGGGTCATTGTTCTACATCAACACGACACCAATTCCAAAATAGGATAAGTTTCAAATGGGTTAGAGTAGGAATTTAACTGTTTTCATAGTTTGTAACTTTCTGTTTCAGTAAATACTTAGTTTAACTTTCAATTTGAATGATCTTGTTTGTAATTGAGGTGTAGTAGCTAAGTTATGCTTCGATTCATCATGGATCAAGCATAATTGACCCACCCTGACAATCCTCATCTCACATTTTGGTGCTAGAAGGAGGGAAAATTGTTAATTTAACTAGCTTTTAGCTTGAATTCTATTTGTTTTCTATTTTGCAAGATATAACGACACCCAAATCACAAACAACGACACACTTTGAAGTGAGTGATAATATAGCGAAGATTTTAAATATGGCAACGCTAATTTAATATAGAGGTATCAAAAACTTCAAACAATGATGCCCCCAAATCCATTAGAGTGACACCCGAAAAAATCTCAACGCTATCGTGCTCTCTGTTTCTGTTGTAGAGTGACGCCCACTTTAGATCGCGACGCTATCATGTGCAGTGACGCCCAACTAGGGGTGTTGTAGGTTCAATGACATGGAGCTAAAGTGAAGAAAGTTTTTCTATCTTGAAAATTCTATGATTGTAACAAGTGTTTGACGCTTTGGGGAAATTATAACCCAACTTTTATGCTTTCTACTTTCTGCTTTAGGACACACACTAAATTTCCATTGGGTTTAAAATGAACACTCAAACGGGAATAAATCGAACCCTCATCTCATCATTGTCTTTTGGGTTTAAAATTGAAGAAGACAACTTCATATTTTGTTTGGTGCTTAAAACGAACTCATCACTGCTTTGAGGGGTTAAAATTTACAATTGTTTGTTATGTTTTGTGATTTACAACGTTGTTCTTGAATGCGTATGAAATTATCTTGTTCCATTTGGTGACCTTGAGAAATAGAAACATTCTTCAACACTTTGTATAATCACCTACATCTTTCAATTTGGATTAAAATTCAACCCCTTTGCGAGTGTGAGAAAAGGCATAGTGTATGTTCTCTCTTTATTCATACAAATAAATATGATTGAACTACGGATGTAGTTCCTTGCTATTATTTACCTTTAGAGGGCCTACCTCCCCATTTCAAAAGGAGGGAATGACCCAGGCAGTAACAAACTAAAGCCAAGCTCTTCCAAACCACTATATAGATGTGTGGTTGCAATGAAAATTGTGATCAATGGGAAGCGGTACATGATAGCTCTCCCCCAGTATCTTTAGGATGCGTAAAGCCCTTGTTCTAAGGGTTGGGAGACCTCTTGATGGAGTTTATCATTGCACCCCCTAAATTGGAAGCCCTTACTATGAACCCTTGTTTAGAAGCCAAAAATCCTTTATATTTGTTGGTGCAAGAACGATCATTCTGAAGCGACCCCACATTCTTACTATTCAATTGTAGAAATAGAAAAAATCCTTTTGATCTCCAGATTTTAAGGATTTTGAGATTTGGTGGTCCTGAGAAGTGTATGTCATGGAGGGGAGCCAATGTTGCCAAATCTCTAACTGTTCGCATTGTTTAGTGTTTGGAGAAATCCGAGTAGGGATTCAACAAGTATAGCCATTTCAAACCTAGGGTTGTAAATGATTGTGAGTCAGTTTAATACTTTTCTTGGTTCCAAAACATTACAAACAAACATTCATATCTTCCTCAAAATTTCAAACACTTTGGCCTAATTACTACTTGTCCTAAGGATTCTATCCTTAGAGATTTCTAAATATCTTGACTTGTATCTCAATCCATATTTTCCAAAGACAACATAGACAATTATGACTTCAACCTCATGATTCTCAAAAAATGGACATTGTGAAAGTTATGATGTTTTTGACATAAACATTTAGTTTGGAAACATAATCAAGACAAGTGTTTGTGGTAAAATAAATTCACTTAAGCAAGATAAATTGAAAAAATTGAACCCCACATGACCATTTGGAGACTGATGGCTCCTATTGAACAACCAAACCTTATGCTCGCTATCATACAAGGAAAAAATTGTAACATTGAGTCCAAAACCATTCATTTTTATTGTCCAAATCATTGAGTTCCATTATCCAAAAACATTGAGTCCAAATTCTATTGTCATCATTGGGTCCTATTTCCAAAATCATTTGAGTCCTATTTTACCAAAATCATTGAGTTCTTAGAGTATTATCACTTTAGAGGTATAGCATGTTTCTCACTACCTTGGTCTTGGAAAACAAAGGTTCATTCTAGGTCAACATTGGGTCAAACATCTCACTCACCCCTTCATCAAAATTCATTCTTCATCTCACCAAACTTTGCAAAAATTTCAAATACAACAACACTTTGGACTTGGACATCTATCAATCAAACCAACCCCTAACTTAGCTACTTTGTATGTGAAATGAATCCTTTTCCATGCATTTAGTTAAGTTAGTTATCACTTTTGGACTAGTCTATATTGAAGGTCACAAATCTACCCTAAATATTTGAGTCAACTAGAGAGTTCAAACATTACAAATCTCAACATAACTCTCCCATAGTTGACCCACAATTTATGGTAACCACAAGATCAAAACACAAGAGAATCATGGAGAAAAACAAAACCACATTCATCTCAAGTGATCTAAATCCTCAAGAATTTGATCCTAGAAGTCAATATTTCCCATCACAACAACCCTCATCTCCATCAGGGCCGTATGAGATAAAAAAACATCACAAACAACCCATTTGGACTTACTAGAGAAGAAATTATGGAACATCAAGCCTTAGAAAATGTGGCACCAATTTCCCCATCTTTTGTTGCACAATCATTGACACAAGGCTTGAATTCATCTAAGATTCAACCAACTCCATCCCTTGTGCCAAGTCAACCCTTAACATCTAGTCTTGCAATTTGGATAGGAACCAACCTGTCTCACTTCATGTCTAGGAACAAACACAACTTTGGGTATTCACAAAATGACCATTCCATTAACCACCAACCTTCCCCAAGACACAAGTCGAATACCAACCTTTGAAAAAACACTTACATTCCATGACGCCACAACAATCTTAACATTTCAAGCACAACCATCTTCATCCATCATCACAAATACCCCAAGTATGCCTAATGTTACGAAAGGTAATGTGAACCAAGTGCCTCAAGTGGGACAACAAGGAAAAGTTGACATGTTCATGCAAAGTCAACCCTTGACAAGTGGTTCCAACAACCCCATTGACACACGAAACAAGTGGTTACCCGAGCTACTCAAGTCAATCCACCATCCACATCAAACCCATCTATCATCATCCCAAATTAAAACAACACCTTGGTTGTGAATCACATCAACCAAGGTAATAGCTTGATCCCACCTCAAATACAATAAGGAAATCCTCAAGACATCGGTCAAGGAAACCTTTTTAATCAATGGATTCAAGGTCCTAATATGTCATTACCATCACAATATTCAATGGCATCATCATTTTTCCCCACAGTCCCTCTCGCCATGCAAAATCAAATGGGACCTCAAACTTACATTCCTCCATCTCAATCCACCATCTTGCAAGGAATGTTGAACCAAGGGAATCCCCAACATCTCATCACCAATCCATTACCCACTCAAAACATGAATATCCATAATCTTCCACCGATGTCCCAACAGACACTTGATCCCTCATTGCAAGCACACACCTTAGCCTTTCAACAAGCACAACAAGCCTATCAACAATCCCTAGTGGCACAACAACAACAACAACAACAACAACATCAAGCAACCTTAGCAGCACAACAACATCAAGCCCAACAAGTAGCCTTATTAGTGCAACAACAACAACAATCTCATCAAGCAGCCCTAGCAACACAACAACAACAAGCTTATTAGCAAGTCGTCCAACAACAACAGCAACAACAAGTGGCCTTAGCAGTATAACAATAGCAAGCCACCTTAGTAGTGCAACAACAACAATCCCAACAAGCTGCCTTAGCCGTGCAACATCATGCTCAACAACAACCAACAAAAAGCATTAATTGCTCAACAATATACCCAACAACAACAAATACTTGCATAACAAAAATTGCAGAGTTTATACTATAACCCTCAACAAAACATCATCAACCCAAACACGTTGGGAGCATATACGCCTCCACCACAATCACCTTCACAATATCCTACACCATCATACACCCCATAACAACTTATCATATCAAAATCCCACATACAACCCATCTGTCATCCCAACATTTGTTCCTCCACCAAACCCACCAAACGATCTAGCATCACAATTTAAGGCACCATATCAAGAAATGTAAGACCTTCGAATAGGCAAGACAAAGAAGCCCCATACATAGAACCTATTTCCATATCCATTTGATTGAAACATTGCAATAGTACCATTCCCTCCCGATTTTGAAATCCCAAAATTTGACAAATACAAAGGGAGAGGAAGTCTTGTGGACCATATCAAAGAGTTTAATGTCATGTGTATAGAGGCCACCTATAATGAGTTCTATTTTATGCGCCTTTTCCCATGAAGTTTAACAGGTCTTTCCATGGATTGGTTTTCTGAACTTCCCTCGGCATCAAAACTTTCCAAGAAATCATTGACAAATTCATAGATCACTTCTCCTTCAATATTGACATGGATGTAAGTCTAGAAGAATTGTACACTTTTAGACAAGACAAAGGGGAATATTTTGCTAATTTCTTACAATGGCAGAGACAAAGAGTTAGTAAAAGCAAGTGGCCACCTCTTGACGAACAAGAAGTGGGAATTATCATAGAAAATATAGATCCAAATCTATCATTCCACTTGAAAATACAATGCATCAAATCTTATGACAAGCTTGTCCTTAGAGCCCTTAACATTGAGAGATCCCTAATCTCACAAGAAACACACAAGTGTATAAATACAACCGCCCATCCATTAGTTTTAACAACAAGCCCCACTATTGGTCCAAGAACAAGAATGTTACTAGTGTTGGTGTTGTTGATGCAAAGGTGGTCTTAACTGCTCCTAGACAAGAAAACACCCAAACCATGAATACAAAACAACCGTACACATCACCATCAAACAATCAAACAATCAATGTTGCAAACACTCAATGCTGACAATAGAGAACAAATAATGCTCCTAAGTGACAATTCACTCCCTTAGGGGAACTTATGGAAGACGTGTTGAAGAGGTGATACAGTCTAACCTTATCACACTCCCAGATTTCTCAAACTATCAAGAGCCACAAATCAAACCTTGTAGCTATAGAGAAGATTACTTTTGTAAATTTCACTGGTACAAAGGTCATAACGCACAAAAAAAAATTAGGCTCAAACATCTAATAGAGGATCTTATTGAACAAAGAGACATTGAGGTCAATCAAAAACCTGTTAATTTAAATATGAAAATTTACACGGACCCTATGCCTGATTGTGGAAAAACAAAAGATTCGACAAAGGCATCAACTTCAAACAATACCCAAGATACCACGTTGGGACATGTTTACACTGTTTATAAGGAATCATATATGTATCAAGATACTATTTTAAAACAAAGTCCAAACCCTTTAACAATTTTTAGCACTATTTTATATTGCAATGACATCAAGTGGATATCAGATTGTGATATATCTCCCACATA
Organism: Sequoia sempervirens; assembly: GCA_007258455.2. Taxonomy (NCBI): domain Eukaryota; kingdom Viridiplantae; phylum Streptophyta; class Pinopsida; order Cupressales; family Cupressaceae; genus Sequoia; species Sequoia sempervirens. The sequence goes on along the minus strand of VDFB02373365.1, from coordinate 58,000,119 downwards.
TAACTCAATGATTGGGCATGTTGAAGAAGTTCCAAATGAGCCAGAAATATCCCTTATTGCACCCATACCCACAAAATGTTGCGAATATTCGTTTACCAATGATATATCATCCACCCAAGGATCATGTCAAGACGAGGCTCTTGAGGATAATGAAATTTATTTTGAATCGAGTCAAGATCAAGAACCCCTATCCCCAGAGTTTCACAAAGAACTAAGGGACATTTTCCAAACCATTTTAAACTCCAAAGATGTCCCTGATATCAATCTTGAGATGTTTCTTTTTGATGAGCATATAGATGTTCTTCATCCAATACAAGAGTCTCCCACTCTTGATATTCCTACACAAGAGCAAGCAACAGTCGAGATTATTGATTCTTAAAGTGATTGTGCATCATTGACATCTTTTGAATCAGTACCAACATCTTTTGAAATAGTATCAACAGATAATGATGTCATAGAATCAAAGAAAATAGTTCATGAGCGAGAAACAATCAAGATTCTTTATTCTTATAGTGATTGTGCATCATCGACATATTTTGAGTCAACATACACATATTTTGAAGCAGTATCAATAGAAAACAATGTCATAGAACTAGAGAAAACAGTTCATATTCCTGAACAGCAGGCACCCATAGCAATATCATGTGTTCATGACAAGTCATATTTAGTGGCTATGGATCAGAGAATACATTATTAGGGAAAAGGATTAGGTATTGATAATACCTTCACAACATCAGGGGCAATCTTGTCTATAACAAACATCAACATATGGGGCACGAAGGATCCTTATGATGAAAATGCAATCAATGCTACAACTAGCCGTATCATGAGTTGGAATTCACCCATCATCTCATACACAAATTGGGACCAATGTAAAAAGCAAAATTCCTATCAAAGGAAGGTGAAAATCATCAAAGAAAATGAAGTAGTAAAGCAAAAAGGACACGTTAGGTACAAATGGATACCAAAGAAAAATAAAGAAAATCATCCCTCAAAAACTCCATTAGTCAAAGAAACTATGGGGAAGAATAAAAAAGGGAAATACATCTATCAAAAGAGTCCTCAAATACAAAAGCAAGCTTCTCAAAAAAGGTGTTGGCCTCCTAGAATGATCTTAATAACTAATCCTTTACAAACATGATTCAAAGATTGGACATGTAACCTGAATAGCCATTTCAACCATCATGAAGGTGCATTTAACTTATCAACCCAGGGACGTGAACTTGAAATGGGTTAGCATAGTATGTGCACTAGGAAGTCAAAGTAGCCATTCTATTCTACAACTAAGGAACACACAATAATGAAAGTAAATTGCTTGAAAAGGAATGAAACAAATGTTGAACATCGATCAATGACTATGCTAAGCGGAAATGCATAACAAGAATGAAAATATGAGCAACAAAAAGGACACTGCTCTGTCTACTTTGGCTGTAGGAACAGTCACATAATGAAATTCTAGTGGTTGCAGGAACAGTCGGTGCAAGATTTATAACTAAGTACTAAACAACAAGTAATACTAAATTGATTCTAAACTAAGAAGACAAATTACTCACCAAGTGGGACCCCTTGGATAAGTATCCTCTAAAACTAATGAAAACTCAGATGCTCGAACTCAGAACTTTATTTTATTCACTGTGAATCATAAGTACAAAAGAGTAATGTATTTGTATTACTGGAAACTGGAGAGTGCAAGTACAATATCAAATCATGCAACCTTTCACAAAGGAGCATCAAATCATTATTTATACTAACAACTAAATGAGGCAGTCAACTCCATGACTGGGAGGACGCCATTTAGGGAAAATAGAGGAAATGGAGCGATTGCGGTTACACATGCATGGAATTTGGTCAAACATGCAGGTCCAAATGTAGATCCAGTACAACGGTAAAGCCCATGCATGCTCAATCATTAAAGTCCACTACAAGGCGGTTACGTTCAGTTGCATGAAGAATCTTCTGTCGTCAGCTGCCTTTGACTTGAAGCGATTCCTTTGCTCGACGTTATGGTGCATACCCAGCTGGCGGTGTCTTCCTCAACTTGGAGTATTAAATCTACATGGCAAGATCAGTACGCATAATAACTGCACATCTATAACCACTCTAAGAAACATTCATTAACCACATGCAGAATCAATATAGATAATCCACATATTATGCCAAATGTCATTAAAGCTTGTAGAGATAGGATTAGGTCCAATGTCAATGGTTTGAGGGAAACATTATGAAAATACCGACATTTAACATTAAATTCCATGACATCTATTAGCGAATAAACTATAGATTCTACCAAAAAATGGACCAAAAACTAGGCTCATCACTCCCCCAACCTAAATTTGGACATGTGTCCACACATGCGAGATGGGAGTGGTGATTTGACAAGGAATAATGGAATTTTATGTAAACTTCTATACTAATGTACAGTGATTAAATGAACACACTTTTTTTTTTTTTTTTAGATTGTAGGAATCGGGTGGCACGACCCCATATAAACTGCAATGCGCCTGGTAAACTTTTTAACGTGATCAGCGGCGCTGGCACGACACGCCCTCCGGTACCATGGGGGTGGGGGAGACTAGACCTCGTGACCAACCTCCTGCAACAAGAAAGATTTAGCCAACCGAGCTAGGGCCCCAACCCTAAATGAACACACTTAAAAGATGATTACATATAGCAATTAATATGCACATATCTGAATATGTGGAAGATTTGTTGCAAAGATCGTGGAGAAATTACTGTTCGCCCTGTGGGAATAAATTGAGCAATTAGTGACAATGAAGTGGAGTGAGGTGAGGTGGAATGAAGTGATGGAAGAGAGAGAAAGGTGGTGATGGATGGGTGGATGGGTGAAGAAATAGAAGCCCACCTAAGTGAAAGTCTTTATTATGAGAGAGTACGTACCTTAATTAGCCAAAAGGAGGGACACTAGGTCCATTTCCTTCGGTTGCAGGAAGCTCAAGTGTCGAATGCTAGATGAATTGTTGTAGGAACTCTTCTTTGGAAACTGGCTTGTGATATAATATGAGGCGATGACCATTGACAAGTAATTTGAACCTGACAGGGTCAATGGTAGTGTTAGCTCACCAAATCTGCACCCAGTTTGCTAAGCTTTTAATTGCACTTAGTAGATTTGGACTAACATGGGACTCCTTTCAGGTTGTGGGTGACCTGTTTGAAAGCAGACCTCCAGTGATAAGGGATGGCTTCCCCTTTTTGATGCCACCTAACTACTTTAAACTCTGAGATAAGGGTAAGAAATTGCATAAAATAAACCTAATATAGAAAGAAACTAAGGTGATACACCAAAAAACCTAGACCTGCTAACAGCCTTGCACATTCAAATCAATACTTCAAATCCAACTCATGCAACTCCCTTTCCAATATAGTTAACATCAGTAATTTATAAAGAGGTCTGTAACAATGTTTTCAAAAGGAAAAAATAGACTTCGCAATTAATAACACCATTAAACAACATAGTTTATAACTTGTAAACATGCATTTTCTGTCAAATGGATGTATGAAACATGGGACATGGGACACGTTTTTAAGGAAAATGACTTTTCACAAAACAGACTGATCAACCATTAATGACACCATAAAACATGGAGAGAAGTTAAAATACTCCAATATATTAATTCAAAGTGCTTACTGTATAATAGGCCTGTCTGAGTTACAATGCAGCTCCATAAAAAAACAACTCTAAGAAAATGCAAGCTATCCTTCTACTAGAAAAAGAAAGAACTCCCCCAAAACTCAAGTATCAAGATACTTAAGCAAAACTGAAACCAAAAGCCCACACAAGTGTTTCTAGAAGATTATGCTCAGATAAAAATAGAAAAGGCCCCAAAAGAACCTTCTAGAACTCTCTAAAATGCCTTCCACATGAAGGAAAAGTATGCCAAGTCAAAAGTCACACCAAAAATGTGACAAAAAATCCTCCAGCTGGCCTCCCCTTCACAAAATCAGTCCAAACAACATCTCACACTTCCCACACTTCTGCAAATCATCATTGGTCCTATTACAACATTTGACCACATTCCCCATCATGCAATATGTGTGTTTTTGAAAACACATGGCCTTTTAAAGCATTAAATATAGTGATTTTGTTAAGTGATTCATAAAACATCACTTAACAAATCACTTTACAATTAAGTTCAAATTAAAGGGCCCCACCATTTAAAATGCATTACAATTTGTAGCAACTAAAATTGATTTTAAATCACTTACATGATATTCCAAATATTGAAAATTAGTGCAAAATGATGTGTTAAAAGTTTACAAAAAGTCTCCAAGGTATTGACCACTAACTCACCATATTCTATATTTTTCCCACACATGTCATACTCATTGGTTTGCAAAGGCATATAGTCATCAATAGCACTTGGCCAATATGGCCAACCTCCAAGTCTCTTGGAAAGCATATTCCACCTTGCATGGCATTGGTCAATTACAAAGCATCACATAAGGGTCACATGGCAAATGCATTGTTGTACACTCCCTTGTTGTATGTTGGAAAACACCTAGCAATGATTAGAAGGGGGACAACCCTAAGGCATA
>VDFB02373365.1:57970747-57995465 GCA_007258455.2 Sequoia sempervirens | reverse complement strand
CCTCAATCAAAGTCAAGGTTTAAGAATACTAACTTATTGATCTGAATATCAATTGAGCCTTAATATAAACTAGCTTATTTTAAGAATTTCATCTTTCATATACCCCACATACTTCCAAAGGCCAAGCATCTTGCATTCATATGCTACCATTGGCATGCCACATTGTCAAGGGAGATGAAAATTTAGTGAACTTATCAAAGAAGTATTCTAAAATATATTCCTTTGAAAAATCATGAAAAATACCATGAGATGGATTATAACATTAATTATTCTACAATTGTGAATTGTTCCCTACTGGGTCCCAAAATCATTGTTCATACTCCTAGAGGAATCAATCTGCTTTAGGTCTAAAGAAATATTGTCATGAAGGGGTGTTGATTAGCTCATCAAGCAAATGTGAGTGATTTAAGTCCAATTGTTGAGAGTTGATATTCTCTCCTTCACTTAATCTCAATTAGACCCGGGAGGGTTTTCTTAGAGGTATCTTTAATAGGGTTAACTACAACTAAAGATAAACAAGTCAATTAACTCCATAAGTTATCATAGACTAAAGACCAACCTACTACACATAAAACCTCTATGAAGTTGATAAGAACATCATTGGACAAATGCAAGATGTAGGTACGCAAAACATAATTCCTTGGGATAAGAATTGTTATGGCTTGTTATAGATGCTTCTTTGGATGAATTATAAAATCATGAGGTCTATACAAACCACTAACCTACTCCTAAACCACTAGTGAAAGATGTTTTTTCATTTTGAGTGTATGGTGGATTATAAACTTTTAGTATTGGTGCCTTATTTATTGGGTTATAGAGTTACAACTTACCAAGAGAAATAGTAAATTGAAATAACAATAGAGATATGATATCAAACAATTGAACATACTTAATAATCCCTTTTCAAACTCTAAAAGTCCATATGTAATAAAAAAGAGACCATTACAAACAATTTTTACAATGACTTAAAATGTTGCGACATTTATCAAATCCTTATTACAATCATACCAACAAACGTGATGACTAGAATGGTAAGAGTTGAAATCCTAGACAATCCTTAACACTTGTAGTCACATAGAAATGCAGAAATTACCTCCCTCTTGAATGACAAGTAGTATATATAGTAATTTAGGTCATAAATGTGGTGTGCAAGATAAGTGAAATCCCACAAAAACCCATTGAATGGGTAGTGTGGAGCTTGTGTGAAGATCATCATCATCTGGAACTCAACCACCACATTCATGGAAAACTCCCTCTGCTTTATCTACGATTAAATCACCCAACTTTGGCATCCATCTTCCTGCCTACCTCTCAGCTAACTGGCATTGAAAAACTCCTTTTAATTCTGTCTTTTGATCTCCCTTTTCTATTTTTCTAAACCAGCAATATTTATTTATTAAGGCGTCTCCAACAAGGGTAACTGGCATTGAATCTTTCTCAAAGTCATGCCTCCCCTTATGAATTCTGAAATGATCTGTTTAATGTCTCTTATCCTTTTTAAGCACTGTCCAATGTCCTATAGCTTTCAGCCAAAATAAACTGTAAACTTGGCGTTTGTATATGTGGAACCCGGTGCCTTGTTTGAATGCTTGATTTCATCTGAAAACTGGCGAGGATGTGAGGAATGTCCTCACGAAATTCCAGCAAAGTCATTTGTTCATAATATTTAAGAATTTTTGGAATTTAAATTCTTCCAAAAAAATCATCACAAAGTTAAAGAAAATTAATTTCTCAAAAAATGTGAGGAGTTTTTTTGGGGAACCTTTATCACATTTGTCGCAATACATTTATAAATATTTTCTTAAAAGCATTTTTCTTCAGCCTTCACTAATTTTGAAAATTAATTGTTTTCACAAACAGGATCTGGTGCATGAACACTTCGCAAGTGTGCTAACTCCAGTTTTAAAAATTTGAGCTTGTAGAAGATTATCCGACATGAAGAGATGCCTGCAACAATCAAAACACTCACCAAAATTGAATTTTTTATTTTTTTTGGGCAATGCGAGATCGTGTGGACCTGGATGCTTCTGCATCAAAAATTCACACCCTTAGGATGAAAATGGTATTTAGGTGAAAAAATCCTCTTGGATTAGAGTTATATTGGGTCATTAATGGCACCTAGGAAGATTTGGGGAGTTGTTGAGGCGAACAAGAAGAAATGTGGGGATTGCAGGGCAAGAGGTCAATAATGGACATGGGGATATAAGTCTATAAGGACATCAAAACTCCATAGAAGAATGAAGTAGGTGAATGAAGTGGTTGGAAGAAATGTGAGGAAAAGCTGCAAAACTAGAGATTGGGATGGGATTTTCCAAAATAAAATGGAAGAAGTCAACTTGAACTTTGCATAGGAAGAAACAAACAAAGAAGCATTAGGAACATTTGCAAGAATCCGATCGAAAAGTGGAAGTTAGGAAGGAACATTGGAATAAAAGTGTAGAATTCCATTAAAATTCTACAAGAAAGGATTAAAGGGAAAACGAGAAAGGATAGGAGGCATAGAGTTTCATTGCAGGATTGGAGGTGAGAACTAGATACTGAGATGAAAGTTTGGAAATCCATCGAAACTCTACAACTAGATGAATATGATGTGGGGAAACATGTAGGGAAAGGATGTCGGGATGTGAAAGAAAGACGGAAGAAGTCCATCAAAACTCTACATGAGGGATAGAAATGGATGCAACAAAAGCATGCAAAAATGTTGAAGGGAATTAGAGGTGGAAGTGGAGAAAGTTTGGAGGTCTAAACGTGCAATAGGATTCTACAAAAATGAACTAGTAGGAATGTGGTAAATGAATGGGAAATTAGAGGTTTGGATGTTCAAACATGGAGGGAAAAAAGAAGAATTTTGTTAAAAACTCACAAGTCTACAAAATATTGAAATAGGAAATTGTAGGGAATGACTAGAAGTCGAGATGCTTGGAGGTGAAAATGAATGAAGAAAGACATGTGTTGGGACTCCAAAAGTCCACAAAGGGGAAATAAGCTGCAAAGATGAAAGGTAGGATTTGACTTAGGCTAGGAAATCAAGTGGTGAACAAGAATTGGAAGAAGTGTGAATTAACTCCACAAGAGGGAAACAAGGAAAGGAGCAAGTGAAATGGAGGATGCAAGGAAGTGAAGAGGATGGGAGGTTGTGACAAATGAGTTGAAGTTCGGATGTTCGTTGAAATCTTGCAAGATGATGGAATGAAGGAAACAAAGAGAGGACAAGACCCGATAGAGTTTGGGGAAGTTCTACATGGGCATAGTGGTCCAAACAAAAGGTAGGATGATTGAAAGGAATCTAAAAGTTCATAAAACTTTGCAACTCTGCAAAAAATAGAGAAAATGACCAAAGCATTCCTAAACTTATAACTTTCTTAGATTTTTGCAATTGATAGGCACATGGGGGATGATGAGGAACAATATTAGGCAACTTGACTAAGGGGAAACCCATTTGTGATTTTCTCAAATCAAATATAAATTATGGAAAAAATGAGGGTAAATGCATATGAGGGATGGGGACTCAAGCAATTTTTTACATTGTTAGATTGAGTCCCAAGATTCCCATCATAAGGTTGTTCCCTTAACGAGTTGGTAGCTTCTAAAATGAGCATTCAAGTTCAAAGGAATTTTGCAAGCTAAGTTATTTCTTCATTCCATGAATATTGAGTAGTTGTACTTTCTTTGGTTCTTTGACAAGGCACCATAATCCATTCAACATTTGTGTCACATATCATTTAGTAGTAGATTTCTTTCATTCATTTTTTTCTCAACAAGAACTGCCTATAATTTCCATTGCAATTGGAATATCATCCATCGTAGGACCTCTACCCTAGATTTCTACTATCCTTGCATAATTTTCCTAAATACTAAATTCTAAACTATTCATTTCCACAAATTTTTATCTTGACTAAGATCCCATGTACGGTATTGGTTTGGAGGTGGGCAAAATTTTTCCCCATATATTAGAGATGGGTCAACAACAAGAACTATTTATCCTTTTCCCCTTTTGCCCATGTATTTTCCCCATCATCCCTCTCGAAATCATTCCTAGTTTGCGTTAGTTTATAATCCTTGTCAAGTTAGCAATATCCAAAATGAATGGATCTAGTTTCCTAACCGATTGCTCCAAAAACTTAAGCTATTCTTGAATACTACTTTATCACATGCTAAAACTTCCCAAGCCTATTGTGCAAAAATTACAAACATTATTTTTTCAAATAAGTGAATATTTATACCTTTCTAAGGTGTCAAGGCATTTAGTAATAATTAATAGCTAGGTGTCACAACCTAATGCTTGGTTTCTTATAGTGTGGTGTACTAGGCTTATGCTTGTCGTAATTACTACAAGTGATCTAATATAGCACTTCTCTCAAGCATTCATAAAGTGAATTCACTAGGCATTGTCCACTTCTTCTATTGGCAGTCATTGCCATGCTCATTATCTTTGCTGAGTTTATTGGGAACTCATAAGACTTGACATCCTTTCATATTCATTGGGAAATGGGGGAAAAAGTAAGCAAATAATCTATGGTAGAGATGAACTCTACACTTCATTTACATTGCATGTGGGGTATAGATTTTCAAAGGCATCATAAGTCAATGATAGTTTATCATGATCATCCCAGCCCAAGGTGAGAGGCACAAGTTGACCAATACTAGTTGCAGGATTCTAGGATTGGCAAAGTTACAAAATGGCTACCAAAGGCTCAAAATTGACTTTCATTTTCCCTTGGGATCAAGGGAATTATTGGATACTTGTGACCCAAAAGGTGTACTATTTGTGCTAGTTTATGTGGTTAGTGTTATAGATTAGTAATTAATGTTAAATATTAGTAAGTAGTTGCACAAGAAGTTTCTCATATGAAAGTTGAATGTTGTACCTTTATAAAGGCCTCTTTGTAAACATTGTTTAATCAAACCTCTCAAATAATATAATATTGTTGATGTGTTTCTTTATCTAAACTACGCATTTTGAATAGAATAGTTATGTAATTAAAAGGTTTGTGGTTAGCTATATTTGAAAACTTAGAAGGGATATTACACACAAAGTCTTGGTTCCTTGGAGATGCTTGTCTATATCTAAGGGCATGGCTCCAAAATTTGAGAATATAAGAAGATGATACTAATGTCCAAGAAAGAGCAAAAGTGACCAATGGGATTGTTAAAGTACAAAGAAAAATAGGCATAGGGAGAGCAAGCTCAACTACAACAAATCAAAGAGAGAACAAAAATAAAAGACATACATTAAAACTATGAAAAACAAATCGCATCCTTTAATGTCCTGTAGATCTTGTCATATTTGTAAGCTTATCATGTGGTTGCTCCCTACTTAAACTTGAAGAAGAAACAAGGTGAATGAAAGAAGCAATCCTTCAAATGTATAACATTGTGGAAGCAAAACCTTTGGCTTGATGTTGGAAAAAATCAAGTATTGCTTATGAGAAAAGAGCCAAGTGTCAATGATTCTCGTAAGTCACAAAGATCTAAAGAGAGCTATACAAGTCTCTAAAGAGGCAAAAGAATCGCCCCTAATCTCATAGTAAGAATAGCATCTAAAAACAATATGATCCTTGATTTCAAGCTTCATTGAACGAATCTAACAAATACAATGCACCTATAATATATGATGATTGGCCTCTATGTAGAGAGAGTGAACAAAATTAGAACTCTACCAAAGTAGCCCTCGAATTGCAAGGCAATTGGAGCTTATAGTAACCTAGAGATTAGACAATCCCATCCTCATAGTGAAGATATTGTAGTAGTGTTTGAAGCATTGAGAAAAGAGTGTCCCAAGGCTCTAACTAGTTGTATTGTAGGTAGGCTTTATAAGTCTCTATCTTTGATAGCCTTATTTATCTCCCTTGTAAAAAGATTTAGTGCATCAATTGAAAAAATCATGTTAAGGAAGTCTATCCATGCAACTACCTACAAGGCCTAGGAAAGAAAAAGTCTTTGATGCACTAGCTTGAGGAAATCTCATGTTGTATCAATTGCATGGTGGATTTGATTGCTTGATATGGGTTAAAAAAAAACAATCAAATTATTGGCTATCTATTAAACCTATGCATCATAATTATTTTTTACTCTAAAGATTTCAACAATAATGAGTGGGGTAGTACAATATTTTGAAAACTAATCTTTTAGCATGAAGATGCTTGCATAACACAAAAGTAAGCACACTTACAATTTATTTCCAAATAGCTTTATTAAGGTAAGGCCCCCAAGTTTTCACCCTATATAGAAAAGTAGGAATAACAAGTGAATGGAAGAGGCAGATCTTAATTTGGATAGCCTGAAATAGGAGCCAAAAACATTGTTTCTCAAAAATGGTAAGGGGAAGGTGCCCTTTGCGAGACTTACCTTTGCTAGACTTAGTAACTAGTGACCCCCTAAGTGCAAGTTGAAAAAAAGATCCCTAGATATAGATATACATATGAAGAGACCATCTCAACCCTTATGACTTATATATTTGAGGAAAATCAGTTTGGAAGTACACTTTGAAGTGTTAAAAACTATACCTTTTCATTTGTAAAGACCAAATCAACCCCTAGACGGATTAGACTCTTTGATCTCTTAGGAAAGCTATGGTGTGAGGAAATGTTGAGAAACATATGGAATATGGTGGAAGAGTTCATGAATACAACCCATGTAACCAAAAGAGATGGATTAGACTCTTTGATCTCTTAGGAAAGCTATGGTGTGAGGAAATGTTGACAAACATATGGAATATGGTGGTAGAGTTCATGAATACAACCCATGTAACCAAAAGAGAAATCCATGGATTCTTATCCAAGAATGGGTTTCGAACCCCTTCTTCATTCCCTAAAATTATTACATCTTTAGGAGCATGGCTCCAAGAATTCAATTATGAGTGCCTCCCATTTCAATGTCAGTCATATAATATAGTGTGCTCAATGGACAACAAAAATAAAAATGCAATAATTAAAAATTCAAGAAAAGGATCAACTCAAAATCCCCCCAGCCTATAAGAAAGCGTTAATATCACAAAGGCCAGGCCTAGAAAATATAAGTTGTAAGACAAGGAGATGACTGCCAAGATTGCAAGTGGAAGAGAGTTTTTGGACCATATAGGAGAGATAAGACTAATAAAATGGAAACCAGGGACACTATCGAAGAAAAAAGTCATAAAAGTGCCCATTTGATTTTTTTTTGCCACTAAAAAAAGTCTGTCAGAAACAATACTAAAATGCATAAATCTATATCTGGTTATTCGTAAAACAAGATTCTTGAACAAACAAGCACACTACTTAACAAGAGATTGGTAGAGGGAGCAAAGGGGTGTCAGATACCAGGAAGAAAGAGGAGGGAGGTGAAGGGTGCATGAGGATAGTTGAAGAAGAGGACAATGAATTAATGGAGGCCGGTACCAAATGTTATCAATGCGCTTGGATATAACAGCCATGAATATCCTATATGTAGACATTCGCATAAAATGCAAGTAAATAATCAACTAATCACCTTCACTAAACAAGGTGCCTCCTTTAATAATTAACAAACTCAAAACTTTTTGAGTCACTAGTGTTACTTTTTGAGTCACTAGTGTCTATAGACCACCATGGACCACCTCACATAGGCTTCGGATGGAGCTGAAATAAATGAACTAAGGAATGGTGGTACCAAGAGTTTAAATAGTTCACTTTCTTACAATCAAACACAAATGCATTATTGAGACAGCTAAAATAAGGGGAAGATTCTTTCACAAACTTGTAGGCTAATAATGGCATTCGAGCATAATTTACAGCTACCTATTTTTTTGCAAATTAATCGTTATTCATATTCTTACTTAAGTATCAACCAGCTTCTGGCACCTGATCTAGGGACCCTTGACACCAGATACCTTTAACTATAAACATAAATATCAAAAACAAAAAACATTACTTCAATTTATAACTTGTCATTTTGAATCTTATAGAGCTTCCTCATAAACTCTCATTCCTATGATTTGTAATGGTTAATTCAGATAAATTTCTTTAATAAAACCAATCTCAGAGCTTGAAAGAAATAAAACCTAAAATAAAAACCAGAGACTAAAATATTCGTCATCCTTTCAAGTGATGACAAATCTAAGCCAAAAAAATACATGCTATCACATGAATGTGAAACCGAGAACTCAGATGAACCAAGTAAGGGAGTATATCATAACTTGACAGTGGACACCAAAGACTTAAAGCTGCAACGTGTCACTTGAAAGAAATAATGAGACCTCTGAACTCTTACATTATATAATGATTAAAAAAACAAAACTTGGAGATTTCATTTGAGATTTAAACAATCGTAGAAACATCCATCTAGACAGATAAACGCAACATTTGGCCTGTATGTTGTTTAATGGTCATCTCTCAATTTTGTTTTGGTTTAAATTGTTTGTTGTTTCTTCACACTTAATTAATGAGCATTTGTAAACAGTCAAAAAGAGGTTGTCATTGTGAAGTGCATACTGCACAAAAATGTAAAAGCCAAATTAATTGCCTAAAACATTTTAATAGGCCTTAGATACTTCCTAGACTTAAATAGTGTTAGAAGTCGTCATCATCATATCATACATATAAATGTAACATTTGTTCTTTCCATTTATGTTTTATAATATAGATATATATAATATCCAAATTCTGTACTGTTAGGTTTCAACCTCACGACAAGGCTTGGAAGTTTAATATACTCTGGTGCTTCACCTCCACCTTCACCTACAATATTGGGACACTAACCTGGTAACAAGAACATTATTGTTGAGCATATCAAGGGCATAATAACAGACCGCATATACTGAAATCATTTTTATTGAGCCTCAAACAAAACATGATGAAGTACAAGTGCAACAACAAATCAGGAAACTTGACTCAGTCATGGAAACCTTATGTGCAAGTAATTATTGATGAGCATCTCCCACAGGCTAATTGCTGTAGACATTTGCCCTGATCTTAGATTACCACATCGACAACCTAATAATGAGTCACCAACCCATCACCATAAACCACACCGAAGTCAACATAACTTGAAAACATTCCCTGAATATCAAAACACGCTTTAAAAAATTTATCAAAGTTTTTCTCCGGCATGTTGATTACATACAAAACAAACTTCCCTCAACATTCATGCAAAAAAAAATCTTAGAATCAAAGCCACGATGTATGGTAGCATGAGTCACCAACCCATCACCATAAACCACACCGAGTCAACATAACTTGAAAACATTCCCTGGATATCAAAATGCACTTTCAAAAAATAGATCCAGTTTTTCTGTCCAGCATGTTGATTACATACAAAACAAGCTTCCCTCAACATTCATGCAAAAACAATCTTAGAATCAAAGCCAACTGATCTCGAGAAAGAAGAGACCTTTGCAAATGGCAATGAGATACAGGCTGGCATAAAAACACAAAAAAGATTAATCAATAGATAGGTAAGCGCCATACCAACAAGCATCATATTCCTGAAACTTGAACTGGAAATGCTGCCATCTGACAAAGATCTATTTATTGATCACTTTACCATGTCTAACCACATTTTTGTAGAAATACAACAGCAATAAGTAATTTAGAAAAGAAGGGAAGAAAACCTCTAAAATATCTGTGCATTCCAAACCATGCAGTCACCCATAATATGCAAATCATGTTGGTATTTATTATTTCCTTATCCATAAAGATAATAGGCCACAATTGTCTTTTGAAGACAGTCCGGAAAAATCTATACATGGCAAGAGTTCAATTTCTAGAATCAAGACCTTACAAGGCATTTATCACACATTTCCCTTGTCATGGTTGTTTCTTACACCTTAATACCATCATTAAAGTAGTAATGCAAAGACACTGCTGGCAAAACCAGTTTCTGGTGATAATCACTTAACAGAAACACCACTTCTGTGATTTGTTACACTCCATTCTAAGAGTTGACTCCCAATAGAAAGCAAAGGATGATCAAAGTTTGCTTACACTTGAGATATACCGCTTAAAGGGTGAGGAATCCCAACTGTTGAACAAGCTATACAACGATGATGATGATTTTTGAACTGCAGCCATCAGGATCACTTCTTCCAGCTCATTGTGAATATACATAAGGTTTGCTTTTTAAATAAGGGAAACACTGCGATTCCCTTTTCTTTGTGTGCTATTTTCATGATACGGGGGAGATAATGGTAGCAGTATGTTGCACACCAGCTTCGCCTCCACTGCTATCTTCTATATCCTGTTAAAAACATTACCAACGCAAATGAAAAAAAAATCTCTTGGATGGATGACATTTTTAGTTGTCTTTGAAAAAAAAGCATTATCGTGACATGCTACAAAAATATCCTGTTAAAAACATTGCCAACGCAAATGAAAAAAAAATCTCTTGGATGGATGACATTTTTAGTTGTCTTTGAAAAAAAAGCATTATCGTGACATGCTACAAAAATATACAGAAATTTTAGATTGCTTTTAATAACACAATGCAAAAGTAGAAATGGGTCCAAAATTCCAAATGACACCACTATGGCATTACACTAAAAATAATCATAGTTCCACAGGGACGCGTCCCCCCCTGAAATACAGCCGTCCCCAAAGTCTCCCCGTTTCCGAGACGCGGAGACTTAGGGAAACGTCCCCTGCCGTCCCCCGCCGTCCCCCCGTTTTGCCACTGCATTTCTTTGAGGCATTTTGTCAAACAGTTCACATGCCTTGTCTATGCTTCCACATTTTGCATACATGTCTAATAGGGCAGTTGCAACTACAACATCTGACAAAATCCCTCTATCCTTTATGTTTTGATGGATGTCCATACCCTATTCCAAAGCTCCCATTTTGACACAGGCAAGGAGGATGCTGGCAAAGGTTGTATTTCAGCGCAATATGTTTATTAAACTCTAAACTTATTAAGTTATTCCTTAGGCTTCTACAGTTATACATTTTTTTTTTATCTAATTTTTCAAGTACTATATGTATTTCAGCGCACTGCTCCCCCACCGCCCCCCACCCTTTGCCCCCCCGCCGCCGCCCCCAAACTTAGACCCCCCGCCTCCCCGTCCCCGAAATGCGTCCCCTGCCGTACCCCCGTCCCCGTCCCCGTCCCCGAAACCCCGTGGAACTATGAAAATAATAGATCATAACTCTGATGCATTGCAATATTCTATTCTCATTTGGAATGACAGTTAGGAGCCTGACTTCTCATGTGAAGGCACAAAGATGGATGGAAGGGACCGACCACACAGGACATAGATAACATGCAGTGAGCATGCTCACTTGGGCTGGAACCCGACTCATCATTAACAAAGTGCCACAAATTAATCCGAGACCAGAGCCTGACAAAGATTAGATTAGCATATTGACCGCTAACATTGACTGATGATTGTCCACAACATTTCACAATACAATAAATCAACTAAAAAATCTATATCTCCAACATTCCCATTCTTGCATGTGTGTGAGGTCTAAGACTTGGCCATAAAACTTACAGTAGGCATGTATTTGTCATTACTTTGTTCTTGCAATGGCTTGCTAGCTATGGAAAGGGTAAGGAAGATATGCCTTAGTTCAATCAATTTACAAGACACTCAAAACTAGTCTTCTTTAAATAGGAAAATATTTGAATATTGTCCATAACAACTGCCCAGCCATAGTTAAACAAGAGTAACTGGATGCATGTTTACTAGTGTAAACTACACTTAAAATTTGGAAATTAAAGAAACCAGTATATAGCCAGAGGCTAGGCATTTGAGTAAGTCAGGTAAACAGACCTCAGTCCACTATCTCCAGCTCGTTTCAGGAAGATGCACAAAAAGCTTTTATAGTCATGCCTATTCTCTCCATACGGAACACATTTAAGTATGTTACTTAATAACCCAAGCTTCAAATTTATTTAAAAGCATAAGAATGAAGGGATCCTTAAGGCACAAATTCCCCAACAACTTGAATCTGAATTAAAAGTTTGTATCTACAGACTATCCTCCATGATGTTAACAAAGTGGTGGGCCTCATGGCAATAGTCCTTCGATATATATGCAAGCACTTCTAGGTTTGAAATCACTTGCCAGGAAATTCAAATGAAAAATGGGCCTGTCACCTATAATTTCTGAGATCAACGAAGCAAACACTCCACTTGCAACAGAAACACTCCCAAAACAACACGAAATTTTTAAATTGACAAGATTAGTACCATCAATATGCACTCTAGCTAAAAATCAATCCTTCTGAATCTTGAACTAAATATTTTACCCATGTTGCATCAGGAATTGGGCACTTGGAAACTCTGAAAATGGAAGTATCAGAAAATGAGGGCAACTATGGTTAAAAAATAGCGGAAACTTCAGTTACACTTCTGTAAAATGTTACCAAGATCTTCAATTATGATTTTATTAAAATTTATTCTTTTAATAACATTCCAATTTTGTAAGCAACTTTCACATTTTTTTGAGAAGCTATTGCATTTGTCCTCAATTTATCAGTTTTTTAAAAAGCCATGGCATTTTTTCCCAATTTTTCATACTTCAACAAATTAGTGTTCCCAATTTCCAAAAACAATAAGAAATGGCAGGAAATAATTTCGGAAAATAACAAGGAAACATCAAGAGAAAAAAAAGTTTAACAAAAACCCCTGCCGATACCTTGTGGGCTTGCTTTCAAGTTTTGATGTTTTATTTAACGATCCTATTTCCTTGGGGACACTTGGATAATTAGGAAAAACAACAAATCTTGACAGCACAAAATTCAGTTGCCTGTTAATAGAGTCCTGTGGAAGTTAAGATGCAAGTCTGCTTTTCAGAATGCCACCTTGTCCGGTAGCTTCGCAAAATTTCAAGCAGCATCCAGCTTTGGTTGTTAAAGTGAAATTCAAATGTTCTGCAAAGAAGTTGACAAATGTGATGAATGATTCCACCTTCGATCATGGATTATCTCGTGAGTTCTTTGAAAATGTGATAAATGATGCTTTGAAGTTCCTTGTACTATGAAAAATCTATATGTGCAAAGAGCAGTTAAAAATGCTAATCATGAGAAAAAACAGATCATTTGTTTCTAAAAAACTGGAATGGGTGTGTTATCCCAATCAGTAAAATAGGGGAATAAAAATGCAGCAAAACAAATGCAATGTCATCCATTGTCATGTTTGCATCAAAGGGACCTGGAATGAAAGCGAATGCTCCACCCAATGATTGCAACACTTTAGCAGGACAAATATATGATAAAGTAGCATTAACCAAATCATATATGAGGGCACTTTAATATTTCTGATAGCATGTGTCAGCCTGCAATACTAATATCAATCATTGATTATTTTTCCATATAGGAACACACAATACAGTTCATCACAGTCCGCTCCTACATTATACTTTCATTTTAGTCAGAGATTTTTGCAGCAGCCTCAAGAGCACTCAAAATAAAAGCAGTAACTGTAGACCTATCGAGTGCTATACAGAATAGAATACAAAAAGTGCACTTGAAATCAAAACCTGATACAAATAATCATGCCAGTGTAAACTGATTCCAACAACAGGATTCTATACCATTTACCAGTCAAATAATACCACAGCCAAACAACACAATGTTATAAAAAGCACACAAACACTTTCCCGTGTTCACTTGTAAATTTGTAATGTATGCATCAGTGATGCTCAAAAAGGGAAGTCAACATACAAATATAGATTGTCATTCCAGCAAGCATGGTTCATATTCATCAATTAGCAGTGTCCTTACAATAACTTTTTTGTTATTACTCTTAGTCTTTAAAATAACAAGTTTACTTCTCCATGTAGGATAATTTGCAAACATCTACAAGTTAAACTATTTGTCAAAAGGAAGGAACCAATCCATATGAACAATTATGTCCAAGCAATAATAGTGACTAATTAAGAGATTATACCTATTCCTTACTGTTTGATCATACATACTCAAAGCATTAAATTTGTGCATAACTAGCAGAAACCACACCCTATATCAGGTATGCAATGTTATTCCCAATCTCTAAATGTCAAAGCACTAGAGGTGGCAAGGCATCTGAATTTTGCCAATGTACCCAGATATTTTCTTCCAGCATGAGATATAGAAGGGAGTTTTGGTGGATAGCTCAAGTGTGCATGTAAATTTTTTTCTCTTTCCAATACTTTGTAAGGCCAACAGTATCAAGGCCAAGGCTTCTCTTCTCCATTTCCTTTAAGATAGTTTTGCTTATAAACTTGTAACACAGTATCAAGGCCAAGACTTTTCTTCTCCATTTCCTTTAAGATAGTTTTGCTTACGAACTTGTAACTTCAAGCAAGCTCAATCACCTATCTCAAATTCTCTCAATTCGATGTTGGTCATGTTGAGATTTTGTCCAGTGCTGGGTCACTCTGAGGTTCTCCTTCAGTTGTTTAAAGGACTTGTTATCATCAAAATTACAAACAATTGTTACATGGGTACCTTCCACAGGCCAAAAAATAAGCATGAGATTATGTTAATTGTACAGGGTCTTAAACAGCAGAATGCTGATAGTTGCATGTTATGTTGTATCATACCAATTCTCAGCCAAATACAATCATTTTGGTCAGTAAATGCTGGTCTGCAATACAATTCCTCAAGTAACCTTCTAGGCATTTATTAAAAATCTATCAGCACATCTATTTGAGGGTCATATTTACTACTTGGGGTTAAAACAGGCCCCAAAACATTTAATTCATCTGAGAAATCACTCATATGTATTGGATCATGAATACTAGCAACAGTCTTTGGAAGATCACCAAACCAATAAATATGTTGCATGAATAATACTTGTGAAGCTTTCCCCTTCCCCACAACATCATAAACTGTGACCTGCAGCAATTGGAAGTGAGGAACCAAGAAGCAGAGATTTCTTTACTCGTCATAAGCAACACATCAAACTTACAAATAAGAAGATCTGCCACTAGGTCACGCACTTCTTGTATGTGATCACCAAATATATTTGCTGCATATATGAAGGCATCTTCAAATGTTGATGTTCAGGAATCTTGGATTGAAAGTTCAAATATTGAAAGGTCTGGTGATCCATGTAGAATGATGACCTTAATGAGAAGATAATGGTACCATTGCCTGAATTATTGGACTGAAGCATATAATTTCTTATGTAAATACAATAATCGAGATTGACCTGTGGCATATATCCATAAATACTCTAGCTGCTTAAGAACTGAAATTATGACATACTGAGAAGCACTAGTCTCAAGATCAAATGGATGATGCACATCAGGGAAAACAAGAAATGCAGAGAGCACTTTCAAACATTTAAATGCTCAAGCAACTTGTGGACTGAGTTGAAATTTTCTTATGACTCAGATGATGAAGAGGGTGGGCACATGTAAGTAGCAGGAAATACTTATTTAACCAATTACCTACTATAAAATAGAGTTCTTCCTCCAAACCATCGTAGGACTGCAATGAATTTCATGCTAATGGACTCCCATTCTTGTTTGGAAATGGGCAAAAGTTGCATTATATGTGGACATCTCTCATTCAATGCTAAATTAGAAAATTCCTTTGGCAGGTTTTCACAAGAAGCCGCAGTTTTTCACATATCCTCTCATCCCCTTGAAGAAAAAATTACTTATTATAGTGCTATAATTCTCAAGCAATCCAACATGAGCGGTAACATGTGGTACAAGAGGTCCATATGTCTTTCTCATGGGTTGTTTCTAGGTTAGGTATACATGTCTTCCTCATAGGATAATTTCTAGCTCTTGAACCACAGAAAGAGCTTTCTTGAGTCTTATCCTTTAGCATATTTAGCCAATATGTACTCTTTCCATTCAGGTTAAACCATAGTTGGAAAACTCAGCTTGGAAAAGAACTCGCCAAGCCCAAAATTGACGAGTCAAAAAAAACTCGGAGAAAACTCGGCAAAAACTTGGCAACTTTTTCGAGTTTTTTTTGCATTTTTCATATTTTTTATGTATCTGGCGAGTCTTTTGTAAAGACTCGCAAGTTTTTTGAAAAGACTCGGCGAGTTAAAGTCATAAAGACTCGCAAGTTTTTCAGCGAAAACTCGGCAAGTCTTCCAACTATGGGTTAAACAATACACTTCTGCAACAACTCTGTTCAAACTCAACGATGTGTTATTTAACATTCCATGGGGACACGTCCCCTGCATCTCAGGGGCATCCAGGGACTTGGGGACTTGGAAGGGATGTCCCCCTTTTTTGAGTCTTTTTGGGGACTTCCTAGTATCCCCTGGCCATTCCCAAGACTTTAGAGCATCCCCCACATCAAATGTATTAAAAACAGCAAAAAATATTAACAACCATGCTCATTGCTGTTTTGAATTGAACAAAAAACTAAAAAGTAAAGGAAGAAGAAAAGAGAGGAAGATGAGTAGTTTCTAAGTTATCAATTGATGATAACTCCAATTTCTGGGCTTGCTGCTCAACATACCTATGTACCATGGACAGCACAACATTTTTTTTTTTTTTGCAACTTTGTATAAATTGTTAGAATATTATATTCTACTTATGTTAATGGTCAATTATAGCTACAATAGTTGTTAGGTAGCTAGTAGGTAGACATTTAATGTCTACAGTAGGTTTCCTCCTCTATAAATTGTAATCATCTTCTTTGTTAATAACAAGCAATTTCATAGCAAATTGTTTCATGGTATCAGAGCAGGGCTGAGTCTCCCTCACGGGAGAGCTCAGGATTCTGGGAGGGTTTCTGAAAGTTCGTAGCTGCTTGGTCTGAGATTTTCGAGGGTTTCTAAAGTCTGTAATTCGTGATTCCTTTATCACATGAGACTGTCTAGGGTTTGCTTATTTTCTGAAATTTGAAGACTTGTGACACGTTTTTCTGGTTAGGGCCCGCGTGATCTCTACTGGGCGCACATTTTTTCTGCAACCCGCAAAATTTCTGGGCGCGTTTATTTTTTAATCGCGTGTTTCTGAATACGGGTTTCTGTTCTTTGTGGTGCGCGACCCCCTGGAGGCATTTTTTCTGCTCACCCGCGCGACCTCTGTTTATCGCGCGATTGTTCTCTCTTTCGCGCACTTCCTGTGTCAAGTTCGTGCTTTTTTCGGCAGCGTCTCCTTTTCTGAACGCGACTTTTTTTTTTCTGCGACCTACTGGATCTCTGCTCTTTGCCGGTCAAATGGCACGATCTGGTGTCACGACCTCTACCGACCGTGCTTTTTCCGCACGTTTTTTTTTGTGCACTTCAGACACGTTTTTCAGACGGGTTTTTCTGCAACTTCTGGGCGCGATTTATCTTACATCTGCTTGCAGTTTTGAAGCCTGTTTTGCTCGTTTTTGAGCCTCTTTTGGTTGGTTTTCAGGCCCGTGTGTCAATTATAGCTACAGTAGTTGTTAGGTAGCTAGTAGGTAGACATTTAATGTCTACAGTAGGTTTCCTCCTCTATAAATTGTAATCATCTTCTTTGTTAATAACAAGCAATTTCATAGCAAATTGTTTCATAAATCATGTTTCATATTATATCTAAGATTATGGAATCAATAAATATCAATGAATTGTTTTTGTACTTACTATTAAGAATTTCATTATCTTTTAGTTAAAGTAAGTTATTTTTGGTGTTTTTAATCTATTTGCACTTTAAAAATTCAAATATTAATTTTTATAATTTATGTATTATTTTTAATAGCCTACCCAATAACCAGACAAAGTTTTGTTGTTCTCAAAATCCACACCTGCATCTCCCCTCCCCAGAAACTTGGAGAAACACAGGTTATTGCCCTCTATTTGGTGGAGGCCAATACTGTAAGTCTCAGAAAACATCTGCAAGTTCATCAACTTCATATAAATCATGTTTCATGTTACATCTAGGATTATCAGTACATCACATGGATTTTGGCTAAGTTGCCAGTTCTGGTACAAATCCTGGTTTGGGTTCATGGAAAAAAGTTCGTAGATTTGGCAAAAAAAATTTGGGGGTTGGGTTCATCCGTACAAAAAACATGTAAATGTATAATATAATAATAATAAAATTATTAATTTAATAAATATTTATATAATAATATATAAATATATAATAGAATATATTATATTATATATTTAGAAATATATTATTATATATTATTGACTACTTGTATTCTAAAAATTCAAATATTAATTTTACATGTTATTTTAATAGCCATCACCAATATCCAGACAAAACTTTGTTGTCTCCAAAATCTACCCCCATGTCTCCCCTCCCTAGAAACTTGGACAAAAACAGGTTATTGCCTTCTATTCGGTGGAAGCCCATACAGTATGTCTCAGAACATCTGCAAGTTCATCAAAGAGTCGCCGCACTTGACTTTTCTCTCATTGGGTTTCTTTGATTTTACCTTGAACATATAGCCCCTTTGTCCAGAGATACATTGAGCATTTGTAAGTTGTGTTATGTGAGCTGGGATCAATTTTATTTGCACCTTTGCAGCCCTTTAATTGTAACATACAGCATATCAAGATTCATAGGGAATCCTCCTAAAGTATTCACATAGTGCGTCCCAGTTAGGCTAGGGCTACAACATAGAAATCAGAACTCGATTTGTGCATGTCAAAACTGCAATTTCAGCCCTTTATTCATTCATTTGCAATCCATTCTAGTATGATTGGCTACAACGCTTAGAAATTTCAATTGGGGCAACTCTTGACATATATCACCAAAGCAAAGAAGCATTCCACTAACATAGCATTGACACAGCATGGAAAAAGTGTAAATGGAATCAAATTACCTAGGTTTAAAATGGAAAAGACTAGCAAAAACTTGGCCAATGAGAAAAAAATATAATATCCATATAAAATTTAAATAGAGGAAACACTAATTTTGTTATTTCATCTCAGATATAGTGCATAGAGACAAAAATAACAAAGTATGTTAAAAACCAGTAATTATTAAAAATTGGGTAGGGTTTTGAACAAAAATTATATTACTTTTACCTAATGGACTTTACATAACAACAAAAGGGAATCATCTCATGCCATATGGAACACAGCCTATAATTTTAGGGGCAGCCTTATTAGTTTTAGCTAACCCTCATTAGGGTATAAAGTCAAAGAAAAACCTCATTACTATTTAAAATTTCAATTCTAGAATAAAAATTTTAAGGTAAAAGTTCAAAAGAAAATTCAAAATGCCACCTAAACTAAAAAAAGCAGTCTCCATGTACCTTGGACTTTTTCACCACTGGTGTAATAAATCAAAGAAAGACATATATAAAAATTCAGAACCATTTTTGGCCTCTTAAGTGCTTTGAAATTTTCTGCCTCTAAATGCAAACATGAACCAAGAAAAGATAGACATATATTAAAAACAATTCAAAACCACTTTATGAAAAACTAAGGAAAAACAGGGGTAAGGCTCGTGATTACTTGGTATTGATCACATTTTTTCAAGAGTAACACTACTATGCTATAAAGTAACAAGTCTTGCCATAATCAATTAGAGCCACCACCATTATTCTGTTGACAGTTGGAATTCATTGTCTTGAATCTCTACATGTGTATGCCATCTATTTTTTTTCCCTCTTTATGAACACTTCCATTCATATCAGGGTCTTCATCTAATAATTGTTAACTTTGTGGATACTTTCAGGGATTTGCATTTGTGTCACTTAAATGAAACCTCTTTACATCTACAATGAAGCCCCTCTAACCACAAATCAGCAATGGTAGCAAAGGCCTATTATTCTTCCTTCAGACTATCCAGCCATAGAAAAAGACATAAGGCTGATTTGTTAGTACCTTAACATACATCTTTTGCTATTAGGTTAATTTTAGAGGGTAGTCCTGCTGTAAGACAACTTCCAGCAATCTCAAAATATGCTTCTGGCTGCTGAATGGCAGCCTCAAGAGTTGTTAGCCTAATAAATTGGCAAATACCTTAGTGGACTAGCAATCCATTGACATGCATGCTAACCACACGCCTGGGAGAAAATTTCCCCGCCAATAATCGAGCTTGGAAAAATTGCCTTGGAACATAGGTCATCGCCATTGTTGTTTCATGTTCTTTGGGGCTAAAGAATTAACTTCTTGAGTATCAATCCCACAATAGTGATAAATGTCAATCACAAATCAGTTCTGAGTGATTTTCTTGGTTGATTGTCCCCACCTTGCAGCCCTCATCCCAATATCATTCAGACATTTGCTACCAATCAAACACTGTCCCTTCAAATTGCAAGTAGCAGACAAAAAAATTTAGCAACATAAATAGGGTTTGGCAGAAAAACAGGATAGCTTGCCCAACCATGTCCTCAACTTAACAGAATTACGAGAAGCATCAAACATGGGAATGGTAATCTTTTCCATTTCCCTCGATTCTATTCAGTCTCACCTCTGGATCACCCGATTACCTTTCTTTAAAAAACTGTTACCTCTCCTATTATGGTTTGCCCACAAAAGGGTTTTGCTCATGATCCTGACATCCAATCTTCCTTCTTCTTTACAAGATCTTTGTCAAATATATACTTCACTGCTGTAAAACCCAACTAGGCTACCAAAAAAATAGATTAAATTTTTACTTTGTTTAACAGTTAAAAAACCACATTAACATCGTTATGGTTTAACCTGCAGATTAAATTGACCAATTTAACTCTTGAAATAATGCAGGCTCCAATTATTATCAGGTTGGCATGTTACTTGGTTGACCAATTAAACAAACACTGGTTAAATGTTTTCAGTCACCAGGCTAGAACTTGTTTTCTCGACTTCCAAGATAATCCAATTAACAGACTCCTGGACAGCCATTGAATTTAATCCAAGGATTTAATTGCCTCAGGTGACACAAGGCTTGCACCTGGAAAATCCCCTTTTTCACTTCAGGAGACACGTGACAACAATTGGTGAATCCCAAGGTTCTTGATCAACAGCTAAGCAATGGAGCAATCATGGTAAGGTGTAAACGGGCATGTGGTGCTTGGTCAAATCAGTCCCATAATGGGTTAAATAATCAGGGTCTACAGTTGCCATAGGGCATTTCACAATGCTCATCAGTTCTGGGTTTCAGAAGAAAAAAATGCCTCTCAAAAACTGGACTCCCCAATTTCTTACCACCAGTATAGAAAATCATTATGTCCAAGTTTTAACTGTTATCACCCTGCCTATAATCCGGACCCCGAAAAGCTATTCTCTGGGATTTATCTTGATTTAGCATCTACAGCTAATGGGAATACAGTAAATTATGTAGACAGGTGTAATTAACCAATAGGTGTCACAATACCACTACAAATAGGAGGACGCATGGCAACATCCCATTCTATCTGGCAAAGGATCTTGTACACAATATATCCAAGAAATGACAGAGGCATTAGATCCTGGTATCCAGATCCGGAAAGGATCATCAACAGGTTTAAATCCTTTTCTAGAACTGTTTTGTTTTTGGTGCACTAGGTGGTGATAACTAGGCAAATCAAGGGCCAAGCATCCTCCAGGTGTGAAATAGAAATTAAATAAAGATAAATCACTTTTTGATAACATAAGGTCCACCACCAATTATCTGTTTACACTTGGTGTGGTCTAAAGCTCTCTCAGAAATACATGGCAAGCTTTTGTATTATGGTTAATACCAAGGTCTAACCAATGTTTGACTAGCTACAAGGATCTGTCTAAGGTAGGACCCAAAATGGGTCTTAAACAGAAATTAAGACCAATTTGGCCCCCTTTTCTTTTGGAGTCACTTTTAGGGAATTGTAGGGATAAAATGCTCCAAAGAAATTTCAAATTTTCAAATGCAAAGTTCCCCACAAATCCAACCTACTAAAGTTTTCAGTTCCAGGGTTCAAACAAAGTAAGTCTTTGTGGAATGGACATATGGTGCATCCATGCACACTCTGATGGAAAATTTACACAAAAGGAGCTGGTGCCCACTTCCTAGTCCACCACTAATGGTGCAACACCAATAGATCTAAGGCTATGCTTTCCAGAATTTAAATCTGATTAAGCTGATTTAAAAGTGGCTTCAGCTACATTTTCCTCGGATCAATTTAAGATTGATTCTAAAGGAAAGAGGCTCTGAAGAGAGTCCAGATCCAAAGGATCCATAATTCATAGTTCTATGTCTATACTTATCTCTAGCATTCAATCTACAATTTATTGCTTTACACCCAAATTGATTGCAAACAAAACAATAGCCTTGGAAAGAAGGATAGAACCTGTTTGTATGTACCTGTCTCCATGGTTTGCCATTGATTTTCTTCATGGTTTGCCATTAATTTTTTGGATGGTCTTCTTATGGTTTGCCAATGGTTTTCTTCCTTTTTGTAGGTTTCACCTTTGACGGAGTCTTGAACCATTTGTGAGTAGGTTTTCCGCTTTTCTTTATTTGCCTCTTTAGATGGCTGTTCCATTTTTGAACTTTGGCCTTCTTCAAATCCAATCCCACTCTTGTCACATGTGGACTTTTGGGTATTTATGATCTTATACAAAAATTCTGAACTTTTCACATTCTCCAATTCTCGATCAATTGCCCCATGGTCTTTTCCAACTCCTTCCTTAGTGATACAATCTTGGATTCTAACTTCTCACAATTTTCTTCCCTTTCCTTTAACTTGCTTTCTATTCCATCCTCAAATCTTTTTTCCTTTTCACACGTAATTTTCAGTTCTAGGATGATTTTCTTGCCTTCTTCTTCATATTGTATTTTTACATCCATGATTGTCTTCTCAGCTTCTTCAAGATCTTTTGATACTTTTTGCTTTAGATTCACTTTCCTCTTGAATTGTTTATTTTAAACATGCATTTCTTCTTTTAAGTGAATGAATCTCGTTATATGCAAGATAAATTTCTCCCTCAAAATCCACTTCTTCATCAACCTCATTCTTCTTATCTTCCACTTCCTTTTTATCCTCCCCCTGATTCTCAATGTTATCCTTGATTTCTATGGCCATGAATAATATCTCTTCTTGATCACTGTAGAATTCATCATCGCTTTCTTCCAAACCATCATCAAATTCATTGGAGTAAAGGCTCCTCTTTTTCCTCCGGAAGTTATTGTTTCTCTCGAACTGGTTTTGATAATAATTCCTCCTTGGTTGTTGATATCCTCTTCCTTTATACATATTGTAGTTTCTTCATTGTCGCTGTTCTCTATTATCCCCTGCAGACACTTAGAAGCAAAAAGTCCTAGTCTACCACAATTATAACATACAATAGAAGACTTACCTGGAAACTTACCTGCTCCCTTCTTTGGCCTCCTTATGAAGTGAGCTTCTTCTTCATTTATCGTGCCAAATTAGTCATTAGGTTTATATATTTTGGCCTTTCCTCTTTAAGCTACCTTGAAGGCTGCCTCTCTCTTTAATGGTTTATCTTCCATACTCATTTCATAGGCAGTTAGAGTGCCATGAAACTCATCCTTGGTCAAATTATCCAAGTCTTTCATTTCTTCAATTGCAGAGATTTTAGAATCAAACCTCATGGGTAAAGATCTCAATATTTTTCGTACAATAGTAGCTTCTTTGATTGTTTCACCAAGTGCCACAATGGTGTTGACAATTTCATCGACTCAAAGAAAATATTCAGCTATGTTCTCATCTTCTCTCATTTTGAGACTTTCAAATCTTGCCTTGTGAGTTTGAAGCTTAGCCTTTATCACTTTATCATCCCCTTCATAAATGCCTTTTCGTTTATCGCAGATTTCCTTTGCATTTTTGCAATGCATCACCTTTATGAATTCAGTTTCTGATAATCCACACAATATGGCGTTCAAAGCTTTTGAATTATTTTCACTTTCTCTTAGCATCTCTATCTGTAAGCCTAGTTGTAGGTATAGTATATCCATCTTCCACATATTGTCAAATGTCATATCCCAAAGCACTAAGATATGTCTTCATTCTTAAGCTCCAAAAAGCGTAATTAGTTCCATTAAACAATGGTACCCTGTTTAATGAGAAACCATAAAATTCTTGTCCGGCCATTAGTGCTCTTCTCAAATCTACCTTCTAGTGGTTAGGCTATATTTGAAGGAACTCGCTCTGATACCAATTGTCGAGCACACGGTGATACTAAGAGGAGGGGTGAATCACTATCAATTAATCCTTTATTTTTCACAATCAAAATAATTATATCAGCTACTCATATGCAAGATTTGGCAATTAAGTACACAATGAGAACACACGATTTACGTGGAAACCCTTTTGGGAGAAAACCATGGCACAATTTTGCTTATATATAAAAATAACTTCCTTTTTCTTGTAGGCTTCAACCTCCCCACAAAACTTCAATCTCTCCACACCAATTGAGCTCCAACCCAACTAGAGGCTACAACCTCTTAATTGATAGGCTTCAACCTATTAGTCTTTCAACGCTGATATGATATTCTTTTTCACATAAATCTGATCAACCTCTAAATCTTTCACAATCTTCACAAGTCTGAAAACTCTAAATCTTTTCAATATTCAAATCTGATTCAAATTATAGATCCTTCAAGATTCTCACAAATCTGATTCAAATTCACATCTCTTTCCTTTTAAATCTGAATAGTATTAATTCATCTATCTAGTATAATTCTATTATCTTATCATGCAAATGTCTTCACTATACATCAGATTTGTTCTTCATATTTCTGCTCTTTTTCAGAAAATATTCATTGAAAATTGATTGATATTTTGACTCCATCTTTTCCTTACATTTATACCTCTATATGCCAAGGGATGTGTAATTTATGAGGAGTATGTCTGTTTGAATAGTTGTATCCTTTTGAAATCAAGTGATGCCTTTTCTTAAATAAGTTATATTTTTTAAAAGCTGACTTTAATAAATCACATCTTTGGTTATCTTTAATCTCATCGCACCCGTTTTAAATTAA
>VDFB02373365.1:57943355-57970647 GCA_007258455.2 Sequoia sempervirens | reverse complement strand
GGTACCATGGGGGTGGGGGAGACTAGACCTTGTGACCAACCTCCTGCAATAGGAAAGATTTAGCCAACCGAGCTAGGGCCCCAACCCTAAATGAACACACTTAAAAGATGATTAAAGATAGCAATTAATATGCACATACCTAAATATGTGGAAGATTTTTTGCAAAGATCGTGGAGAAATTATTGTTTGCCCTGTGGGAATAAATTGAGCAATTAGTGACAATGAAGTGGAGTGAGGTGAGGTGGAATGAAGTGATGGAAGAGAGAGAAAAGTGGTGATGGATGGGTGGATGGGTGGATGGGTGAAGAAATAGAATCCCACCTAAGTGAAAGTATTTATTATGAGAGAGTACATACCTTAATTATCCAGAAGGAGGGACACTAGGTCCATTTCCTTCGGTTGCAGGAAGCTCAAGTGTCGAATGCTGGGTGAATTGTTGTAGGAACTCTTCTTTGGAAACTGGCTTGTGATATAATATGAGGCAATGACCATTGACAAGTAATTTGAATCTGACAGGGTCAATGGTAGTGTTAGCTCACCAAATCTGCACCCAGTTTGCTAAGCTTTTAATTGCACTTAGTAGATTTGGACTAACATGGGACTCCTTTCAGGTTGTGGGTGACCTATTTGAAAGCAGACTTCCAGTGATAAGGGTTGGCTTCCCCTTTTTGATGCCACCTAACTACTTTAAACTCTGAGATAAGGGTAAGAAATTGCATAAAATAAACCTAATACAGAAAGAAACTAAGGTGATACACCAAAAAACCTAGACCTGCTAACAGCCTTGCACATTCAAATCTATATTTCAAAGCCAACTCATGCAACTCCCTTTCCAATATAGTTCACATCAGTAATTTATAAAGAGGTCTATAACAATGTTTTCAAAAGGAAAAAATAGACTTCGCAATTAATAACACCATTAAACAACACAGTTTATAACCTGTAAACATGCATTTTCTGTCAAATGGATGTATGAAACATGGGACATGGGACACGTTTGTAAGGAAAATAACTTTTCACAAAACAGACTGATCAACCATTAATGACACACCATAAAACATGGAGAGAAGTTAAAATACTCCAATATATTAATTCAAAGTGCTTACTGTATAATAGGCCTATTTGAGTTACAATGCAGCTCCATAAAAAAACAACTCTAAGAAAATGCAAGCTATCCTTCTACTAGAAAAAGAAAGAACTCCCCCAAAACTCAAGTATCAAGATACTTAAGCAAAACTGAAACCAAAAGCCCACACAAGTGTTTCTAGAAGATTGTGCGAAGAAAAGAAAAAAAAAAAAAGGCCCCAAAAGAACCTTCTAGAACTCTCTAAAATGCCTTCCACATGAAGGAAAAGTATGCCAAGTCAAAAGTCACCACAAAAATGTGACAAAAAATCCTCCAGCTGGCCTCCCCTTCACAAAATCAGTCCAAATAGCATCTCACACTTCCCATACTTCTGCAAATCATCATTGGTCCTATTACAACATTTGACCACATTCCCCATCATGCAATATGTGTGTTTTTGAAAACACATGGCCTTTTAAAGCATTAAATATAGTGATTTTGTTAAGTGATTCATAAAACATCACTTAACAAATCACTTTACAATTAAGCTCAAATCAAAGGGCCCCACCATTTAAAATGCATTACAATTTGTAGCAACTAAAAGTGATTTTAAATCACTTACATGATATTCCAAATATTGAAAATCAGTGCAAAATGATGTGTTAAAAGTTTACAAAAAGTCTCCAAGGTATTGACCACTAACTCACCATATTTTGTATTTTTCCCACACATGTCATACTCATTGGTTTGCAAAGGCATATAGTCATCAATAGCACTTGGCCAATATGGCCAACCTCCAAGTCTCTTGGAAAGCATATTCCACCTTGCATGGCATTGGTCAATTACAAAGCATCACATAAGGGTCACATGGCAAATGCATTGTTGTACACTCCCTTGTTGTATGTTGGAAAACACCTAGTAGTGATTAGAAGGGGGACAACCCTAAGGCATAAAATACCTAAGTGCTAACACATGAGGTAATGTGGAGACTTAGCAAAGTTTTAAATAAAGTGGAAAGTTGAAAGGCAACGAATTCCTAAGGGAAGATAAAGGTTTCAACCTCCCTACATATTTCACATGAGTTGATTTTTTTTTAAAAGAAAAGGGATAAAAATCCCATCGAAATGTCAAAAAGACACAAGCCAAACCCTAATGATAAAACACCAAAATGATGAAAAACATCATCATTTGGTCTTCGAAGAATCTGGAAAACTTGGTCTACCGCCATGAGGGTTTGGGAAGAACACAGAAAAATGATGATTTCATTGGTTCTCAGTTGATTTTTTGACATTTCTTAAATTACTTAATTAGCTAATTTCTCTCACCCTCCCACTTGCAAAGGAATATTCCCATGGAATATTCCTCCATTTGCACTTCTCCAAAATGGGAAATATCTTGTAACAACTTCCTAATTTTTAGGAAGTGTTCTTCAAATGAATGAGAGTCATTGATTAAAATCCTTGATCCTTGTCAAATTGCATTCTCATCCATTGATGGGAATCCTTGATCCATGTCATCTCCTCTCATGGTTTCTCATCCATTGATTGATCAAAACAATCTTGACCATTGATTCAATTATTTCTTCTATAAATAGTCCTCACTCTTTGAGAAAAAGATCTACTTTCATTTAGAGTAACCGGACTATACTGAATTTTAGAGCATTCTCCATTAAGAATTTTAGCATTTTAGCATCCATTTTAGCTAAGATTTGCATCCATTTTAACTTATCTTTCATCTATTTTCATCAATCTTCATCAATGGAATCCATTTGAAAGCTTGTTTCAACTAAGGGGTTGGGAAAGGGCTGAAATTCCACATCAATGTAGCACTAATCCCCCAATGGGATGAGGTTTGAGGTATTATATTAGTTTCCATTATTCATTTCCAATTAGTTTCTTATTTAATGGCTTCTTTGTTTGATGTTTTCAAGTATTTCATTGGGAGCTTGACTTAACTAGTTAAATCTTAGTTTATTTCGTTTGGATCTAGCAAGTTTAGCTTAGGTTACGATCATGCTCACACCAGGCATCATGTCAAATCGTATGTGAGTTTATGTATTTTCATGTTATTATTGTTTGTGAGGGTTATCCCTTTGTAGGTCTCCAAGCAATTAAAGCAGGCAAGATCTAAGCCTTGAAGAGATTTGTATGACTTTAGTCCTTAAAGAAAGTTGTTTAAGGGTGGTGAGTTGCATCACTTTGTTGATTCATCATTCCTTCCTATAATTTATCCATTTATCATTGACATTGCCATTGTGGAAGTGGAAACACTAATACAGGGTTTGACTAAGGTAAGCCCCTAAATGACACAACATTTCTTCTCTCTTTGAATGTTCAAGGTTTAGGTCTAGAGAAGAGTGGAATAAGTTTGAAGGTTAATTATCCATTGTTGCAATCAAACCCTACACCTTGATAACTTACAAAAAATTAGTTACAAAGTTATCTAGTCCAATGATCCGATAGTGTGACAAGTGAAGAACAAAAGCTCTGATCTGGCATCAAAGGACTACAAAAATAGATCTAAAATTGGCCAACAAGGATAGTGGCACCCCAGAGAAACATCCTCTAAAATTGGGCTCAAATTTATACCACAAGTGCACAATGTCTTGCTTAGTCCATTTTTGTAGTTTGATTTCCTCTACGACTTCTTAGATTTGCTATATTTTCCTCAAAATCATCATTTACATCATTAGGTCAATTGAATCATTGCATTTCATCCTTAAGCTCATTTCAAATTTGGTCAAGCGCAGGTTGACTCACCTTTCAGGTTGTAAGTCAGTCCTATATCTTGTTTGAATCCTTCAAACCTCCACTACCTCAAATCTCTAATGAAACATTTGGAAAAGTGCCTAAACCCTATAAGTAAAACCCTAGAGCTTACCTTTTTCCATGTTTCAAAAACAAATCCATAGGTTGATGAAGAATCCACTCCATGTCTAATTAAAATGAGAAAGGATGAAGTCTCAACATATAAGTCTCAAAAAACTGATTAGGAGTCTCCAAGCTTGAAGAAGTCACAACATAATCATGGTCAAACTCAACCAAGAAACATGACAAATCAAGGGAATGAGGAAACTCATTAATTTCAATCTCCAAAGACAAAGAAGATGGGATAAGAGTTATGTTGAAACTTTCATCAAAGAGGAGAGAAACCCCTGAAGTGTGTCCTCCAAATTTGCAATATGAGACTCCACAATCAAGTTAGAAATCCCTATCAAATATTCATCCCATAAAGAAAAATCTGGAAAAATATGACCATCTTGCTTAATAGAAGCACCGATAGTTGATGAAGTAAGAGGTGGAGGAGTAGGAAGCTCAACATTGGTCTCTAGAATACCAAGGCTTGGATGACCAAACTTCTCCTCACAAACATGATTCACACTTAATGAATGAGTGTGAATAGTAGTCAAAGGAACATTATCATTAGCATCAACAAAATGGGAAAGGGAATACAAATGAGACGAATGATCAACCATTTCGATAACAGTGATATCTCTAGTCACCAAGTTTTTTATGCATACTCTATTAGGAGTGAACTCAACTATTTTTCCTTGTCCACTATGGGTAATTTGATAAACAAAAAGGAGATTTGATGACAAGGAAGGAACACAAAGTACATCATTAAAATATCCTTCTCCCATGTCAATAGAACCCTTCCCACATACCTTCATATATGTGTTGTTACCCATCAAAATATTAGGTGAATTTCAAGGCTCAAAAGAAGAGAACATTCTCATAGATGATGTCATATAATGAGATGCCCCTAAATCAAGAAGACATCTTCCAGATTCAGAACTTGTAGAGGCTAAGAGTGCTTGTCCTTTCATTTTGTTGAGTCCATTTGTTGCTCCTGCATTCCCTGATTATGATGATGAAGTTGTTGTAGATTGAGATGTTGAAGAAGAAGAAGAAGAAGACATTGATGAGGGCAACATAATGTTGCTCTTTTGAAGAAGGTATGTTACTTCATCAATCTTCTTACCATAACATCTATGCTCATCATGTCGCACAATGTCCTATCCTTTTACAATATGCACATTTAAACTTGTTATTTTAGATGAGTCCTCTTTGGAAGAGAAGTTGGACTCAAGAGTACTATTTGAAGGTTATTCTTTACCTTTCTTATTAGACTTAGGTTCCTTATTTTGCTTCTTACATTTACCACTTGAAGCCTTTTGTTCTTTTGCAAGAAGAGCTTGAGATGTGGAAGTCTTCAATTTTCCCATGTGTGGTAACTTTGCTTGTTCCCTTGTGAGTTGAGTTGCAAACTCATCAAGAGAAGGAATTTTGCATGCATTTCCAAGGGCATTCATTGTAACATAAAATGTGGAAACAAACACTAAATAATCAGGACCTAGCTTAGCAAGAACAAAAAGAATCAATTGTTCGTCTTCTTGGTGACCTCACAACTAAACAACTACAGTCTAAGAGAATTGAGCTTAGAGACAAAGTCTTCAATATTATCAAAATCTAAGGGATTAAGACTCATAATTTCATTCTCCAACTTAAATTTTCTCATTTTATCTAGCTTACCAAAGAAACTCTATAAGGTAGTCCAAACATCATTAGGATGAGTACAAGATGTAACATGATATCTAAGATCTGGAGAAATGGACAAAATAAGAGTACCAATGGCTTCATCCCTTCTATCAAACCATTTTTTTATGTAGTTCCTATGGGTTCTTGATCTGTGCCTATTAGTTAATAGATTTATCACCTAACTCTATAATCTTATGCCCACAAAGGTGATAAATGTAACCACAGTTGAATCGGTAACATTACAACATTACAAACTTCAAACTGATTCTCTTCTTATTTTAAAAGGTGGTAGCTACCTTTATAT
The DNA here is from genome assembly GCA_007258455.2 of Sequoia sempervirens. Lineage (NCBI taxonomy): Eukaryota > Viridiplantae > Streptophyta > Pinopsida > Cupressales > Cupressaceae > Sequoia > Sequoia sempervirens. The sequence goes on along the minus strand of VDFB02373365.1, from coordinate 57,964,739 downwards.
GATATTTAATGAATGATTTTTTTAAATTAGTGATGCTTTTAACCATAAAGCAAATAAAGGAAGGGGCTTTTAACCAAAAAGCTTTAAAGGTATCTATCAACTTCATGCAATAAGAAATTGAACTTCATAAGAAAAGATAACAACTAAACCAATATCACCGCAGAATCCTTATTCACATATAATAACACCACAACAATACAACAAAATATATCATCTATCATCCCAAAAATAAATATCACACTAGCAAATATTCAGTATAAACAAAATAAATCCATACACCATAATTCAAAGATTATGCATGCATAAATTTCACAAATGTCTTCTATATCAAAATAATAGATAATAGCCAAAATAACAAAGTTTGCTCTAATGAGTAAATCAAAGTTTTCCCAAAAAGATCCTAACCACATCAGTCAAATCAATATTTAAACATAGCCAATGTCTTTGGTAACAGTTTCTTGAAAGTAACCATACCGAAAATTAAAAGAAGTCATTAACTTAAAAGAGCCAACTTAAAGAAAGTATTTGAAAATACTAAATATAAACTATGCATTGGTCCCACCCGCTTCAACTTCATCAGCTTTCGGTTCTTTATCCCCTTCTTGTCACAACAAACTTTCATGCACCTTCACTCTGGCTTTGTATTCCCTATACCTGGTAATGATTGCAAAAATCTCTCTGCTACCTGGTGTTAGTGTGATTTGAAGCCCGGTTCTCCATTTTCTAAGAACAACTTTAGACTTCAGTGTGTCAGACCATCTTTCTGCTTCAGTTTTAAAAGTTTTGAGATAGAGCTCTAGCCTCCCAAGCTTTGAGAAAGATTCTTTAGTCATTGTAGCAGGATCTGCTACTTCCATATTGAAGACTTCTCTAAATTTTGAGTAGATTTATTTTGTGTCTAGAATTTTCTCATCAAATCATCCATTATCCTCACCTGCAAATCATGACAATTTCCTTTGATTTCTCCTAATTGTTATGCCTTGCATAACCACCCCATTTTATTCTGGAACAAAATGGGTCCCCCTTTTCTTTTGTTTTCTTCGCCTTCGGTTATCTGGTTTGGTCTTAGGAGTTCTTTTGTTTTCCTACTAAGTCTATCTTTTGTTCTGTCTGATTTGGTTCTACTTCAGCCAGAGTTGGGTTCCTTTTGTTAAAATTGATGAAATGATGAAAAATGATATATTTTATATGCTTTTGAGGACTAATGGAGATATTGTTTTGCAGGATTAAATCATACATCTAATGCTTTTCACATAGAAGTATGTTGGAAGGCATACCTCAATCGGATTTGGCATAAAACTCCTCAAAGTAGAAAGTCGGCGAGACCCTCCTATTGTCTTTCCAACTAGCAGTGCGTTCTATTCGTTTGAAATACACCGGTCACCGAGACATTCTGGTCGCCATGAGTTTTTATATATCTCTCTGTCGGGGAGAAGTCTGGCCGACAGCGTGGAGTTTCCCCGAAATGGTTCGAACTCGCCAAAAAATGAAGGGTTCGGTGTAGTGTCTTGCCAACCAGATAGGGTCTCACCGAAATGGAATGGTGGTCCTAGAATGATCTCTCGCCGAAACGAGGTGGCTTAGATGAAAGGTCCTGCCGACAGACAAAATTCTCACTGACAGTTGTTCACAAGGTCGTCAGTGGGGAGAAAGATTTGTATTCGCTATGAGGTCTAGCCGAATGGTCGAAGTCTCGGCGAAGGGGGTTGCTTTTGGGTGATGTCTCCCTCGACAAGGTAAACTCTCACTGAAATGTTTGGTGCTCGAGGAGATGTCTTGCCAATGGTTGTTAGTCCCACCGAGGGATTCTCCCTTTGGTGTAGTGTTCTGAGCTCGATAAAAGGTCCTGCTGATAGAGGGTGTCTCGCCGAAGGATTCTGCCTTCGGTATAATATTTGGCCGACAAATGGAACTCTCGCTGAAGCAGAATGAGTTCAGGGTGAGGTCTTCCCGATAGGGGGAGTCTTGCCGAAATGAAAAGGTTTGAGCTCAAGGAGAAAGGAAGGAGTTCAATGTGATGTCTCACCGAAAGATTTTGAGTTCGACATGATGTGTTGCCGACAGGGTGGAGTCTCCCCGAAATGGTCCGAGCTCGCCGAAGGGGGGGTGTCATCGGTATGAAGTCTTGCTGACTGACGGAGGTCTCGTCGACATGGAATGGTGCCTTTGGTGTAATGTTTTCGGTCAATGTAATGTCTCATCGACCGAAGGTGGTCTCGTCGATAGTGGTTCACAAGATTATAGGCATCAGGGAGACTCCTGGCCAAATGGTTGGTCTTCGATATGAGGTCTTGCCGACTGAAGAGTCTCATCGATGGTTTTAAATCTTCGGTGTGACTAATGGGAACCCACTATGACCTCCTACCGACTGGACAATGTCTTGCCGAATGCGGATGTCTTGCCAACGGAGGAGCATAGTGGTATAATCCTAGCCACTTGCTATGATGTCTAGCTGACAATCGATGGTCTTGCCGATAGCGATGAGTCTACTGTGGACTTTAGCGAGACCTCTTGCTGAAAGCGATTGTCTGGGTGACAATTTTGGGTATCGACATAACTTTTGTAGCTTGGTATGACCTCTTACCAACAGTTCTAAGCTATGTCGATCACTATTGAGAAGCATAATCGCTTGGGGAGACACGGCTAGTGTCTCATCGACATGCGATTCTATCTGAAGAATTTTTGACCGCCCGAGAAGCTTATGTGACATGTGTTCCACCAATCAGAAGAAGCTAAAGGGGCGGGCCAGTGACAGTTTAACTAATTGACTATTCTTGCGAGGAAGATCAACAGAGCATAAATGACATGGACTTACTCTGAAATCAAAAGTGATGGAGCAGCTCGGTGAACAATGGTGTGGAGATCTAACGGAAAAATTTGATGTTGCTTCTAGAGGAGGTCAACATGCAGAAAGATCTAGAGCAGGAAGAAAGTTGAAAGGAAGAAGAGGTCGCGAGTCTCAGGGACAACTGTGGTGTCTATTGGAAAAGGTAGATCGACATTAATGATAATGCTTCAGAACATTCAAAGCAGCTCTGCAAGGAAGTTCGAAGGTGGACACAGAGGCTAAGAGTTAATGCGATCATTCCAAAAGATCTAAGGGCTAATCCTGAGGGCGATCGTTCACCGACATGGACACGAGGATGCACATTGAATGCATCATTAACTTCATTCCAAAAGATTTGAGGGCCGACCCTACTGAAGGGGGATATTTTTGTAAACCCTAAAACAGGGGCCAACACATTCTTTTTGGGCACGTTCTGTATATATGGCATTTTTGCCTCTTTTTAGGGAGAGATTTTTTAGAGACCAATAGTAGTAGAGAAAAAAGGAGATACATAGAGAGAGATTTTGAACAGTAGGAATTTTCTGTAGTAGAGAAACTTAAGAGTAGAATAGAGTAGGAGCTAGATTGAGCAGAGGCAGTAATGTATCTTTCAAGTTTTCTTAGTGTAGATGGAGATGATTTGAAGACATGGATTTTCTGTACACTGGTTGTTTCATAAATAGTAGAAGCAGCCAGATTTAAATTTACTTCATATTATGCTTCAGAATGGTAGTTATCTTGGGTTAATCATTTGATTTGCAAAGCTTTCAAGGAATGAAACTTTATTTTATGTTTTGTCTAAATGGTGATTTCCAATCTGTTGTTGAAGTTAGCACTGTGAATGAATGAAACTGTGTGTTAATCACAAGTCAATTTTGTTCTCCAGTTTTAGTTAGCAATTCCTTGAAAGGTAACAAGTCTGGTTAAGTTGGATGAATTATTATTCTCTTCAGTTCCAAAGCTTTGATCTATCTTTTTCTGTTTCTTTAAAAACCCCAGTTAAAGTAGGTTTGAATTTATGTTTGATCTTAGAACAATCCAGAAGCTCAACACCAACAGGCCCCTTGAACATTATAGTTCACATCAACCATTGAGTGAAATCAGCACAATCGAGAACCGATTACCAAGACCTTGGGAGTTAGATATACATGTGTTATTCTTTCTCTTTCAGGAGAGAGAATAGTGATATTCTGTTAACTATTGTTGTGCTCGTTCGACCATCAACATAAACTAGCGCTAGGAGGGCCTAGAAGAGCAAACTGGATAATACTAGGTTTTTCTCACCAGAAAGGTCCCGTAGAGTTCTTTGATCAGCTGAAAATCCACTACCTTTGATAGAAACTCAAGACCCCAATAAGACACAAGAGTCACAAGACTGGGACAACCATCATACCACCCTTGTCAGCTCCGCTCACTCCACAAGGATTTTCACCAATACCCCAGTGGATACCTATCAATCCACCACCGAATCCATCTCAATTGCTATTACAGCTGGTTCAACCTATCCAACAGCTAGCTCAACCACCACCAATGGCATTTTTTCAGAATAATCCCTCTCCATTGGGGACTATTCCTGGAGGCTTTCATGATATGCCTAAGAATCCTGAGAATTTTTTTCCCAAATACATTCATGGCGAATCAAGGAGTGTCGAAGAGCACATACAAGCTTTTCAGGACGCTTGTACTAGAGCTCAGATAGCTCACCGTGATGTAGTTTGTACGTTGTTCCCTTATTCCTTAGGGTATATGGCGTACAAATGGTATCTTAATCTTCCACAAGGTTCTATTCTGAGCTGGATAGACCTGGAGAATGCTTTCATCAATTAGTTCAGAGTTTATGTGGATCCAACCCTTTTGTTCCACCAATTCGCTACCATTAGGAAAGAGCCATGTGAATCCTTGCCCTTGTTTAATACCAGGTTTCAACGAATGTATAGGAGACTGCAGGACCCTTATCTAGTTACCGAGAATAGTGCCATTCAAGCATACTTTAGAGTTATAGACCCTCTGATTGGCTTATTCCTACAAAGGACATATCAACCGAAAATATTGATTCCCTGTCTAAAGTCTATCATCTAGCCATTAAGCTGCAACAAAAATTAGTTCTCAACAAGGAAGTTTGGGAGGAGGTTTTCCTTCAATGGGGTATCAAATGTCTAGCCCAACCCCTTTATTCAATATTGTCCTAGGGATGTCTCCTTCCCATTATGGACCTATGTCCAAGTTGCAAACTCAATCTCCTATTCCATTCTTTTCCAATGGAGCTCCTGACTTCTTTCAACAATCAAGGCTCATCATAGTTCATGGTCATCATAACCAAGCTAGAACACCAAATCATGTCAGTCAGCCACTTGTTGCTAAGAGTGTTGAAAGTGAAAAGACAGTTCAACTCACAAATGAGGTGGAGACCTTAAAGAAAACACTGTCTCAAGTCACAAATGACATGGCTCAACTTAGACTCAAAACCAAGGTAATTATCCTAATCAAAATAACAACAATCACAACCAAAGTGGTTATCAAAGCCAAAATTCCCCTAACCAGAGATATCAAAATAAAAATAGAGGATATAACTAAAGGCAAAACATCAACCGATAATGGAATATAGGGACGAATAATGGTGGAGTTCCTCACAATTATCAAGCTAATGAGGAAAGGTCGCACACTGCAAATGTGGCTAACCTTAATTTTATGACTAACCGGCAGCTCGCATGGGATAATCGCAACCCATTCTGAGGTAAACTGCCCTAAAATGGAGAAAGTCATGAAGATGGTGCAGGAAGATGCCCAAACGCTCCAAGGGAATTCAAATAGAGAAGGTGGCTCTGTAGATACAACAATGACTTATGACCTCTTTGAGGAAGAACCTTCATTCCTAATGCAAAATGAGAACAGACCAAAGGAAGATATGTATGATGCCCAAGCCTTTCAGACAAAGGGAGGACGCTTCCTAAGAAATCAGAATAAGGGTCCCTTCACTACATCAGCACTACCTAATCACATGGTGCCTCCAAATCAAAGTGCTGACAATAACCCTCCTCCACCAAAAGGTCCACCTAACTTCCATAACAAAGGTAATTCACTTGGTGTTGTCAAATGTAATGCAAGCTATAACACATAATTTGATATTGTTTCTGAGATGCAAAGACAAAACCTCTTTATCGACTTTGACATCCTAAAGTGGTGCCCTCGCCTAACGAGATAGTGTTGAAAGCTTTGAAGAAGTCATAAATCAAAAAGGAAAACTAAGGTGGCAATCACCGTAGACATGAACACACTTTGTACAAAAGAAAGCGTAGGTAATCACCATTTCTTTGAGTTTAAGAATTTGTGGGAAGAATCTACACAATTGTCTGTTAGATTTAGGGGCTTCTGGCAATGTTATGGCATTTTCTATATGCAAGAAATTGGGATTGAACCTTGTCCAAACAAACAAGAAGATCATCCAACTTGATAAAACAAAGGTTAATGTAGTTGGAGAATTGAGAAATATACATGTGCAAGTAGGCTCTGACCCTAGGATTTTAACCAATATAGATATTCAAGTAGCAGACATCCTGAGACTTATGGTATGCTGTTGAGCAGAGATTTGATGAAAAGTATAGGGGGATATCTCTCCCTCGACTTTTCACATGTGGCTACCATGGAGGGGAGTGCCTATGCAGATTAGGATTGAAAGTGAACCTCGCCTCAAGCATATCATCACTGAGTATGATTTTCCCAACGAGGTAGCTTATTTTGAAACTGAGATAGGGGTTTATAAAAGAGAAGAAATTTTAACCTTTTCGGTTCTTCATTCTAAAGATTTGTCAATACAAAAATTCCCTGATCCCATGATTAATGAAAATCAACAGCGATTGATCAGGAAGCTGCAACAAGATCAGCTGGTCTTAGGGGAAGATATCGATTTGCAGAGTCTTCTACTCCCTAATTGGTGCAAGGTACACTACCAAAATCATTCAAAATTAACCTTCCAACCCTGCATCAACATTTTAAATTATGTTTCCCAAACTGAGGAAACTAGCCTAAGTCACCTTGAGATCGTTGCAGATCACTTCTCATTTGAAGCCCAAAATGCAATAATGTTAACCAGGGATAATATACCTTCAAAGGGAGTCCCTCCTCAACTTGAACTTACCCAGGTCACAATACCAGACCAACACAGTTACGAAGAACAACCCCAAGGTCTGTTTGATATCCCTGCACTCACAAGTATACCAAAACCCAAGGGATTAATTGAAGATACAAGTGACTGTCAGAAGGATAGCCTCAAATTACATAATATGTTTGAGCACGAATTGGAAATTGCACCTAAGGAACCTATTGAACACCTCTTATCAATATTTGATGCAAAGGATCAAGTGCACCCACCTATGGCTCATCTTATTCAAACGCCCATAATAAACTCAAAGGGATCAACCCCAACTCATGATCAGCTATGGACCCTCACGTTTGATGGATCCAAGTCCAAAACAGGCTGTGGTGTTGGGATTGAATTAACCAGCCCGAAAGGGAAAACTTTATTTGCTTCTTACAGGTTGCAGTTTAGATGCACTAACAACGTAGCGGAATATGAAGCCTTAGCTCGGGGGCTGATGTTCGCACATAAGAAGAAAGTTACTGCTCCGATGGTTAAAAGAGATTCAAAGGTAATTATCAAGTCAGTGCACAGCCAATACACATGTCACAATAAAAGGTTGGCAGCCTATAGAAATTGGGTATGAAATCTGATTGAAAACTTCGATGCTTTTGGGATTAGTTTAATCCCTAGAGAGGAGAATCGGATAGTCGATTCATTAGTTGTTGCCACAAGTACCCTGGAACCCATGCAAGGCTCCAAGCTTCAGAGATTCTTAGTAGAATTGATATCCACCCCGGCTATTCCTAATAACATCAAGAACTTTCAGGTTTTTGATGATGATCGACATATCCCTGCTTTTCTAGCAAGCTCAGATGTTTTTGAAGGACAACCATCGATGAGTCCAATAGGGATCAAGGAGACCTGAGCCCCTACACCGCGACATACAAAGGGGTCCTCAATTTTAAAAAAGTAATAGCATTCCTAAAGAGATGGTGGCCTTAGAAAAAAATTTGATTCGGACCAAGGCTTTCGGGGAAAAGGTATCAATCGAAGATAAGGAGGTGAATATAGAGCTATTAACCTAGGTGATTACGGCTTTGAAAAGAAATGTTTACATAGGGAAAGCTTGCCCTGAAGCAATCAGAAAAGATATACTGAGGGCACTGAAGAAGGACATTGCTGCAATAGCTTGGGGATATGAAGATCTAAAGACATTTAATATTTCTGTTATGACTCGCACTATTCCTTTGAGGCCTGAAGCTAAACCATTTCGACAGAAACAGCGTCCTGTCAACGCCCTAATTGAACCACTGATCTTTAAGGAAGTTCAAAAATTGTTTTCTGCAAGAATAATCTTCCTGTCTGACATTCAACATGGGTGGCTAGCTTGGTTTCGATCCGTAAAACGAGAGAGAGATCAAGCTATGTGTAGATTTCAAGAATGCGAGCAGGCTTTAAGAAAAGGACAACTACCCACTCCCTTCACTAGACAAAGTCTTGCAGATTGTCAATGGGTCTCAGATGATATCATTCCTAGATGGTTATTCTAGATACAATCAGGTGATTGTTAATTATGAAGACAAAATGAAGACAACCTTCACTACTAAGTGGGGAACATTTGCTTACAAAAGGATGCCATTTGGTCTAATAAACGCTGGAGCAACTTTCCAGCGTGCCATGGACGTAGCATTCAAAGATTTGATTAGTAAATGCATCAATTCTACATGGACGACCTGACAGTATTCTCTAAAGATAGACTAAATCATGTTGCAGACTTGACTAAAGTTCTTGAAAGGTGTATCCAGTATGGTGTCTCCCTGAATCCTAAAAAGTGTGTGTTCGGGGTTTTTGAAGGGAAGCTTTTGGGACACATAATCTCAGAAAGGGGAATATTGATCGATCCAAATCGAGTTGATTCCATTATGAAGATAATTAGGCCAGGAAGCAAGAAGGAGATGAGATCTTTCTTTGGAAAGATCAGCGTGAAAGGTTATCACAGGTTTTATAGAAATTGTAAAACCATTGAATGAAATGATGAAGAAAGATGTTGTAATAGAATGGAGTAACGAGGAAAAGGCCGTGTTTTCTCAAGTCAAATGATCCATTTCAGAAGTGCCAGTCCTCACCATCCTTGACTACTTGAAGCCATTCTATATTTATTCTTTTGCTTCTGAACATTCCTGTACAACTGTCCTAACTCAACGAAGAGAAGAGGGAGAGGAGAGGCCAATTTATTTCATGAGTTATCCATTTAAGAATGCCGAAGTTAAGTACCCACCTCTTGAAAAGAAAGCTTTTGCGTTGGTTAGGGCTGTCAAGAAGTTCAAGCATTACATCCTCCGAAGTCAAATTATTATTTGTAGTTCACGATGTTTGTTGTAAAGTCTCTATAAATACAAAAGCGAGTTAGGAAGAATGAAGGGGAAATGGATGACATTTTAACAAGAGTTCAATCGGAGATTCACCTGCTATCAATCTTTGGCGAGAACATTATATGTCAGCAATACATGATACAGTCTTTTTCCAACGACCCTTGGTATGTCGATATCATCTGTTTCATGCTTAATAATCGGTGCCCAGAAGGAATGAATACGACTCAGAGGAGAGCACTGAGAATGAAGAGCTCCCATTATATGCTCAAAGGAGGATTGCTTTACAGAATCTTTTTTGAGGGAGTGTACCTACGATGCCTTGATCGACAAGAGGCTAGACACGTAATTGTTGAATTCCATGGGAAACATGGCACAGGCCATGGTTTTGCAAATTCATTAGCACATCAAATCCTCAGATCTAGTTATTACTGGCTGTGTGTGTTAAAAGATGCCCACCAACATGTAAGAACATGTCACATATGTCAAATTTTTGCATCAAAAGAGCGCCATTCAGCCATGCCATTACAACCTATTTACGAGGTAAGACCATTTTGCCCAATGGGCGCTTCTAGATTTTAATGGGAGTAGTGCTTAAATTCTTAGGGACACAAATTTATTTTGGCCCTTACAGTCTTATGCGAAGAGATAGACTGAGTATACCTTACAGAGAATAGCACAAGTGTAGTAATCAAGTTCCTCATGAATGCATCACAACTAGGTTTAGAGTACCCTTCGCATTGGTATGTGACAATGGCTCTTCCTTTTCTTCTGCTGAGTTCATTTCATTGGCTTATGATCACAAAATTGTTTTGAAGTATTCTTCAAACTATTACCCACAAGGAAATGGAGTTACAGAATCAACCAATAAGAATCTCTTAGGGGTAATCAAAAAACTGCTAGAGAACAATCCTAGGGACTGGCATACCCAACTAAGATTTGTGTTATGGGCAGATAGGACTAGGATCAAGGCTGCTTTAAGGACTTCACCATTTAAGCTAGTGTATGGCCAAGAGCCTATGTTCCCTATTCTTGCAAATGCCTATCCTTGAGTTCATGCGAGAAATTCTCTGGTGATGATAGGATTGAAGTAAGATTAATTTTGCCTTGTTGAAATTAGAAGAGCAAAGGATCATGCTTATGACAATTCTTTAGACATAGTACATTGTCAAGCGTTGGTTTTGAAAAAAAGAGTCAAAATCAAGGCTTTCAGAATATCAGACCTTGTGCTGTTATGGGATAAAGCTAATGAAAAGAAGGGCAACCACCATAAATTTGATAAGCTTTGGTTGGGTCCCTATCAAATTACTGAAATCCTGGGAGAAAATGCTTTTCGGCTAAGTAGTTTAAGTGGAGAACCTATTCCATTTCCTATCAATGGACAATTTCTTAAACATTATTTTGAGTCGTGAAGTTTGGTAATTTTGCTGGCCTGTGCATTTATGTAAATAATTGGTTTTTCTATTTGTAAATAGTTTTTCTGTTGTTCTGCTTGTAAATAGTTTTGTTGTCTGTTTGTTTGTTCTTTCTTTCTATCCTTTCATTTCCTTTGTTGTTTGGTGTCTGTCTTGTTTTGTTCTTTGGGGTTTCTCTGTTCTTTCCATCTTGAAATGGTGGGTTGTTATCTGAAGTATACTTTGGTTATTAGGAGAGAAGTGGTTTAGATATTTTCAGGTTTTCTGATTGGATGATTTTGTCCTAAATTCATTGTTTTATGCCCATTATCAATAAGAGTTGTGGAAAGTCTTGAAAACAAGGTGCAAAGTAAACAATCTTCATTCACTAACTCTAAATCTGCCACAAATCACCAAGATCATCTCCCTTTGTAATGGTATATTTGTCCTAGGATGATAGTGTTGTAAGATTTGAATGAAAAATCCGATCCCCCAGATGCTTTTATGAGGTCCATGGTAGTTTTCAACCTAGAACAGATGTCAAACATCTGACATATTGAAAAATTTAGATCAAATGTCTGAAACTTCGAGAAAAAAAGAAAAGAAAAAGAAAAGATTATCTAAAAAGAAAGAAGATTCAATGAATGGAGTGATTCCAATATCTCTTATGGGGCTATAGATGCTGGTACAGTAGTAGAGCAATCTTTGTGAGAAAACTAAGAATTATCTCCGCCGGGGCTATGGGCTTGGTAGCGTGAAGCAATGCAGAATATCATTGCACCCTATGACTGAGGGAATCAACTCATGTGGTTCAAATCTTGCACATTGTTGTTCAAAAGATAAGAAAACTTTATAAAGGATGATCATGCATCAAGCACTGAAATAGATTCAAGGAGTTGCGGTGTTGATTTATTTGAGATTATAAGCTCGATCTTGGTTAATTAAAAATTGGCCCAGGAGTTGTGATGTTCATAAACGGGAGTTTTGGGTAGTTGAATCCTTTGGTCTTTTGAAAATGGTTAAACGATTTTCCCAACTGAGTCGCCATTTGTTATGCCTTGCATAACCACCCCATTTTATTCTGGAACAAAACGGGTCCCCCTTTTCTTTTGTTTTCTTCACCTTTGGTTGTTTGGTTTGGTCTTAGGAGTTCTTTTGTTTTCCTCCTAAGTCTGTCTTTTGTTCTATCTGATTTGGTTCTGCTTCAGCCGGAGTTGGGTTCCTTTTGTTAAAATTGATGAAATGATGAAAAATGATATATTTTATATGCTTTTGAGGACTAATGGAGATATTGTTTTGCAGAATTAAATCATACATCTGATGCTTTTCACAGAGAAGTATGTTGGAAGGCATACCTCAATCGGATTTGGCATAAAACTCCTCAAAGTAGAAAGTCGGCGAGACCCTCCTGTTGTCTTGCCGACTAGCAGTGTGTTCTATTCGTTTGAAATACACTGGTCGCCGAGACATTCTGGTTGCCATGATTTTTTATATATCTCTCAGTCGGGGAGAAGTCTGGCCGACAAGGTGGAGTCTCCCCGAAATGGTCCGAACTCGCCAAAAGATGAAGGGTTCGGTGTAGTGTCTTGCTGACCCGATAGGGTCTCGCTGAAATGGAATGGTGATCCTGAAATGAGCTCTCACCGAAATGAGGTGGCTTCGATGAAAGGTCCTACCGATAGACGAAAGTCTCGCCGACAATTGTTCACAAGGCCGTCAACGGGGAGAAAGATTTGTATTCACTATGAGGTCTGGCCGAATGGTCGAAGTATCAACGAAGGGGGTTTGCTTCGGGGTGATGTCTCCCCTGACAGGGTAAAGTCTCGCCGAAATGTTTGGCACTCGGGAAGATGTCTCACCGATGGTTGTTAGTCCTTGCGATTCTCGCCGATTGTGAATTAATCGATGAGCTCGATGAAAGGTCCTGGCGACAAAGGGTGTCACCGTGAAGGATTCTGCAGCCGGTATAATCTTTAATTAAACAAATGGAACTCTTCAGAAGCCGAGAATGAGTTGGTGAGTCTTCTGGCGGGGATTTTAGCCGAAATGAAAAAGTTGAGCTTCGGGGAGAAAGGAAAGAGTTGGTGCGTTATCTCACCAACGGGGTGAGTCTTGCGGGCGATTTTGAGTTAAATACGATGTCTTTACCCGACAGTGGAGTCTCCCCGAAATGGTCTGAGCTCGCCAAAGGGGGGGTGTCATCGTAATGAAGTCTTGCCGACCGATGGAGGTCTCGCCGACATGGAATGGTGCCTTTGGTGTAATTTTTTCAGTCGTTGTAATGTCTCACCGACCGAAGGTGGTCTCGCTGATAGTGGTTCACAAGATTATAAGCATCGAGGAGACTCTTGGCCAAATGGTTGGTCTTCGATATGAGGTATTGCTGACTGAAGAGTCTCGCCGATGGTTTTAAATCTTCAATGTGACTAATGGGAACCCGCTATGACCTCCTACCGATTGGACAATGTCTTGCTGAATGCGGATGTCTTGCCAACAGAGGAGCACATCGATATAATCTTGGGCGCTCGCTATTATGTCTGGCCGACAAGCGATGGTCTTGCCGATAGCGATGAGTCTATTGTGGACTTCAACGAGACCTCTTGCCGAAAGCGATTGTCTAGGCGACAATTTTGGGTATCGACATAACTTTTGAAGCTTGGTATGACCTCTTACTGACAATTCTAAGCTATGTCGATCGTTGTTGAGAAGCATAATCGCATCGGGGAGACACAACTAGTGTCTCACCGACATGCGATTCTGTCTGAAGAATGTTTGACCGCCCGAGAAGCTTATGTGGCATGTGTTCCACCAATCAAAAGAAGCTAAAGGGGCGGGCCAGTGATAGTTTGACTAATTGACTATTCTTGCGAGGAAGATCAACAGAGCATAAATGACATGGACTTACTCTGAGATCAAAAGCGATGGAGTAGCTTGGTGAACAATGGTGTGGAGATCTAATAGGAAAATTTGATGTTGCTTCTAGAGGAGGTCAACATGTAGAAAGATCTAGAGCAGGAAGAAAGCCGAAAGGAAGAAGAGGTCGCGAGTCTCAGGGATAGCTGTGGTGTCTACTGGCAAAGGTAGATCGACATTAATGATAATGCTTTAGAACATTCAAAGCAGCTCTGCAAGGAAGTTCGAAGGTGGACACATAGGCTGAGAGTTAATGTGATCATTCCAAAAGATCTAAGGGCTAATCCTGAGGGCGATCCTTCACTGACATGGACACAGGGATGCACATTGAATGCATCATTAACTTCATTCCAAAAGATCTGAGGGCTGACCCTACTGAAGGGGGATATTTTTGTAAACCCTAAAACAGGGGCCAACACATTCTTTTTGGGCACGTTCTGTATATATGGCATTTTTGCCTCTTTTTTAGGGAGAGATTTTTCAGAGACCAATAGTAGTAGAGAAAAAAGGAGATACATAGAGAGAGATAGATTTTGAACAGTAGGAATTTTCTATAGTAGAGAAACTTAAGAGTAGAATAGAGTAGGAGCTAGATTGAGCAGAGGTAGTAATGTATCTTTCAAGTTTTCTTAGTGTAGATGGAGATGATTTGAAGACATGGATTTTCTGTGCACTGGTGATTGTGCCAGCTTTGTAAATGTTGCTTATTTGTTTCATAAATAGTAGAAGCAGCCAGATTTAAATCTACTTCATATTATGCTTCAGAATGGTAGTTATCTTGGGTTAATCATTTGATTTGCAAAGCTTTCAAGGAATGAAACTTTATTTTATGTTTTGTCTAAATGGTGATTTCCAATCTGTTGTTGAAGTTAGCACTGTGAATGAATGAAATTGTGTGTTAATCACAAGTTAATTTTGTTCTCCAGTTTTAGTTAGCAATTCCTTGAAAGGTAACAAGTCTGGTTAAGTTGGATGAATTAATATTCTCTTCAGTTCCAAAGCTTTGATCTATCTTTTTCTGTTTCTTTAAAAACCCAAGTTAAAGTAGGTTTGAATTTATGTTTGATCTTAAAACAATCCAGAAGCTCAACACCAACAGGCCCCTTGAACATTATAGTTCACATCAACCATTGAGTGAAATCAGCACAGTCGAGAATCGATTACCAAGACCTTGGGAGTTAGATATCCATGCGTTATTCTTTCTCTTTCAGGAGAGCAGAATAGTGATATTCTGTTAACTGTTGCTGTGCTCGTTCGACCATCAACACTAACATATCCAGATACTTTTCCAGTACTTCAGTAATTTCTTTTACCAAGTTATCATATATACTTAATTTCCATTTAAGTGAATCGGGCCATGAAGGATCTAATTCCTTTGGATCACTAACAATCTATTCATTTATTAGCTTCAATCGATCCATGGAAACTAACTCTTTCATTTCTTCTGAAAGCACATAGAGACTGGTCTGATCTTTCCTAATCTGTTGCAGTTCTGCTATTAATCATTTTCTTTTATAAACAATATGAGTGTAGGAAATCACATATTTACTAATGAAAAATATAGTTTCCTGAGATAATTCTTCAATCCACTCACTGGCAGCCTTGGAGTAATTTAGATTTTTTCTAATCGACTGCATCGAAGACTCATCAATAACTCTCTCTTGGGAACTAGAAGCTTCAACAGACAAAAAGGGAGAAATAATAGAAGAGATAAAGTTTTTGAAATCCAAAACCTGAGATTACAATTTTACCCTCTCCTTCCTTTCTTCTTTTACCCACTTGGCTAAAGCATTGACTGAATAACTGGTGTGATATACATCACCCTCAAGTGTTTGGGGACCCATGTAAACATGTATGATTTTATAATTGGTCACAGTTATCTTATCATCATCCACATCTTTTAAAGGTTCTACAATTTCTAATCCCTGATTACTAGAGACAACATCATCCATAATTCTTAACATTTTATGGGCTTTCTTGGGCCCTAAGGAAGATTGGATTAATTTTTTCATTGTATCTACTCTAGCAAATGTCGTTGGAGTGTATTTCCTCTTCTTTTCTACTGCCTTCCTCAGCCATACTGGAGAGTTTTCTATCAGACTGGAGGCTTTATCACTTTGAACAACTTCTCTGGACTCACTAGGAGTAATTGATATATTTTCTATAGGAGGAGAAGGTTCTTCAGACAAGGGTGGGAAAGTATTATCTTCAGCATTATGCCTAAAAATGTTTCGAATTTGATATAGTGCCGAGCTGGTGGCGGAGTAGATGGAAAGACGACGAGATGACCGACCCGTTCCGTTCCATCCAGTCCCAACCAAGAACCATGTTCATCCCGGAATCCGTTCGCCCAGTTCACCAGTCCGCCAGTCAACCGAACAACCCGTCCCAGTCCCAGTCCCCAGTCGTTCCGTCCAAACCCGTCCGTTCGTCCCGTGCCCGTTCGCTCCAGCGACCCAGAACTGCCCCGCGAACCAGCAAACCGCCCGCAGTTCTGGTTAATCCCCGAGAGGACTCTTCAAACTTCATTTTCATCAATAAAATCCTCCCAGAAATCCTCAATTGAAGGTTGGTGTTGAGATGAGTTGAAAGCATATAGGTTTTGTTTTACAAAACCCTTGCTATCAAAATTAGTTCTTACAAACAGGTACTAGAGATTGTATTCTTTAAGAATCCTTTGAACACCCTTAGCCATTTGATTGTTTTTGCAGGAGAAAGGAGTAACTAATGGGAAGGCATACCCCTGTTTTCCCATATTCATATATTTTATATTCACTATGGCCATTTATCTGCAAACCTCTAGAAATACTAGCAAATCTTTAGGATACTTAGGCAATTTAAGTGGAGCCTTTTCATAACCTCCTATCCTCAAATAAGAAAATCTATCAAACTAGATATAAAAACTTCCAAATTTCAACACCATAGATTTTGATTTAGGGGAAAAATGCATTTCAGGGTTTCCATCCAGTTTTCTCACAACTTCCATTAAAAACACATCATTAACAAGACAATATTCTCCCATCCCAACCTACTTGGTAAACTATGGATAACATTTATACACAAGCATGCTAGAAGTTGGTGGTACCTATGGTTTCAATGTCGGCCACAATGATCTCTGACTAGAAATGATATATATCAAACAAGAACATAGATGAAAGGTAGCAGTCTTCTGAAAATTAACTAATTGTTCATGCAAGTGGAAGCAAATTATATTAGCCCAATCGATAAACACATCATCATCACAGATAACCAAAATGAACTAACACATCTTGTTTTCAAACAATTCAATTTGTGCATTCTCGACAATATGATGAAGTAAAACAATGGCATCAACAATTTACGCTTTAAAATGCATCCTTTAAGTTTACTGGGCAACCGAGACTTACCTCTCTTCTTCGATTTTAACCACCCTTTGGCCATAGAATTTTTACACTAGGCTTCATTAACCTTGAAAAATTTGTTAGTTGCTACAACAGACATCTCTTTTACAGGTACCTTCTTTGGAATTCTCAATGCCTAAGAAACGACTTCAGGAGAAATTTTAGTTACAATGGTCCTGTCCATAGCCTTGATTTCTTGGGTTTCAGGAATGTACCTTCTTGCGCATGCAACAATTAGGTCGACACTCAACACTGCTTCTGGAAAACCCCCGGCGTGAGCTAATCCACTTTCGAGCACCTTTGCATCTACAACAAACTTTTCTTTACTATCCAAATGTGCCCAAAATTCTTCCAATTTTAAAAGTCCTAGCTCTGTATCCCTCACATCGAGCCAACGATTTTCAATTTCAGACTGCATGAGCTCACTATGCCTAAGGAAATGCTTGAACTCTTGAAGAAATAATAGCAGCTGGTAGAAGTACAACCAAGGCTTTAACAAACAAGTTCTCACCACTTTCTCAATAAGACATCTCCTGACTGTACCATACACTTTATTAAATGCAAGGATGGTGTCTCAAAACCTGCAGAACAATCAACTAACTCCTTTGTCATGGTGAACTAAAACTTGACAACCTAAAATCGGGAGTTATAAAGTTTTGAGAACTTACGACTCACCGACCGCACACTTGACGCTACAAAGGATAACAGTCGGGCTATCAAAAAGTTAGAGAAAACAAATACCCAATGACATAGACAACAAACAAGGAGCACCGAAGAACTAAGTTTCACAATTAGGAGAACATGCGACAAAAAGTTAGAAACTTAGTGAAACCTGCGAAAAAGGAGTAAAATGAATATGAAGGCCCAATAAGTGGAAAACACGAACAAGGGGACATAAATAATAAAAAAACATGATACATAATATATTTATGAGTAACAGTGCCAAATGTGATTCTTTGCAACTTCAATTTTAACAATAACACCCTCATTTGTGATTTCCATTCATGATAGTTATATGGGGTTAGAAGTACAAATTTTGGTAAATTCATGATAAAATTAAAAATTACAATAGAAGAACAACAAATTACAGCTCACAATACAAGCAAATAACTCCCTTGTGCCAAAGAAAATGCTACTTTTTTGCAAATTTACAAGTTATACCAAAGTACCAGTCTGGATTCAAAATGAAATATTAAATTTTGGCAAAATAAACTACAAAAAGTGCATATAGAAACATAAATTTCTCCTCGATACCTTCTTGATGCCGTAAGAATCGAGAAAATGAAGTTTGGAGTAAAAAGTTATGAGCTTGGAGGCTAAAAAACAAGATCTAAATTCAAGCTAGAAAAATAGGAAATAAACAAAATATATAAATAACCTACACCATTGGAAAGTACTCAAAACTAGCTTTCCAATGATATCTTGTTTGTCAAAATCCGATTTCTAGATCAAAAGTTATGAATTTTTTTAAAAAATTGTTGAATTTAGCTTGTAGTGACGACCCTCCTAGCAAAATAATTTTTTTACAAAAATAAAATTCATCTAAAATGGACAAATTTTATATGAAAATAGGGGTTTTTGGGCCATCTAAATGCAATTGAAGCATTCATTTGGATTACAAGTGCTCCAATAAAAATTTCTCACTAGATCTAAGCTTCAAACCCTAGTTTGCAACTATATCATACAATTGCCAAATTAAGTGAAATAAAAGTTAGATTTGAATTTTTTGGACATTATAAACTCAATAGCGAGCTTAGATTTGCACCAACATGCTCCAAAATGAACCTGTAATACAAATTCACAAGAAAAAACCCCCAAATTTGGTATTTCTATCAAGTTTTTTTTTTTTTTTCCTCATTCTCTAGGTCATCATATGATGCAAGAGAAGAGCATACTCAAATTTTCAAGATCCACCAAGATTTGAAACCTTGCAATAAATCAAGCACAAATCACCCTCAAATATGAGAAGAAGATTTGCAGATTTCAAGCTCTAATACTATGTTAGAGTCACTCAAGGACTCAAGCCTCCAAGATCACTTGCAAAACCAAAAATAACCTTCTATAAGAGAGAAAAGCAAGAGCATCAATTTGTAACAATAGATGCAAGATAATATAACCAATATACAATACTCAAGATTGCTATTGTATTGAATTTGTACATGAGAGGCCTTGCTTATAAAGACAAGGTGAGAGATATGATTAAACAAGATTGTGACACGTGTCTTAATCCTATGTTATGAGACAACTAACTTAACAAGAAAGTCAAAGAGATAAGATAAGATAAGATCTTATCTAGACAACTAAGACTTCTAGAAGGACATCTAGAACTTAAGTAAACTTAACATGTCAATAAGTCCCCTTGCTAGGAATTAGCTAGTTACAAGACTCTTTTTCACACCAAT
Source organism: Sequoia sempervirens (assembly GCA_007258455.2). Lineage (NCBI taxonomy): Eukaryota > Viridiplantae > Streptophyta > Pinopsida > Cupressales > Cupressaceae > Sequoia > Sequoia sempervirens. Next base: position 57,945,376 of record VDFB02373365.1, on the reverse strand, counting down.
AGCTAGAGTTTTAGTATGATAGATAAAGATACCAAAAATGAAGAAAATGCTTCTAATTTATAAATATCTAAGGGATTAGTTTGGGCATCCAAATTCCAATGCCCCTTTGGCTAAAAATAGATGGTGAATCCTCCATAAAATCTTGTCATAGAATATGCTAAATATAACACGAGTTACACAAGGCACATGAAGGTAATACACTATTTATTTTAGGTACCCCAACTTGGAGAGTCCTAACTCCTAGTCCATGGGACAAAAACCAAAGTTCTTTGATGCATTGAAAAGATCTCTAAAATAACATGCCAAAAAATAAAAATAAAAATGTTTTTTTTAGACAAACTAGGCCCCATAAATGCTTTGAAGGCCTTTGAAAAAGTAATTTATGAAAATATAAAAAAATACTAAAAATTAAATATTAAATTGAAATTATTTGTCTATCACTTTCCTTGAGCCCATGGGAAATATGGAATGGCCTTTTGGGTCCCCAAATTAAATTATTAGAAAGGGGACATTACATAAACAATGATAAATGAAATAGTTTATCTTCTTCCAATTTGCAAATGATTAACAATCTATCTAACAATGAAAGTTGAGATTTATACATACACAACTAGTGTTTTTGTTCTTTTTCACGTTTTTGAATGATTATATACAACTATTGTAATTTAATTGAATAAAAACAATAACAATTATTCTTTTGTTCTTCTTTCATCTACAACACAATTTGAATAATGATTTCAAGAGTTACCAAACTATAAATCAATTCAACCATTTCTTTCAACTTACTTTTGTTGAGAATAGATTTTCACAAAATAAAATAAGTGGCACAACTAATTGATTTTTGTACGAGACCACAAAATAAAGGTTTGCTTCTTCTTGTTTCATGGGTGCTTGATCAATTCAATAGTTGTTTTCTTGACAATAGATGGTTTCTTAATGATGGCTTATCCTTGATTTTGTTTTTTTCCAAAATGATGCTATTATAAAATAAATATTTGTAAATCTATAAACAAATCTAATGAAATAAACTAACTATTTCATAGAATCCAAGAAACCACAAGAGTATTGTAGATTGAGAGAAAGGTGCAAAATTAATTAGATTTGATTCTAATTATTTAACTCTAAAACTAACAAACTATTCTAACTAAAAAAATTAAAATAAAGGAATCCTCACACTTGAGATTGGTAATCTAAGATGTTAGAAATTGATGGTAGTATGGCAATAGTGTTCCCAAAGATCCGACTTTGTCTTTTCTTTCATTCTTTTTCATTATAAGTCTTCCTTTGATGGTAGGGAGAAAATGAAAGAAAAACAATGTAAAGAATGTTAAGGACAAATAGATGTTGTAGGATGGGCTTTGAAGTTGTTGATTATTGTTATTATAAATAAATAAAGAGCCTAGAGGTTGTATATGGTGATGATGAATTACAATGATTTCGTTGTAGGTGTTGTGGGCAATTAAAAAAGAAAAATACTTTTCTTCTTAAATAATGACAAAAAATAAAAAGAAGTTATTGTTGGTGCTAAAACTAGAAGCTTATGTTGAAGAAACTCTCAGAGAGAAGACCTCTATAATTACAAAAGAAACAAATCCATTACAACTCTAGAATCCAATATTAATGGAGGAGAGCGAGGTTTAGATAGGTTAGGTGCTTTTAAGGACCAAGTAACTAAGAGTTATCAAGCCAAAAATAGTGCCAAAATGATGTATCATTTTAGCTAGAATTGTTGGACATTTCAGAATCACCTAGATGATTTGATTCAAAAGGGGTGATTTTGTCATTAAAGAATCAAAAAGTAAGTTTTCAAGGTGACAAAGCATGGAAGATATGCAAATGATTGACTAACATAAAATAAAAGGCAAAAAGGACCTACAAATCGACTAAACATTTTCATTAATTAAAATTAACATATAGAATATTTTAATCATGCCACATGGATCATGTTCTAACCCATCAAATCATCATCGAACTTATCATGTATACCCCTTCATTTTCAAACAATTAAAAAATTATTAACC
>VDFB02373365.1:57863146-57937586 GCA_007258455.2 Sequoia sempervirens | reverse complement strand
AAAACCTGAGATTACAATTTTACCCTCTCCTTCCTTTCTTCTTTTACCCACTTGGCTAAAGCATTGACTGAATAACTGGTGTGATATACATCACCCTCAAGTGTTTGGGGACCCATGTAAACATGTATGATTTTATAATTGGTCACAGTTATCTTATCATCATCCACATCTTTTAAAGGTTCTACAATTTCTAATCCCTGATTACTAGAGACAACATCATCCATAATTCTTAACATTTTATGGGCTTTCTTGGGCCCTAAGGAAGATTGGATTAATTTTTTCATTGTATCTACTCTAGCAAATGTCGTTGGAGTGTATTTCCTCTTCTTTTCTACTGCCTTCCTCAGCCATACTGGAGAGTTTTCTATCAGACTGGAGGCTTTATCACTTTGAACAACTTCTCTGGACTCACTAGGAGTAATTGATATATTTTCTATAGGAGGAGAAGGTTCTTCAGACAAGGGTGGGAAAGTATTATCTTCAACAATATGCCTAAAAATGTTATCTAAATCTTTTGACACAGGTTTTGTTTGGGCAGTTTTCTTTTTAAGAGCAGGGGTAGATGGGTTGTCTTGTTCACATATTGATTTCAACTTGATCGATTCTTCTAGTTTCTCACCATCACCCCTAGATTGCGAATTGGCACTAGAAGACCTGATAGCTATTCTTGCTGATGATGTACTTCCAGTGACCACCTGGCTAGATCCTTGTTCATTTTTCTAAGACGATTTTGGTTCATGAACATAACCAACAACCTTACGCCATTTTTCCTTAACCAATCTTGAGTCCTTTTGAATACTGGTTCAACTCATTTACTCATATATAAAACTTCATCTTTACACTAGTCAACTCTAGGATGCGATTTGTCAGGCAAATTCTCATATTTGGGATCAAGAACCACCGAATCTTTAGTCACATTTTTAGGAATTTAGAAAGAGAGACCAAAAGTTTGTATTTTCTCAAGGGTTAACCTCATATGACCCCTTCTGAAAACTTCATTTTCATCAATAAAATCCTCCCAGAAATCCTCAATTGAAGGTTGGTGTTGAGATGAGTTGAAAGCATATAGGTTTTGTTTTACAAAACCCTTGCTATCAAAATTAGTTCTTACAAACAGGTACTAGAGATTGTATTCTTTAAGAATCCTTTGAACACCCTTAGCCATTTGATTGTTTTTGCAGGAGAAAGGAGTAACTAATGGGAAGGCATACCCCTGTTTTCCCATATTCATATATTTTATATTCACTATGGCCATTTATCTGCAAACCTCTAGAAATACTAGCAAATCTTTAGGATACTTAGGCAATTTAAGTGGAGCCTTTTCATAACCTCCTATCCTCAAATAAGAAAATCTATCAAACTAGATATAAAAACTTCCAAATTTCAACACCATAGATTTTGATTTAGGGGAAAAATGCATTTCAGGGTTTCCATCCAGTTTTCTCACAACTTCCATTAAAAACACATCATTAACAAGACAATATTCTCCCATCCCAACCTACTTGGTAAACTATGGATAACATTTATACACAAGCATGCTAGAAGTTGGTGGTACCTATGGTTTCAATCTCGGCCACAATGATCTCTGACTAGAAATGATATATATCAAACAAGAACATAGATGAAAGGTAGCAGTCTTCTGAAAATTAACTAATTGTTCATGCAAGTGGAAGCAAATTATATTAGCCCAATCGATAAACACATCATCATCACAGATAACCAAAATGAACTAACACATCTTGTTTTCAAACAATTCAATTTGTGCATTCTCGACAATATGATGAAGTAAAACAATGGCATCAACAATTTACGCTTTAAAATGCATCCTTTAAGTTTACTGGGCAACCGAGACTTACCTCTCTTCTTCGATTTTAACCACCCTTTGGCCATAGAATTTTTACACTAGGCTTCATTAACCTTGAAAAATTTGTTAGTTGCTACAACAGACATCTCTTTTACAGGTACCTTCTTTGGAATTCTCAATGCCTAAGAAACGACTTCAGGAGAAATTTTAGTTACAATGGTCCTGTCCATAGCCTTGATTTCTTGGGTTTCAGGAATGTACCTTCTTGCGCATGCAACAATTAGGTCGACACTCAACACTGCTTCTGGAAAACCCCCGGCGTGAGCTAATCCACTTTCGAGCACCTTTGCATCTACAACAAACTTTTCTTTACTATCCAAATGTGCCCAAAATTCTTCCAATTTTAAAAGTCCTAGCTCTGTATCCCTCACATCGAGCCAACGATTTTCAATTTCAGACTGCATGAGCTCACTATGCCTAAGGAAATGCTTGAACTCTTGAAGAAATAATAGCAGCTGGTAGAAGTACAACCAAGGCTTTAACAAACAAGTTCTCACCACTTTCTCAATAAGACATCTCCTGACTGTACCATACACTTTATTAAATGCAAGGATGGTGTCTCAAAACCTGCAGAACAATCAACTAACTCCTTTGTCATGGTGAACTAAAACTTGACAACCTAAAATCGGGAGTTATAAAGTTTTGAGAACTTACGACTCACCGACCGCACACTTGACGCTACAAAGGATAACAGTCGGGCTATCAAAAAGTTAGAGAAAACAAATACCCAATGACATAGACAACAAACAAGGAGCACCGAAGAACTAAGTTTCACAATTAGGAGAACATGCGACAAAAAGTTAGAAACTTAGTGAAACCTGCGAAAAAGGAGTAAAATGAATATGAAGGCCCAATAAGTGGAAAACACGAACAAGGGGACATAAATAATAAAAAAACATGATACATAATATATTTATGAGTAACAGTGCCAAATGTGATTCTTTGCAACTTCAATTTTAACAATAACACCCTCATTTGTGATTTCCATTCATGATAGTTATATGGGGTTAGAAGTACAAATTTTGGTAAATTCATGATAAAATTAAAAATTACAATAGAAGAACAACAAATTACAGCTCACAATACAAGCAAATAACTCCCTTGTGCCAAAGAAAATGCTACTTTTTTGCAAATTTACAAGTTATACCAAAGTACCAGTCTGGATTCAAAATGAAATATTAAATTTTGGCAAAATAAACTACAAAAAGTGCATATAGAAACATAAATTTCTCCTCGATACCTTCTTGATGCCGTAAGAATCGAGAAAATGAAGTTTGGAGTAAAAAGTTATGAGCTTGGAGGCTAAAAAACAAGATCTAAATTCAAGCTAGAAAAATAGGAAATAAACAAAATATATAAATAACCTACACCATTGGAAAGTACTCAAAACTAGCTTTCCAATGATATCTTGTTTGTCAAAATCCGATTTCTAGATCAAAAGTTATGAATTTTTTTAAAAAATTGTTGAATTTAGCTTGTAGTGACGACCCTCCTAGCAAAATAATTTTTTTACAAAAATAAAATTCATCTAAAATGGACAAATTTTATATGAAAATAGGGGTTTTTGGGCCATCTAAATGCAATTGAAGCATTCATTTGGATTACAAGTGCTCCAATAAAAATTTCTCACTAGATCTAAGCTTCAAACCCTAGTTTGCAACTATATCATACAATTGCCAAATTAAGTGAAATAAAAGTTAGATTTGAATTTTTTGGACATTATAAACTCAATAGCGAGCTTAGATTTGCACCAACATGCTCCAAAATGAACCTGTAATACAAATTCACAAGAAAAAACCCCCAAATTTGGTATTTCTATCAAGTTTTTTTTTTTTTTTCCTCATTCTCTAGGTCATCATATGATGCAAGAGAAGAGCATACTCAAATTTTCAAGATCCACCAAGATTTGAAACCTTGCAATAAATCAAGCACAAATCACCCTCAAATATGAGAAGAAGATTTGCAGATTTCAAGCTCTAATACTATGTTAGAGTCACTCAAGGACTCAAGCCTCCAAGATCACTTGCAAAACCAAAAATAACCTTCTATAAGAGAGAAAAGCAAGAGCATCAATTTGTAACAATAGATGCAAGATAATATAACCAATATACAATACTCAAGATTGCTATTGTATTGAATTTGTACATGAGAGGCCTTGCTTATAAAGACAAGGTGAGAGATATGATTAAACAAGATTGTGACACGTGTCTTAATCCTATGTTATGAGACAACTAACTTAACAAGAAAGTCAAAGAGATAAGATAAGATAAGATCTTATCTAGACAACTAAGACTTCTAGAAGGACATCTAGAACTTAAGTAAACTTAACATGTCAATAAGTCCCCTTGCTAGGAATTAGCTAGTTACAAGACTCTTTTTCACACCAATAGCTAGAGTTTTAGTATGATAGATAAAGATACCAAAAATGAAGAAAATGCTTCTAATTTATAAATATCTAAGGGATTAGTTTGGGCATCCAAATTCCAATGCCCCTTTGGCTAAAAATAGATGGTGAATCCTCCATAAAATCTTGTCATAGAATATGCTAAATATAACACGAGTTACACAAGGCACATGAAGGTAATACACTATTTATTTTAGGTACCCCAACTTGGAGAGTCCTAACTCCTAGTCCATGGGACAAAAACCAAAGTTCTTTGATGCATTGAAAAGATCTCTAAAATAACATGCCAAAAAATAAAAATAAAAATGTTTTTTTTAGACAAACTAGGCCCCATAAATGCTTTGAAGGCCTTTGAAAAAGTAATTTATGAAAATATAAAAAAATACTAAAAATTAAATATTAAATTGAAATTATTTGTCTATCACTTTCCTTGAGCCCATGGGAAATATGGAATGGCCTTTTGGGTCCCCAAATTAAATTATTAGAAAGGGGACATTACATAAACAATGATAAATGAAATAGTTTATCTTCTTCCAATTTGCAAATGATTAACAATCTATCTAACAATGAAAGTTGAGATTTATACATACACAACTAGTGTTTTTGTTCTTTTTCACGTTTTTGAATGATTATATACAACTATTGTAATTTAATTGAATAAAAACAATAACAATTATTCTTTTGTTCTTCTTTCATCTACAACACAATTTGAATAATGATTTCAAGAGTTACCAAACTATAAATCAATTCAACCATTTCTTTCAACTTACTTTTGTTGAGAATAGATTTTCACAAAATAAAATAAGTGGCACAACTAATTGATTTTTGTACGAGACCACAAAATAAAGGTTTGCTTCTTCTTGTTTCATGGGTGCTTGATCAATTCAATAGTTGTTTTCTTGACAATAGATGGTTTCTTAATGATGGCTTATCCTTGATTTTGTTTTTTTCCAAAATGATGCTATTATAAAATAAATATTTGTAAATCTATAAACAAATCTAATGAAATAAACTAACTATTTCATAGAATCCAAGAAACCACAAGAGTATTGTAGATTGAGAGAAAGGTGCAAAATTAATTAGATTTGATTCTAATTATTTAACTCTAAAACTAACAAACTATTCTAACTAAAAAAATTAAAATAAAGGAATCCTCACACTTGAGATTGGTAATCTAAGATGTTAGAAATTGATGGTAGTATGGCAATAGTGTTCCCAAAGATCCGACTTTGTCTTTTCTTTCATTCTTTTTCATTATAAGTCTTCCTTTGATGGTAGGGAGAAAATGAAAGAAAAACAATGTAAAGAATGTTAAGGACAAATAGATGTTGTAGGATGGGCTTTGAAGTTGTTGATTATTGTTATTATAAATAAATAAAGAGCCTAGAGGTTGTATATGGTGATGATGAATTACAATGATTTCGTTGTAGGTGTTGTGGGCAATTAAAAAAGAAAAATACTTTTCTTCTTAAATAATGACAAAAAATAAAAAGAAGTTATTGTTGGTGCTAAAACTAGAAGCTTATGTTGAAGAAACTCTCAGAGAGAAGACCTCTATAATTACAAAAGAAACAAATCCATTACAACTCTAGAATCCAATATTAATGGAGGAGAGCGAGGTTTAGATAGGTTAGGTGCTTTTAAGGACCAAGTAACTAAGAGTTATCAAGCCAAAAATAGTGCCAAAATGATGTATCATTTTAGCTAGAATTGTTGGACATTTCAGAATCACCTAGATGATTTGATTCAAAAGGGGTGATTTTGTCATTAAAGAATCAAAAAGTAAGTTTTCAAGGTGACAAAGCATGGAAGATATGCAAATGATTGACTAACATAAAATAAAAGGCAAAAAGGACCTACAAATCGACTAAACATTTTCATTAATTAAAATTAACATATAGAATATTTTAATCATGCCACATGGATCATGTTCTAACCCATCAAATCATCATCGAACTTATCATGTATACCCCTTCATTTTCAAACAATTAAAAAATTATTAACCCAATTTACTATTTGAGATATAATTAGATTGAAAAACATTCTTATTTATTTAGTACCCTCACCCAAAACAAGATTAGCTACCCTAAGGTGAGAATAAAAAGTCCCAATCGCAAGGGGTATGTATGGTTTAGAGGCAATTAGGGCAAACGGCTGACTAAGAGTTTTTTTAAAATCTAGGATAAATCCAGACAAATAATACTGCAAACTGACAGTCATTAATGTCCAAAAGTGCCCGAGCGAAGAATTCTTTTCACCCTTGATTATGTCGCATTGGATTTGAGGAGGAAGTTGCAGTGTTTTGGGTATTCAGATTTATACTTTTACTTTTCGAAGGATCTGCAACTTAAATTTTGGTGAGTACCCTATTTTTCCATATGTTTTTCTTGCATTAATATAAATCATGGATAAAATAAAATAATTCGCCTGATTGAAATTACTCTGCACATTGAACATATTGTTGCGGATCGGAAGAGTTGAGACTATAGAATTAGCTTGATCACTTTTAATTTTTGTGATTTACTAAATTTAATTTAATTCAGTGTAAGTAGTGGGGTGTTAGGTCTTTCTACATTGATATCAGTACCATTCAGGTTTTCATGGTCAAAGTGAGGTTTGTTATGCTTTGGTCAAAGTTCACTTTCACACCATGGGAACTCCCAAGGTAGACACCAAGAATTGCAGTGATGAGATGAACTTTAAGGTCCTTAAGGTTGATTCGGCTTTTATCACTTGTTTAAAAAATTGTGTCCATGGCATCCGGTTCTCAAAAATATTCTGTAAGTTTTGTTGGATTATCTTTGATTTATAATTTAGTATAGTAAGACCTGATTGCAATTTTCTGTAATTATAGTACTCAATTCGAAAGAATATATTTTTTACCCTCTGTCTACTTCATATAAGTTATATATCATGGAGATTCTTTGTGCCCGTGGCGTCTTAAGTACAGGTCCATCAGCTGTTCCTCTGTGAAGTTAATGCGAACTGGTTCTTAACTTTGCCATCATGGTTTTCTTTTCTAAGCTAGTTACCTTGTCAGAAAAATAATTTGTCTGTGGTCAGCGTCGCTTCATTGTCATTAGTGTCTTTTTTTTCTACATCTTCATCTTGTGAAACAAGTTCAAGAATAGATGTTGCAGATTTCTGATAAAGATTTTCATTAAATACAACATCCCTACTGATAATGGCTTTCTTCATTTGTGGAGCATACACCATGCAACCTTTAGACAATTCACTGTAACCAATGAAGACACATTTAATGTTCATCTTATCTAATTTCTTTCTTGACTCCTCAAGAACATTAACATAAGCGTTGCAGCCAAATTTTTTAAAATAGATGACAGATTTCTTACTAGTTACTACTATACCTTGCTTCACAGGGTATCACATTTCTTACAACTTTTGTGGGAGACCTATTTAGTATAAAGGTTGCAATACTTATTGCTTCTGCAAAAAAAGAGAGGCAAATTCTTTATTGTAAGCATGAACCTAGCCATTTCAATTAAGGTTCTGTTTATTTGTCTGCAACTCTGTTTGTTGAGGTGTATATCTAACTGGTAGTTGTTTTCTAATTCTTTTCTTATCAAAAAGGTTTTGAATTTGTGTCGTGATATATTTATTTCCTTTGTCTATTCTCAGAAACTCCATTTTGCTGAGATGTGGATCTAAATGTTAGTTGTCTTTTCATAACTTTTTTATCACAAAAGTTTGAATTTCTCTTGTGATATATTTTTTCCCATCGTCTATTTGCAAAATTTTAATCTTTCTCCCACTCTTATTTTCCACCAGGACATTATATGTTGTAAAATTTTCAGTTGCCTTATTTCTTTTCTTAAGAAGATAAATCCAAAATTTTCTTGAAAAATCATCCATGGAAGTTAACACAACTCATACCTGCAAAAGGAGTAGAAAATGGACCAATGATATCACCATGCACCAACTGAAGCTGCTCTCCTGTCACATTCTCAAACCTATCCCTATGTTGCCCTCCATACAAGCAGGCTTCACACACATTCGAATTTGAATTGATTAGGGGAAGCCCATAAATCATGTCTAATTTTGCTCATAAAGAGAGACTTTGGTAATTAAATTGTCCAAATATTAAATGACACGATACACTAGTATCATCATTGGCTGACAGAAAAGCTTGGTTACTGTTGCCTCCTGCATCAAATTTGTATAAGCTTCATGACCTAAGGTATCTAACACAATAACTTTATATTCATTCAATTTTTTTTGTGAAGTTCAACATTGTAACCTTGCTTTGTGATTTGGCTAACTGAAAGAACATTTTTCTCAAGTTCAGGTGCATATTTCTCATTAGTAATATACTTTAGGCACATATTTCTCATTAGTAACATACTTTATGTCACCATTTTTCATCTTAACAGGTACATCACCATGTCCTTCTAGACTATAAAGATAATCATCACCAAGCAATGTCTTTTTATTTGCAAATTCTTCATTTATTGTGATAGACTTGAAAATTTCTCTATTGTAGGTCATATGCTGACCTTGTCTTGAATCTATATACCAAACTTCATTTGAAGCACTTTGTGCTGATAAAGATGTGATGAAGAGATTCCCTTCATTTTGTCAATGAATTGCAATATTGCTTGGTCACTGACTTTATCTATTTTGCTTCCCAACCTTATTTTTGTTGCATTTGCATTGAAAATGTCCTAATCATTTGCAACTGTAACACTTGAATTTGTTCTTTTGTTTCCTCCTTTTCAAAGCACAGGCGCCTTGCTTTGTTTTTGCATTCTGTTACCTCTGAATTTGCCTTTTAAAATATAGGCTTGCTCTATGGAAGCAGGTTCTTCAAACTTTATTTAACTCTTTGTTCTTCCTGCAATAAATAACTGCTCTTCAAATGTTAAAGTATCATTTTTATCAGTCACTTCCAAGGATGTTATTAGAGATTCATATCCTATAGGGAGTCTATTAAGACATAACTTAACAAAGTCCCTTTCAAATTTCTCTCTCATAACCTCTACGTTATTCTTAATCTCTTTCAATTTTGTGAGATGTTCTGTAACATTTTGATCATTTTTTATTCTTACATTATGCAACTGTTTTTTGAGATGCTAGATGCTAGTGTTTGTAAGCTTCTCAAATATTTTCTTGAGTGTTTCTCAAGCTTTATATGCATTAGTGACGTGTTGAATGTGGTATGAAGTCATTTGCTATAAACATACGAATAATGGCCAATGCTTATTGTTATTTTTTTCTTTGTATTAGCCTAAACCTTCAGGATCATCAGGGATTTATGTCTCATCTTCTACAAATTCCCATAAATCTTTTGCAAGCAACATATTTTTCACTTTGTATTTCCAAAGGAAAATTTCTTCCATTTGGCCTACAATCACACCTTAATATTTGATGTTAAAGCCATCTTTTTATACAATTTTCAGTAACACTTTTTCGTTACACAATTAACTCGACATGATAATCTTAGTTACCACATCACCACTTCTGAACTTAAGACTCCTAGGTTATGTTTGGCTTATAAATAATTTTTTGATTAAGGAAAAACAACTCATTTCCTTCACATACACTTGATAATAGCCATTCATAATTTTCTATCTAATGCACATCAAGTATATATGTATAAAAAATCTCTTTCACATGGCAAAGTCACATTTGCATGCCATAGAATGATTTTGAATGGAAAGAACTTGAGTGCATCCTCTTGACTGTGGATGGAAGCTTTACTTTAGAATCTAATTTTCCAAAAGAGGAACTCAAGAAATGCAAAACCATAACCTTTTAATAAGGCAAAACCAAATGGATGCTGGTAGCCTTAACACCTCAGTCACTGCTTTCAACAACTCAATGCTGCTTTCAGTCTTTATGAAAAATGGACTTTAGTCTTCAACAATTCGGTCAGCCTCCTTACTACAATCAGAACCACTTTTATTATGAACAGGCTTCTTTCTTTCTTTCTTTGCAGTTCCCGCAACTTCTAGCCACTCTCGGCTTTGAGATAACCCACAGCCCATTAACAATAACAGATTTTTTTTTTTGGTCGGTAATAAGAGTTTTATATTGCTTTTGTAAAAGAAAATTACATCTTCAGTCTGAATTCACCATAGCCAAAAAACCAGTAACTTTAACCCAGTTTACAGCGTCTTAACATGCAAAGATTTACCATTCCCCTGTTCATCTACTTCAAAAGTTCTAAAATTACTACAGCAAGTAACCCCAGCAAACAGCACCTAACACCAAAAAACCTATCCGACCTTTTTCAACTGTTCAATTATACATTTTGGAACAAAACATCTGAAAGATAGAAAAAGACAAAACACAAAGGACCTAAGGTCCAGCTCCATCATCACCCGGATCCATTGTTGCGCTGTTCAGCTCCACCGCCTTCCGCTTCCTCTGGCGCTTCCCCTTTTTCCACGACTTGCGTTTTCCTCTCTTCCCATTTCCCTCGGCCTCCAGAAGCTCCGCCTTCACCTGAGCTATCACCCCCTCTACTTCCATGAGCTCCATGAAGAGCTTCAAAGCCTTCCATCCTAAACGAGCTTCCTCTCTGCGTCGTGATTTAAACCTTCCTTTAGGCCATCGGATGAAAAACATGTATCTGTCTGCACCAAAGAGATTTGCCAATTCCTCGTCCACTACTCCCTCGCTCACATCTATCCCAACTCCTTGAACTGACCATTCCAAGATTGATTCCATGCCGACCAGAAAGGCCTTGTGAACAATTTTTTTCATCACACTCCGCACCGTCTCCACTTGTTCGCCCAAGTCCAATCCCCAAGCAGCTATCAAAGCATAGACGTCCATGTTCGTCCTATAGCGGTGCCTCAGGGTTCCAAAATCCCTCCCCAAGATCATCCACACACACTGTCTTAGCCTGCTATCCTCCACCAAAAACATACCCATTAAACGTTTATCCGAGGCGTCTCCATAGAAAGGCCTAAGTTGCCTTCGGGAATTGAAAGTGAAATTCGCCTCCATAGTTTTAATTACATTAATAGGGTCGTCACCACCACTTTCTGCCGCCGCTGCTCCAAACCACCCAAACATCAAACAAAATAATAACAACATCTACCTCTTCCTGGGGATAAAAACACAATCTCACTGTAATCAATTTGCATTGATTCCTTCGAGTACTAGAGAGCCATCAAACTCCCACTACATGAATTCTCATGTCATTTTAGAGTGCCTCAAAAGTCCTAAATCCTTGCGCATTAAATGCGACGAACCCGTCCGAAGCCGCCATTCAACCTCCAAGTTTATCTCTCTGAGATCTTCTAAGGTTAAGTCCCCGCTATCTTTAAACTTTAGAGCCCATTTAGATAATATATCGGCCTCCTTATTTCCCTTCTTTTAATGTGACTAATACAAAATTCTTCGCATTTTTCTAATTCCTCCCAATTCTTCTCAGTTGCGTTCTAAAGGTGCCAAGCACCTATGTCTCCCTTCATCACTGCCTTAACTATTATTAGCGAGTCACCTTCCAGATGGACCTTCTTTGCACCTAATTGTTTTCCACAATTTATTGCTAATAACGCTGCTGCTGCTTCAGCTTCATTATTCGTGCCTTCCAATAATTTCTTAGCTCCTAGAGCTAACACTTCACCCTTCCAATCCCGAATTATAAACCCTGTACCTGATGGGCTAGAGTTCCCCGTAGAGGCTCCATCAAAATTAATTTTCCACCAGCCTTCTTGAGGTCTTTTCCAACACACCTTTTCAGGATCCCCAGCAGTTGGATTCACCCAACCCGGCCCCTTAACGAGCCTGAAACGAATTCCCGTCCATTGCTCCTGAATTCATTTGTCCTCCATTTTGTAAGGGATTCTTGGATTAAAAAACTGAGATGCCGCTGCTCCTACCACTTCCTCAATAGCATGGTTTATCCTCCATTGCAGTCTTTCTAGGGTCTCTTCCTTGTCCAAAAAGATTCTTCTGTTGCGTTCCTTCCATAATTCCCACACAACCAAAGACGGACTAACTGTCCAAATACAAGAAAAGACTATCTTTTTCCTATTAGTTGGCCAACCTTCAAAAAACTGCTTCAACATTGCAGGGGTGGGGCTTTGCCAACCCAAAGCCCTTCTTAGCATTTCCCAACATTCCATTGCTGAGTGGCAGTGCAAAAGTAAATGGTCACACGTTTCCTCTGCCCCTGCACACATGACACACTTGGATGGTCCACAAAATCCCAGCCGTTTCCTACGTTCCCCTGTTAGGATATGACCCCGTGCTGCTAGCCAAGCGAAAGCCCCTGCTTTGGGTAAGCATTCTTTCCCCCAAAATATACTAGTTGGCCAATTCTCCAACCCTACATTTGTGTCAAGAAACTGGTAGCCTATCTTCACCGAATATCTACCATCCATTGCACCACATCAAACCACCTTATCTTCCTTATTAGATTTCAGAATTTTTCTTGAATTGAAAATTCCCTGCATTAGTTCCTTTTGGTGATCCGATAACACCACATTCTGAAGAGATTTCCATACCCAGTCACCACCCGACACCTCCCCTCTGAATTCCAAATAATCGCTAACCTTATCCCCCCAATTCTGAGTGCACCACTGTCTCAATTCCTGCAATTCAGCATTCTCCTTTAGAGCTGGGAGACCCTCCCAAGAGTCCTCCTAGAACTTAGCTTTCATTCCATTACCATTCTACACGTTATGTGATCTACTATAACTGGCCGACAAGAGATCACAAAGTTCCATATTGCTGAGCCCGGCAGGGGGTTCCTCATAGTAAATATTCTACTATTCTCCATTGAGTCCAAGTATTTTGCTTTTAAAATTCGAACCCATAATTGTGAGGGCTGAGTATAAATATTCCAAACAAGTTTTGCTCCCAGAGCCTCATTCAAAATGCTCCAATCCCTAAGACCAGCTCCCGCTTTCCCCTTAGCCAAACAAATCTTTTCCCATGCAAGCAGGGGGATTTTATCCTGTTTAGAAGCACCATTCCAAAAGAATTTTCTCATTCTTTGACCCACAACCTTGGCTATCTTCTTAGGAATTCTCAGACACATCATAGAAAAGATAGGGATTGCTGAAATAACTGATTTTAACATCAGAATTCTACCAGCTGAGGTTAGCCACTGGCTTTTCCAACTGTCCATTCGTTTCAGACAACAATCAACCAAGTCTTTCCAAATATTCGATTTACTTGCACCCCCAAATAAAGGGATGCCTAAATATCTACTCGGAAGGGAACCCGACTTCATTCCCAATATAGAGCAAATTTCCTTCTGTTTTTGACAGCAAGTGTTGAAAAAAAAATTTCTGACTTTCTCCAATTAATACATTGGCCAGAGGCTTTACTATATTTGTCTAGAGTGAACTTCATCATTCGTGCTTCCCTGAAAGAAGCATCTCCCATGAGCAGAGTGTCATCCGCAAACTGCAATTGTGATAAAGGATCCACCCCTTCCGCCACCCTTACACCTTTCCACATACCTACTCGACGTTTCCTTGAGATTAATCTGCCCAACGCCTTTGCCATTATAATAAACAAGAAGGGGGAGATGGGATCTCCTTGCCTAATGCCCTTTTCTAAAGCTAAAAAACCCTGTGGACTTCCATTCAAAAGGACCGAAAATCGCCACCCATCTGATCCACGCCTCATTAAAACCAAACCTTTCAAGCACCTTTAAGAGGAAAGCCCTATTTATCTCATCATAAGCATTCCTTATATCTAGCTTAACCAACATTTTTTCCATTTTTGCAACCCTGATAGAATGAATTACCTCATGCGCCACAATGATACCTTCATATATAGATCGGTTTGGTGAGAAACCACTTTGCTTCTGGGATATCACCGCCTCAAGAACAACCTTTAACCTATTCGCCATCACCTCCGAGATAACCTTATACACTGTGTTGCAGAGAGCAATTGGTCTGAAGTCATCAAAAGATATAACCTCATCTTTCTTGGGAACCAATGCTATGAAAGTGTTATTAAAATCTTTCAAGATGAAGCCTCCCCGCCTTGATTCCTTTACAACTTCCAACAAATCATGGGCTAGGACATCCCACAATTTCTGAAAGAAAAGTGTAGGGAAACTGTCCGGTCTAGGCGCTTTGTCACCACCAATACTGAACAAAGCAGCTCTAACTTCTTCCAGAGTTACTTCCTTTATAAGTGTTGCATTTTGGGCCTTTGACACATTTTGGAATTTCCTCCAGCACATCATTTTCTTGAGAGACATCAGCTTGATTCAGGCTAAAGGCTTTAGAAAAATATCTCACTGCTTCCTTACAAATGGCCTCCTTATCCGTGAGCAACAAACCCTGTTTATCTTGAATCGAATAAACTTTGTTGAATGATCTTCTAACGCTGACTGAATTATGAAAAAAATTCGTGTTTCGATCACCTTCCTTAAGCCAGGTTTCTTGGGACTTCTTCCTCCAAAATATCTCTTCACGAGCTAGAATTTCCAAGTATTGTTTGTTAAGCTCCTTTTCAGCCTGGAAATCCTCTTCATTCAACCCTTCTTCTATAACGTTGTTATGAAGGATCCCTAGATCTTGTTCCAGATTGATTTTCTCAGTGAAGATATTCTTAAAAACTTCCCTATTCCACCTCTTTAACTGCTCCTTCACATGCTGCAATTTTTTAAAGAAGATAAAGGCTTTATTTCCCCTCCTTGGTGGTGCATTTGCCCACCAATCAACTACCAATTCCAGAAACCCCTCCTCCCGTAACCACATTTTTTCAAATTTGAAAGGATAGCGGTCAGGAGCTTCATCTTCTTGAATACACACATGATTCAGATAGTGATCCAACCTAGTAATGGGGAGAATCTTCGCTTGACAAGTCTAATTGTGAGTAGCCCAGTTTCCCGCAAGGAAAAATTTGTCCAGCTTTTCAACTATATTTAAAAATCCAACTCTTCTATTTGTCCAGGTAAAATCCCCATTTTTGAAATGAATCTCAAAAAGGCCATTATTAGTTACAAAGTCATTAAATTCTTTTTGTTTTTGGTTTAACCAACCAATACCTCCACGCTTATCTGACGGCCTCAGGTTAGCATTAAAATCGCCACCTAGAAGAAACGATTTGTCTCCATTTGTAGACAAAACCGACGAAATCTCACCCCAAACTCTTCGCATTTCTGCAATGTTAGTTGGTCCATAAACATTTAGAAGGGAGAAACTCGACAAAAGCTGTTTAGAAACAATATTTACCCACAGCCAAGATTTCTCTGATCTGAGAGCCTGAACCAACATCACCGACTCTTTATAGAGAAGCCCTAAGCCACCCGAGGCTCCTGTAGCTTCCACAAGAAGACATTTCCAATTATTGAAACGTTTTCCAAAAGTTTCCAACTCTGACACAATTAGCTTTAGCTCATGTAACATCACTATGTCTGGTCGTGTTTTATCAAGACATCGCTTGATCAAACGTATCTTGTTAGGGGCATTGCAGCCCTTGACATTCCATGAAAGGACCCTCATTGCTCCCGGGAAAAGGCATAGCCTTTTCTTGATCTCAATTTTTTTTGGCCAGCGGCACTCCCAACTATTTCCAATTTAACCCTAATTGGCTTAGGGCCTTGTTTCTTTTTTTTCACCAATTTTTACCTTGACATGCTTTGCTAAAGTCTGCTCCAGAGATCTTTTATCTTTGATACCCAACTCTGAAGTTAAGCCTAATATGCCCCCCCTCCCATTCCCTCTTCCTCTGAGGGGGACTCCAAGTTTAAATCCTCAAAAGGGCTTCCTTCATCCCTTTCTTCCTCCAGTGAACTTTCCAGATTTCGTATAGGAGAAATCTGTATGTCCTTAAAAAAAGGCTCCTCTGTTTCCACATTTTTGAAACTAGCTTCCCCCATCTGAATGTTTGGGTTGAGTGAGGTTGGCAGAGCATGTTCCTTTTTTTTTGTTTCGATGGCCAGAGAAGACGTCCATCTATCTTGGTGATTAGTTTCTCTAGGATTTGCATCTAAATCTACCGGATTATTTTCCCCCAACCTGAACTGTTATGCTTCCGGGTTAAAATCCATTTCTGGGTGCAAGATATCCTTAGCATTCTCGATAGGACCAGTCTTGTCAAAAGCCTCCGAAGAATCCAAAACCCGCTCATCCACTCCTGCTGTAGCATTCTACCTTTCTACTGCGTGAGACTCTGTCCATAAGCCTAAAGCCAGTTCACAGTTGCTTAAACTTCCTAACTCCTTAGCCCGTTGATAAACTTTTCTCGACATTACCTCCAAAAATCCACTGTCTTCTGCTTGAAAGTCATTCGCTTTTAGTAGCAGCATGTTTGTTAAGGCATTTTGCGACAAACCCTTCCCTTTTTCTGAAAGACGACACTCCCCAACCGGGTGTCCTACCCCTTTGCATGTAGAGCACATCTCAACCGCTTCTTCCACCTCTAACAACTGCTTCCAGGTTCCCTCTCCAGTCTTTAACTCTATCATTGCTGGTAGAGGGTGAACCGTTTGCCACAATATACAAATGCGGGCATACATACTGTAATCCTTATTAGCGATGGCTTCATCGGCTTTAACAAAAGTTCCCAGTTTATCACCAATCATTTTTAGGGTTTCTGAGTTCCAGTATTCATGGGGAAGGTTATATAGCCTTATCCAGATTGGGACCTCCGAGATTTTTTCCACTTTTGGGTTGAAATTTGGTGTCCAGTCCTTTATGTAAAAACCCTTTCCCCCCATAAGAAATGGTCCACTATTCAGAATCCAGTCTTTGTCTTTTGGGGTTGGACAAATAACCAGGTAAAACTCATTTGGTAAAGTTTTCAAAATCGTAGCTTCCCCCCAGTTTTCATTACACCATTTTCTTACCCTACTAAAGGCTGGCCATGGGCCACTCCATTTGATAAAAAAAGCTTTATCCTTTAACATACTGACAAAATCATTCCAAGCATGCCCTTCTACCAATAAAGAGACAACCGTAGTGTGTTCAGAGGAGAGGTTTACCTGGTTCAGATCCTCTTGTCGTTTTGGTCTCCAAAGCTTTTTTTCTACTTTCCGGAAATCCACCGGTTCTGTTAAACACATGTTTGCGTAGCCCCATTTGTTCCTTGGAGGAGCTTGATGGTCTTGCCCTCAATTTCGATTGTTGTAAGACCCCTTTTCTCTTGTTGCCGGAGCCTTCCATGCTTGCGTTGGAGCACACCATGGAGGGTTCGGAGGCCGACCCTGACATCTCTGGTTATATGGCCATTTGGATTGGGAACCGCCATTCCCCTTGTCGCCCTGTGCTTTGCGATCGCAACGGTCATTTCTTCGCTCTGCCATTTTTCTTTAACAATAACAGATTTGATGCCATGTTAAACACTCAGAATAATGGACTGAAATAATCTTTACAGGAGATTGGATTCACATTTGTAGAAACAAAATATCAATACGTGAGAAAAAAATCACAAGGAGAAATGCTGTTTGGTGGTGGTTGGTGGGCAGCACCAGTCAGACATATATTTTTTTTAACAAATCTTATGCAGGTAGGTGGGAAGCTACTGGAAAAACCCTCTTAGCAAAGAAACCCCCATTTTCGGAAATCTCTTTCAATGCTATTGAAGAGTAGAATGGTACACACATTAGTGGAGGTTCCAAACTCTCTCAAGTTCTCAACAATGCCTCAAGCACAATATCAACAATTACCATGTGATTTATGTTAGAATATTATATAATTGTGAAAAGTGAACAACTGTTCCTAGGTACAGGAGAAGAACCTCAGCCTCATATTTTGCTGTGGCTAACTTTTATATATTTTTCTCATTTGTATTGGGATTTGGTTGGGATTCTGAAACAATTCTATTATTTTTTGGTCCTTTTCTGTTGAAACTGTTTTAGACATCCCACTTTTGCCTCAATTGGGAAAAGTGAGCCAGTTTGTGGGTCAGGTATTTAGACTCTTGGTCTAACTTATTGGTGATCATGATTAATGTTTATTCATAATTCTTGAAAAGTGGTGACAAAAATCTCTGCTGCTGGCCCTTCTCCCGATCCCGACTCTGATGCAAGCTAGAGGCTTGTTCATGGACTGGTTATCATGGATATTTTGATTGTTCTCTTTTTCATAAGGAGTCGTTCTCTGAAAGAATTGGTTTTATCACATGGCTTTTGTATGTGCTAGGTAGTAAAGGCTATCCTATTGATGAGATATCTAGGTCATTATCTGTCTTGGGTTTTGTGATCATTATGTATGGTTTTATCGTCAACCATCATTTAAACTTCTGCATCAAACTGAATATTAATTTGCATATTGCAGGCATGCAGAATAATTTTGCACCATCGCTTTTTTAATGCAACACAAGCCGTCTTTATTTATACTAATCATTATGTTTGAGTCCCATTGACTTAATTTTTCTTGGATGAAATAGTACCATTTATATTGATTATGTACAATTTATAAAAATACACTATATCACAAAAAATTGTGGATGGAAAAAGTCACACCCCATAGTCTATGCAAGGTGTAGCTGTAAGCAACATACTGAAAAAGAAAACATGACAACAAGTAGCAAGAGCTATTGAATCAGTTGTAGGAGGTATGCCACGATCATTTGGTTTACACACATCAGGATTATCTTGGCCATTTGGTATGGACTCCTAACCTATAAGAGCACCAACACTAGTTTGGTCATCTTGCACATCCTCAAGAGGTTGATCAGCAGCCCTGGGAGGAGAAATGGCCAATGTAAGTTGATGAAACTTGCCACTGTGTGGCCAACTCTAGGCACCTTTGTTACAGGGTTGAGAAGAATCAAAAGATTGACAGGAAACCAAATGGGCACATTGACCATGAGCTTTGTGTTGAGAAGCATGAGAATCATGCCTTTAGGCACTATGACTTCTACCACGTGGACATCCTTTGGGAGCAATGGGCCTGTATTGGAAGAGGATGTGTAATGTCCCAAATCGGGCAAATATAGGAAATTGATGATTTATCAAACGTATGCAAGTTGAAGCAATATTTAAATGACCAATGTGAATGCCAAACCCTAGCTGATTGGCAATAATGCAATATTGCAGACCCATGTAAATCAAATTTACACTTTCAAACAGCAAAATTTTAAACCCGCATAATGCTGGTATACATCCTGAAATGCAACATAAACAACAGATCTGAATTGTATGTGTCAAACATATCAAATATGGTTGCTGATTTATGACTGATTTCTTATGGATGTTGATCTTATCAATCACCAATATTTATATGAATCTTATACACCAAATTAATCAAATATGTAAATAGAATTGGATAATGAGTTGCTGGATAAATTATGACAGCAGCAATAAACATGGAAACAGCAAGATAGAAACCTTCAATCTGAATTTTTATTTATGACAGCCAATGTAATCATCAATGATGTATGCAACAGCAGAAATAAACCTTCATAAATTATCCCTATTAGGTCTGCAAATGATCTGAAAATGCCTTTCAATCAGCTAATAAAATATATATATCTAATTTACTTGCAACAATTCAAACCTCCACAAGTTGAAATTTTTAATAAGTCACTGTAGCAAACTGAAAATGACTTCAATGTATAAGCCTAACTGTGATCTTTGAGTAGAATTGCCTCAAATGGAGATGAGGGTTTTCATCTTCCAGATCGTCGACACCAAGGTTTTTTTGTCCTTTGAATGCTTCAATCTCCAAAATGAAAGGAATAATGAAATGTTCAAATTGGATGATTTGATTTGTGCCTTGACCTCTCTTTTATAATTGCCTTTTTCGGGCCCCCTTTATTTTATTTTTTATTGTAATTTATTTTTCCTGCAATTATTTAAAAATACTCTTAATTACTTCCAAAAGCCCCTTTTTGAATTATATTTTGAATAAAGTGTAAAAAGTAGTTTTTAAACATTACATATGACCTAAATAATATTTAAGTGGCCAAAAATGATTGGGCCGACTTAAAAATATTATTATTTCTTTAGTTTTGGGAAGGGGACATGACGGTCCACCTTTCCTAAAATTGCTTGCCCCTAAGCAATTGCAAACCTAGATGCTTAAGTATCACCGTGCCAATGTGATGAGTCATGCTGTAATGCCCATAGAGTTTGGAATCTGTAACTGTCAAATAAAGTAACTCCTTCCAAAAAACACTACGGGATCTATGCGAATCCAAATACTCAAATATCATTGTGCCAACATTATGAATCATGTTTTAATCCCTATAAGAGTCTGGATCTTGTACCTATCAAGTGAAACAACCTTTGCCAAAAAGCACTATGGGGTCTACTATCTCCATCAACTGTATTCATGTGCAATCCAGATAACTTGGTCGTTGCTTTTAAAAATAATTTGGCCAATTGAGAAATAACAAAGGGATGTGCATGATTCACAACAACATAAATGCAAACCTTTGGGAGACCCATGATAAGATGTATGATTATACTTTCTCACCATTGACTTGGATTTAGTAAGGAGAGCAATCAACTCACAATAGGCTCCTCTTTGATGCGATGACAATGTTTTCTTCCCTATGCTTGAGGACATCTTCAAATTTGCACAAGGCCAAAGGCTGCCTTATGAACTTACCACCACCATTTTGCTGCGCCACTCTGTTATCACAATGAGCATGATAATAACTTCCTTGAGTTCCAACAGATCTTACCACTATATTCTATGCTGAAACCCTCATAAATTTGAGCAAATTGGCTTGTATACAAGCTAAAATGAAGTTGCAAGAGTCATAATTCTTTTGAAACCTATCTTAAACATCTGTATGGCAGCTTGAATAATTGTTTTCAGTAGCTCCAATTGCTGAAACCCTACACAAACAGCAAGATAAAAGATTTGTTTTTTTCTAAAATCCACAAACTAGTGGCTGTATATGATTGATAACAGCAGCCCAAAACCAGTTACCCTAAAAATCAACAACGTAAAAGTGGTAAAACAGCTGCCATACTGAAAATCCCTTGCAAAAATCAACAATACAGAAGCTGGAAATACCCATACAATGATTGAAAACTCCAATAGTAGCAACAAACTGAAAATCACTCAATCCTATGACAGAAAACGCTTGTATGGCTGCAAATGATGTAATATAGCAGCTGGGAATGATGATGACAACAACCCTAAAGCTGGAAATTATGACGACATTTGTTATTGATATGTTTCTTTTGCAACATAATTGCAATATGCCTTGTTTGTAGTCTTCTGCAAACATATCTGAATTTGAAATCATTCCACCAAGCTTATGCTGCACTATGATATTATTATGAACACCTGCTTGAAACCTTTTTATGGTGCCAATTACATCTTCAATATAAAAGATATCTCCAACATGCCTCCTCTCTATCTCTTGAGGAAATGCTCTAGTTGGTGCCCAGCCTTTGGATGAAGTCATAATTGTCACCAACTGATGTTCCTACCACTCTTTTTTCTTTGATGCCTTGAAGCACTACCTCTTTTTTCTTGGATTTCAACTCCATTGTGAACTCTCTGAAAGAGTGCACAATATTTGATTGATTTCCTAGGTGCTTTATCATTAGCCAGACAACCTTAAGAAGGTCTTAAAGAGTTAAATGTTGTTCGCATAAGGATTTGTGGGTAGAGTGAACCCTACAAGGAATTGCCTAAATGCATTGCTGAAGAGCGTTTAATTGCTCCAAGAGAAGGCTCTTGGGCTTTGAGAACTTGTTTATACTTTTGGAGAAAAGCTTGAGTAATATCAAGAGGCTCCTCTAAGAGTTGAGTTCCTTCTTTGTTGTGCTAATCACTTGAGAAGCATTGCAAACTCTTAAAGATTGGAAAAATTTCTTAGAAACTCCATTCTCTAGCTTTGAGCTAGTGAATATTAAAGTATTTATTGTAATATTAATGGTCATCTTAGCTTTAGTTAGTCGTTAGTTTACGTTTAGTTAACTTAGTTTGCTTTTAGTAACTTCTGTTTATGCTTCAATTTGTTTTAGCATTTTTCAGTTATTAGCTTTAGTTTGCTTCAGTTAATGATGGTTTCTTTTTAGAAACATCGTCTTGTATTTTTTTTATAAAGAGTATTCCTCTCCTTTTGTAAACACAGAATAACGAATATTGAATATCAATTATCATTTCATGGTATTAGAGCTTAGGCTCAAATTTTTTTGATGAATTTTTAGTAATAAAAATTTGGGTTAGAAATTTCTTAGATGGTTTTTTGGCTGATTTAAAAAAAAAAAAATTGAAGAAATTTTTAAGTTTTTTTGTGAATCAATTTTTTTTGAAAATTGAAGGGTTTTTTGAAGCCGATTTTTGAAAGGGTTTCTGAAGCAGTTTTTCGTGGAATATTTCAAGAAAATTTTCAAAGGTTTTTTCAGAGCCCATGAGTTCTTCCAGCGTATTTTTCATGCGATTTTTTTGCTCTGATAGGCATGTTTTCACGGATTCTTTGGTGCAAAATTGCATCCCTTTTTGAGGTGCGATTGACATTTTTTGGTGTCGGTTTTTCTGGAGCTGCACGCATTTTTACTTGCATTCTATGTTTGGCGCGACGTGGGGTTTGTTGCTGCACACGATTTTTTGCAATATTTAGGGTTTTTTGAGCCGTGACTGGGCAATTTTTCTTTGCATTTCTAAGCGGGTTTTATTCTTGTGCGCCTCTGTGATTTGTGTGATCTGATTTTGATGGATTTCTAGTTCGTGGGTTGAAGATTGTTTTTTCAAGAGATTTTTTGACGGTTGGTATTTCCAAGTTTTTTTTTTCTATGGCATATTTCTAATTAGTTATGGACAGGATTTTCAAAAGATCATGGGTTATCGTGCCTGTTCTTGCCAGGGCTTTTCTGCTGTGACTAGGGTTTCAGCAAAGTTTTGAGACAATTTTTTCTCTCTAAAAAAATTTGTGCCTTGATGTTTTTGATAAATTGAGCTAGTTTTTTGACAATTTTGCTGAGAAAAATAAAAATTCCTACAAAGAGTTTTTCAAATTTTTTTCTAAAAATAATTTACAAGAAGAGTTTTTGAAAAAATTTCTATAAAAATTTGGCTATCTTTTAGAAGTTTTTTGAGGATTTTTTTCTAAAAATATCGTACTTTTTTAGAGTTTTCAAAGGGATGGCTGCTTTGTCCAAGTCATGTTGGAAAGTACACAGAGGTTCAATGGAAAAAGTTACAATACCTGGAAGTAGAGGAAGCTCACAATTTTCGAGTGCCGGTGTCTAGATTTGATTGTTTTGTTGGAAAGGACTGGTAACTGCGAGGTGGTTATGCTTCTCCAGCTATCAGTCATCGATGATATGTTTCCAAAAGATCATGGATAAACTTGGTTTATGTTTGTAGGATGACCATTAAGGGAGGGTATTCAATTATTTATTGTAATATTAATGGTCATCTCAGCTTTAGTTAATCGTTAGTTTACTTTTAGTTAACTTAGTTAGCTTTTAGTAACTTCTGTTTATGCTTCAGTTTGTTTTCGCATCTTTCAGTTATTACTTATTAGCTTTAGTTTGCTTCTGTTAACAATGGTTTCTTTTTAGAAACATTGTCTTGTAATTTTCTTTATAAGGAGTGTTCCGCTCCTTTTGTAAACACAAAATAACGAATATTGAATATCAATTATCATTTTAGTGAAGACAAGCTTTGATTTGTGCTTCTTGGGTATAATGATTGTTCACAATATGCTTTTGGAGTCAGAGTTTGAAACAATGAGGTTGTATAGGAGCAAAGGGTTGTGCTTGCAACTTAGCAATGGCATGACCAAGTTCCATGTTGGTGGATTCATAAGCTAGACAATGAAAATGTGCTAGTTGGCACCCATAAATGTGAAGAAATTGGGAGGCACACTTAAGCGCATCATTCCACCATTCAAACCAACTAGTTTGATGATTGTATTGGCTCTAAATTCTATACACATTAGATATGAACAAGGGTAGGTTGGTTACTTAACAAGGAAGCATTTAAAAACAATTACATTTTTTTGGCTTTGGACTTAGGAAATTGACATTCAATGCAAACTTTTATTGGGAAATGATTAGAAAGGGCAACATTTGTCAAAGGTTGAATTGACATGGGAAAACAATTGGTGAAAGAGAAAAAATATTGACATTGTGGATTGATCCAACTTCTAAGAACCCATACCTAAAAAGAAAAAAAAGAAAAAAACTTCTAAGAACCCATTCATAATTGGAATAGAGATAACTCCTCATATGCCAAACAATTTGGTTATGGCAGCAACTAATGTTAAGATTAAAAAAGGCCCAATTTATTGTGCATGGATTGGCTCTAAATTCTAGACACATTAGATATGAACAAGGGTAGGTTGGTTACTTAACAAGGAAGCATTTAAAAAGAATTACGTTTTTTTTTGGCTTTGGACTTAGGAAATTGACATTCAATGCAAACTTTTATTGGGAAATGATTAGAAAGGACAACATTTGTCAAAGGTTGAATTGACATGGGAAAACAGTTGAATTGACATGGGAAAACAATTGGTGAAAGAGAAAAAATATTGACATTGTGGATTGATCCAACTTCTAAGAACCCATACCTAAAAAAA
Organism: Sequoia sempervirens; assembly: GCA_007258455.2. Lineage (NCBI taxonomy): Eukaryota > Viridiplantae > Streptophyta > Pinopsida > Cupressales > Cupressaceae > Sequoia > Sequoia sempervirens. The sequence goes on along the minus strand of VDFB02373365.1, from coordinate 57,912,882 downwards.
AAATTAAAAAAAAAAAAAACTTCTAAGAACCCATTCATAATTGGAATAGAGATAACTCCTCATATGCCAAACAATTTGGTTATGGCAGCAACTAATGTTAAGATAAAAAAAGGCCCAATTTATTGTGCATGTAAAACTAGGTTTCTCTTTCGCTAGTTATCTTGTTAGCAGCATCCTCAACTATATTACAGTCTTCACATAGGACCGAAGTAGTTGGAGGTAGTGAATCAACAATCCAATGCCAAAAGATTGGATTATTCAACATCATCGTTTGGAGCATAAACTTTAATTATGCCAAAAGTGTGATTATCAATATTAAGAAGAGCCCATAATGCTTTATTGGTGGGATCACATCCTTGGTCCACTAAGTGCAGCTGCCACTTGGGAAAGAAAAATAACAACTCCACCATGTTCGGTGTCATGGATATTGCACGAGAAACAACTAGTTGGCCATATGTTTTGGCAAATAGTAGAAAGCAAAAAGTTCAAAATTTTGAACTCTTGCAAACAAAGAATATTTGGGTTTGTAAATCTTTGTTGGACATCCCACACTATATGTTTCGTGTGAGGTTTGTTAGACCTCAAGCCATTCATGAGAGGAAATTCATTCCAATGGCATGTCACTTCTATCAATCTCATCTATAGTTGCATAACTATTTTGCAAAAATTCTCCATATGATGATACATTGAAACTTCCTAGTTGAATGACTGGTATGAAATTCCTTTGTTTATCTAGAACACATTTACCATTGTCTAGAATTCTAGTTGGACTCCATGAATGCCTTGAAACAACCCTAGGAGAGGGTGGAGGATAATGGGCTAGGCCTTCCATCGAGGAAGACAACACACTATCTGGAAGTGGAGTTAGATAAACTTATGCTTACTTGCCTCCATGGAGGACTCTCCATGAGAATAAGAGAGATTAATCTCCTTCCCCTTATCTAGGAGTTTTGAAACTGTAGCAGCTAGATCTTTTGAAGGTGCTTCACCATTGACAAGCTAGGATTTTGCCCATTGTAATGGTTGTTCTTGTGATTCCCAATTGTAGACCAACTCTCCTCTTTTTTTGGAGGAGGAGCATCCTGTGAAGGCTTGGGCCTGGATTTGGTTTTGGAAGAAAGAAGGGGACAATCCTTGAATTTATGTCTAGAGGATTGACTCTTGTAACAAGTGTTAGGTAAGTTGAGATAGACAACCCTTTAAGAGAGATGTATTTGACCAATTTGGATATTAGCTGACTCCTTCAAATCCTTTGAAAGATCTACCTCAATGCATACACATTTTTGTGGATGGGCTGCAAAAAGTTGTTAAGTTCAACACAAATAACATGGCCTAGAGAGGCTGCAATATGCTCCAAAAAAGGTCAGCAGGGCAAAGTAAGACCAACTAACTCGATCCAAATAGGGACTCACAAGGCTTTCTTACTAGAGATGACAAAGCCCCATGTTTAGGGTGAAAAACTAACAAAAAATTATATATGTACCAACTGTCGTGCTCAAGAATAGCTTTGGTGTGATTAGGTTTGGCAAAGAAGGAAAAACCCCTTAGTGAGGTTTTGTACAGCATCAAGGTGGACCCCATGAGGAACCCAAGCCTTGTTAACCTATTCTTGGAGCATGCTTTTTAGAGGGAATTCTGCTAACAAAATAGCCAATTAAAGTAAAATTTTCTAGCCATTTACAGGCACTATCAAATTCTAGAATAGGCAAAACAGCATTAGCAGGAGATTTAGAAGACATAGCTTGTGAAAGACTTTTGGAACGAACTTCGAAGGATGCTTTGGGGGAGGAGCCATTATCCTTCGCTTTCAAACCAACAGCACAAGAATCAAATGCTAAATTGCTAGGAGTTGAAGCCATTTAAAAGGCAAAACTCACCTTCAAGATTTGAATCCATTTAAAAGGCAACACTCGCTTGAAGGTGAGAACCAAAAAAAGCCTGCAATAAATGTGGAGGGCTAAACCAAATCCTGCTCCAAAAGAAAAACAGTATTAAAGGTGATGAAAAGCAGATGCATGCAGAGCTAAACCATAGCAAAGCTCACTTACCAGTATGTAATGTCTCCAATCAGATTTTTTTTATGAAATATTTGATTTCTTTTTGTATTTTCTGAATGTTGGAAATAAAATGAAACTAAAACAGCAAACTGGAAATTAAACTGGATGTATCAAGAATCGATAAGTCCAATGAAAATTTAGTTGTGGGCTAGAGTAATGGGGTTCAGCCTAGCTACTTCTGCTGTGCATTATTAGAAATCATTTTGGCATCTCAAACTTGGGATAGAGGCAGTCTGCTTGGCGGCAACTGCCATTGCATAAGAACCAGACACATATTCCACTCTCGATAAGAGGAGTGACTATCTGGACATTTATAGTAATATCCAATCCCTTACCAAATTGATTTGCTCATAATTAGCATGTGTGCATTCTTTTCTTGAGACAATCTTTCTGTGCACATGACAGAGGAAATCTTTATACTTATGCTAGGCATCTCTCTGCTATATTTGCCACTTTTTGTCTTTAAAACCCTGAATTGTGGGTACCATATTAAAGTATTTTAATAATAATGAATTTGTGAAGGTTGTTTAAGTCTAATAATATAAAAAGACAACACACAAGAAATTTGTATGTGCATGCAGTTCATCTCTGATAATAACACTCGGATTACAATTCTGTGAGAATAACATCCAAGTTACGAGATTAAAGGAGTAAATCTTTTTTTTTTGTGTCTGTAGTAATTATTTTTTCAAGCTTTATCTTTGGTTGGATGTGTTCCCGTGAAGACTAAGACATAATGGACCACACAAGAATACAACTGTGTTGATGCGTCTTTAATCACATGCACCAATTACAAGTAATCCCAAGGCATAAGTTGCATTCTGGTCCTTGAGAAACTGTTTTGGGAACAACTTCTGGAAGTGACATCAACCACTTGGGATGAGTCTCCTCCTAACTTCATGGGTCTTTGGTCAGTAGTTCACAATCTAGTTGAGTTATACTTCTAAGCATGGATACATCTTCCACGTTTACCTAATCCAAACTACTTTAACTCTATGTACATATAATTCTTATATTACAAGCTATCATTCTTCCTTGAATGAAATAAACTTCAAAAGAGAATAAGGTTAGAGAAGGGATAGAGAAACAACAAACAAGGGATACAATTCTTAACTAAGCTTAACTCTTTTCCTTTGAATAAAGATAACTGTATTTGAATCTTTAGGTTGCATGCATTAACAGTTCAAAGCCGCTAGATTCCAGACTGGTTATTTTCAATCTAGGAATCCAATGAAGCATACTCCTAAGGAAATTTTAAAGCTGAATCAGTTTTGGTAGTCTTGAAATAATGACCTCTTTAATTATTAAAGCTTACAGACAAGCACATACCTTTCAATCTTGCTTCATTAACATTTGAAATAAATAATAACTTTGGTTCAAAGTAAATGATTCATCCCCTAGCAAAAACTTCATAAGATTCAAAACAACATCCTTTATATGCAGAAAAATGTCTCATTTCAACACATTAGGAATATATATCTAGCTATGAACAACAAAATTATTTTAAAACAACTGTCAGCAGTCTAAATTTTTCTACTGCATTCACCAATCTATATCTATATCTGATCAGAATGAATGCATGCATATATAGTCTTCAGCAGGACACAGCCTCGCTATTTATAGCAAATTAGCTTTTTTGAAATAAAAGCTCATAAAGAGCAGTCTCAATAAGATAGCTGAAAAACTTATTTATTGATACATTGGTCCTTTTCCCTTCAACTTTGCTGCATAGAATAAGTAGTTCTATCTGTTTGAGAGGTGTGACCAGTTGCCTCTGCAACTGTTCCTCCATGATGCTGAATTCGAGGGGCATTGCCTTTATTGTAGTGTTGATGAATTCTGAGAGCACTTTGATTCTCTCAACCCTCTTTGTAGATTCACTGACAAAGTCAAAGGCCCTTTGTCCCCCTGCATCCTGTAGCTTGTCGACCTGTTTGTTGAAAGCTAACATAAAAGATTCCAGCACCTTTTCAAGCTCCTCCTTGGTTAGCATCTCACCACCATCTCCTTGGAAATGTATTATCCCTGGGAGAGAAAACAGAGCAATACTTTGGTTGTGTGATGTGAGAGTAACAAAGGACTGTGCAAAACTCCCCAAGCTTCTACAGCTTCACCTTTGAATTTTTTAGTAGAAACTACTGCACAAATCAATGGCAGATTCAGATAATAAAGGGGTATTAGATGATGCCCTTGTTGGATCGCCTTGGCAATTACATCAATTTTATTTGCCAACTGTGCACCTTTTGCTATTTGTTTATGGGCAGATGAATGCAGTGGACAAATGTCATCTATTCCTTTTTGGACTGTGAGCAGAAGATCATGTAAGACTTTGATTACAGCTTCCACATTGATGGGTACTAGTGGAGGAATAGTTAGTAACGCTTTAGCTTTCAGGGCTCTTACATTAGCTTGTAGATTTTCCAAGGAATGTTGAAAACTCTAAGGGCATCAATGGTGGACTTCAGATCCTATTTATGTTTCTTAGGAGAGGAGAATAATTCCTCCTCTGTTTGTATCAGCAGGAGTTGGTTTCCTGCCCACTTTCTTAGTGCTGACCTGAGAGAAAGGACTTGTTCAAAACTGCTTCAGTGTCTACAGCTTTACCTTTGAATCTTTTAATAGAACTCCTGCACAAGTCAATGTCAGATTCCCATAACAAAGAGGCTTTAGGTAACAGCCTTTGTTGGACCGCCTTGGCAATTACATCAATTTTGTTTGCCAACTGGGTGCCTTCTGCTATTTGATTATGGGCATATGAATGCTGTGCATGATTGTCATCTATTTCCTTTTGCACTGCAAGCAGAAGATTGTTTAAGATCTTGATTCCAACTTCCCCATCAACATGTACTGAAGGAGGAATAATGATTAACTCCTTAGCCTTCAGGGCTCTTACCTCATTTTAGTTTCGGGCTCTTCTGTGCTAACCATGCTGATGTTCTCAGACCTATCAATCTCACTCCAACTGTTGATAAATCCTTCCAATCACCCAACAATCGCTTAAAAGTTAACGTGGCAAAAATGATAACAAAGGTTAATTTCTGAAGGAGCTTAACTCTGCTTTTCCCTCTCTTTTTTTGACATTCAAGTCTCTCTGTCAGACTTGCTGAGCCCAAGCAAGTTTCCATGTGCAACTCACTGACTAATTTGCATTTGATTTCAGCAGAATTGGCTTGTGAGTTGGGGGCAAGTTACTTAACCAGTTTAAATGTTGCGAGTCTGGTGAGTACTGGCAAGTTTAAGATAATTGCTGTGAGTGCTCACATTTGTCTGTCCAGATATTGTGCCAACATGGAATCATGGGAATGGAAGCTGACCAAATGTTTTCCAGATTCCCTGGGGTCCAATACTTGTCAGAACTGCTGCTATTTATGTGATTTGACACTCCCAAGTTAACATGCTGTCATGCCCCCTGATTGCAGCCTGCACAGAAATTAAGTCATTGCTGACCCAGGGAGACTTAAAGAAGGTCCGCTGGAAATTACTAAAGGAAATGTTAAATATAGTGATTCCATATTTGACATGAGGAGGTGCTAACATATAGGAGACTTTAATTAACCTCTTAATGGGCAGCAATTCCAGGACCTATTAATATTTAGCGATTCCACAAGGAATTAAATCATTAATAATTAATAGAGTTTTGAGGCAGCGAATGGGAGTAAAATAAGTTAACATTAAGTTTAAACAAATAGTCATAACCTTTGGAAAGGAGATGTCTATTCCAGAGGGTGCATCATTTCATGGAGATATGAGGATATATAAGGAAGGTCAAATCATTGTAAAAGGCATCAATATGGAATGAATAAAGCAGACTGGAATTGAATGAGAATTCTGATTAAAAGGGCAGCAATCTAAAATATTCAAAAATGATTAGTATGCAATATGGTTGCATTTATTATTTATTTGTTTATAAATCTGTTAAGAAGCTTTAATTTATTTATTAATTTAAATTGTCAATTCATTAAGAAATATTAGTGTAGAGAAGGGGGATTCGCTGTTCACGAGTCTCTTGATTACCAAGAGAGTCCCAGGGAACAAATTGCCCTAAACTACCTCAAACTACCTTAAGGAACAAAGCTCAAGTGACGAGATGAAAAGGTGAGAGTTCTAGAATTGGAAAGAGTAGATTACAGAGGTTTTTCTGACAGACTAGCAAGTTTTCGGCCAAGGACAGTAGTGTGGCGCATTGGCGTCCTAGAGGCGCGCTGGCGTCTCATATAGACTGAAAACTGAGAATGTCACAAAAAAAACAGCATGGTGTCTACTTCTATTTTGACTGCCAAGAACTCTTGGAATGCAAGAAAGTAACAAAAAGTAAAATAAACTAATAAAGTAAACTAAGTGAAATATAGATGCTAAAGCGAGAGAATAAGAGAAAGAAAATGCTCAGAATAGGCCGAACAATGAAGCCTCTAGCAAATGAATATTTTCGATACCTCCACACATAAGACCGAGGAAAATTGTTGGGGCTGTTTAGGGGCTTGCCTCAGTCAAACCTCTGTTTCGGTGTTCCCACCTCCACGGACAGCCAAATAGATAGATAGATAGAATAATAGACAAGAAATAAAATAGACAAGATAATAGACACAATGATAAAGTGCATAGACAAGGGATGTGTGAAATCCCAAGATGCTCAATGACACAAGATAGATATCACCTACAAGGCTTGAGGAAGCCAAAGAGAGAGAGAGAGAGTGAGAGATAGCTATGAGAGCCAAGAGAGTAGTAGTAGAGAGTGTTGTAACAACTTGAGAGTGCTGTTGTAGCAAGCTGTAGAGAACTGTGCAAGCAAGAGAGAAAGAGAAAGAGAAGAGAGAACGCCCAAGAGAGACCAAGAAAGAGCTAGAGAGAGCTAGAAGACTAAATGAATTGGAAAGATGGATTTTAAAGAGAGAATAGGAGGGGAAAGGAAGCTTCCTGAGCCGTTACCACCAACAAAAGGAGGTGACAAGTGGCAAGGAACCTAGAAAACGACTGTTTGAATATCAAAATGTTGCGGGATGCTAGCGCGGCGTGCGGACATCCGCACAATGCCCTAGTGTCCAGAAAAATCACACTACAAAACAATGGGAATGAGAAAAGCACAAGGTTTGATGCAAAGTTGGTGAGCAAAGGTAGTTGCTGAAAAGGGGCCTGAGCATCCTGAGGGAGGTGGGGGGGAAAGGCTGATGCAGGGGCTAAAATGAGCCTACACAAATACTAGGGGAGTGGACACTAAAGTGGATGCAAAAATGTAAGTGAAATTGCATGGGGTACAATTTCACGACTTTACAATTAGTAATCATTTATTTGATTTCCAACAAGCAATCATATTTGGAATCAATGTGAAATGTGTGATAGGGAGATGTAGTAGTATTGGTTCCCTCATCGAGTATGCCAAACCCAAGATGGATGTACCAATACCTGGGGCCAATGGGCCAAATGACTCGAAGGCTCATTCCGTGCCCTTGGGCTTGATTGAGGAGGACAGGCTCTCGGTGTCCTATCATGCTTTCCCACTGAATGCCTAATATGGTTGGCTGTTGGAAATAAGCTATGAAATGGATCCCAATGTTATTTAGGATATGGTGTTTTCAATAGGGATTATCTATGATCATGATACTTGATGTTCATTAATTACGGTTTTCGCTAAGTTCTATTGTAATTGTGTAATTTATTTATAGAATACTATTTGCAAATAAATTTTATTGTTGGAATTCTTATTTTTGGGCAAAAATCAGGTATATCCCCAAAAGGGGACATTACACATGCTCAAACGAGCATATCTGGTAGCCATGCTTCCTACGGACCTTTTCTGTGTTCCTACCATTTAATGAAACAAAAATGCTAGGTAAACATGCTGTAGTCTACATATCATATGAATTCTATTTCTGTACTAAAAATAGTGTTGATAAATTAGGTTTTGCTCTATATTTTCTGTGATAGCCAGCAATTCCTGTCATTAGGTGATCGCCTATACTGCAGTGAATTTCTATTGAATTGTGACCTTTTTGCATTTCATAGCATAAGAAGGCATGGTATTTAAGTTTAAACCTCTAGGATATGGGATTATATGCTTCTCTGTGCTATAAGCTTTACTAGAATTGTTGGACAACCGAAGATTGCAATTTGGTTGTTTTAGGTTTGTGTTAATTAGACCTCTCTACTGATTGCTTTTTTTTGCTTTTCAACAGTCTTCATTGACAGTCCACATTTGCATATTTCTGAAAGTAGTTAATCGAAAGCACTATAAAGAGAGAAACATAGTTATTGAGGATTACTTAGCAATTTTAAAGCTTTAGAAGTTTAAAGCTATCTGTTTGTGTAGCATGTATGGTGGACAGGAAAAAATAAACAATTGGTGCATTTTAGAACACTTTAATTGCTTTTTAGAATTCTTTTATCCTTCTTTAAGATACTGAAGTCAGTTATATGTATAAATATATGCAGATACAGTGTAAAAGACATAAGGAATCTTGTAGGTTGGAAAGGAAAGAATCACAATGAGGGTGGATTTCCTTCTAGGTCTGGTAGGAGGTGCACTTCTTGCATATGCTGCTTACTGCACTATCCAGTGTAAGTAACTTTGTATTTTTTAAAGTCAAGCTATGTTGTATCTTTAAGTGTATTTGAAATGGAGCTCCAAAAAATATAACACTTATCTGTCATGATTATCTTGGGGTCATCACTGCATTCCATATATCTTCATGGTTGCAATGTTGGATTATTGCAGATCGTGCAGTTCTGAAGATAAGGGAAGAAGAATTTGCTGGACCTCCAGCAGAGGTGAATATATTTGCCAAATTACTCTTTGTGCAAAATAAGTTTTTGACTTGGGATTATGAACTCTAGGTTCTGAGAAATTTGCTTTGATATGCAGGTTCTGTTAGAGGTGGTCATTGGTCTTGTATTATGCTTTTGGGCAGCTTTGAGTGTGCCTGGGAAATATCTTCCAATATTGCCAGATTCCAAAGAAAACAGGTAACATCCATTGTTACATTCAAGATCCTATAAATTTTAAGTTATCAATCTTTTAATAGGAGCAGTAGATGATATGTCTAATATGAGGTACAAACCTTGAGAAACTAGAAACAAGTGACCTGACAGCTTCCATGTTAAACTAAACTGATTTCTAGTTTAAAAGCATTGTTACATGAATTTTCTGGGATGTTGGGATGTGTTGGGATATTTGGAAAAATTATGGTGTTTGAGGGTGACATGTATAACAAAGGAGTTTAATTTTTCTTTTGAATGCTATTAACAAATATTGACAATAAACTTTAACACAAAAGAATCATCTTGTAATAAAAAAATATAAATAGTAAATACATTATGTTATTCATCTATCCTTTCAATCTCATCATTTGATACTGATCAGTAATTCAAAACTGGACAAATATTGAAATGTATTTACAATATTTATTCCATGCAAGCAGTACAAGCACTTATTACTGCATTTCTTGTCCGTTAATTTTAATTTTATAAATGTTGATCTCTTCACGATTCCTTAAATGCCAACTGCACCCGGAACTGAAACTTTTAGACAATATTGTTTAAATTAGTAGTAGGTTAGAGTAGAAATTATTGTACAAAAAACTCTCAATTAGTTTTCATATGATTGGTATAGTGTTCAAAATATCAAAATAATTAAATAAACAGACAGAAATAATCTGCTTTGGAATGTCCCCATTTTCGATGTCCTCTTTCGGATTAGTCTGGTTCTGACACTTACTATTTTTAGTAAGTGCTATATTTAGTAATTGGTCCGGTAGGCAGAGCAGTGTAGGGTTTCCTGTTTGGGCAATGCGTGGAAGTTGTCCGATGAGCTTTATTGCTTGTGCCAGTCCTTTCTGTGGGGTTTTTTCGGTGTTTCAGTGGGACTTTCTATTTATAGCAGTGGCCAGTTTATAGTGCTTACTATTCTTAGTAAGCCATAGGGCATCTCAATGATATTCAGTTTTGTACCGGTTGATGTTTGGTGAGTACTTATTATTTTTAGCAGTTGCTATTTATAGTAAGTCTATTTTGGGAAACTGGTCTCAAGCCCATTGTGTCCTCAGCAGCGTTATTTTTAAGGTGGCGTTGGAGAGCCTAAGATTGAATTATTTAATAGTTGCTTTTAATCAGTCACTTAAGTTATTTTATAAAATAACTTTATAATTTAAGTGAGGGGGTAAGTGGTCATCAAAAAAATATCTTGGTGCCTAAGTGATAACTTTAAGTCGTTTTAGAAGGCTACAAAAGTGCAAATAGTTTCCTTATGAGCAGGATGCCCCTTTGAGGATTATTTGATAATGTTTTAAAGTATAAAGCTATGTTCCACCAAGTTTCCGGGACAGGGGGACGAGTTTCGGGGATGACAATTTTTTGAAGGGATTTTAGGGGATGGGGGGACGGCTGTATAGTATATATATATATAGAGAGAGAGAGAGAGAGATTTTGAAAATATAGGGAAATTTTAGATATTCATATGAGTAATGATAATCATAACAATGAACATTCATAAAGTTGCAAATGTAATCACCAATCATATTGACATATGCATCATAGAATCGAATTATTGAACAAATTAATACTACAGCTACCTAATTGCTTCCATGGATCATAATTCATGTCAAATAGTCAATGTGCATATGATATAAAATAATAAAATGCCCAAAAGGCTACAAGTTTGTACTACAAATCAAAATGTCAAAATGACAGTCACAAGTGTCCAAAACATAGTAATAGAAAGTATGATGGCTGCCGCTACTCGGAATCTGCCAACATTGCATCAAAATCAGACTCAAAGTCATTGTCACTGTGAGGGGCTGGCTCATCTAATGGAACTCCAACCAATCCCTCCTACCTCTCCTCCTCATCAATTTGTGCGACGTCCTCTGGATCAATATCCCATCGTAATGCTAGTCTGTCTATACCCAGGAGTCTGACGATCCTGGAGTCGCAAAGCACTATGCACAACCACTAATTTTTTTGCCCATCTAGAGGTCAGCCTATTCCTCTTGATAGAGTGAATAAAGCCGTATGTTGACCAATTCCTCTCTGCAGCAAAGGAACTAGCAACCTGTGAGAGGAGACAAAAACTAAATTAGTAATTTACTAATTAGGACATTGAATTTAAATTATGATTATATAAATGTTCAAATTTCAACACTAATCTAAATCAAATTATGTTAATCTAATGTATTACCTGTGAAAGGAGGCAAATAGCAAGCGTTCTCAATTGTGGTGCATCCTTCCCATGCCATGACCACCATCCAATAGGATCCCTTTGAGCTACTGTAGTTCTATCTACCCTGGCTTCTAGTTTGCCGAATGTTGGACCACGAAGATTGACAAAGTCAGTGAACTGTGTATGAACTAGACTGGCCTCCTCAATTGAATATATTTTTGCAAGGGCCCTCATAAACCCTTCTTTCACCTCATCATCATCACAAGGAGGCATCCTACCAGGTCTAGGTACATACCATTTGGGATTAAGAGCAAAGGCTGCCATATGAAGCAGGGTGTTCATAGTGTTCCACCGCCGCGTCACAATGGGCCTAATTTTTTGCTCATATAATCTTGAATTAGGATTCCAATCAGAAATTGCTTTCTTCATTTTTCCAAGCATGGAGTCAAAAGTTTCATAAATCTCTCCAAGACTTGGAGAGTCTGTATCAGCATATCTAATTGCATCCACAGCTGGTGAAATGATGGAACAAATATATTAGCAAACAAAAATTTGAAAAAAGACAAGTTAGAACTTAGAAAATCAAAAAATAATAAAATCATATATTTTTTTTTATAAAATCAGCAATCAATAACAATTTTTTACCTCACATTGGACCACCAATTATCTTCAAGAATTTTTTGTTTGATGCTTCTCCCTTCTGCAGTGCTTGCCATGGACCATCTATTCCACTCTGAATTAACCATCATCAACTGTAGAGCCTCCTGTACCTCAAGCATCCTCTCTAACAAAATAAAGTAGCTAGCATACCTTGTTGCTACAGGTTTGAGAAATTCCTTCTTTGAAAATGTCCTAAAGAGGGCAAGTGAGGTGTGATGGTTGCAAATAAACATTTGAATGTCTCTAGCCTCTACAACCACCTGGTGCACCCAATCTATCTTCCCTATGTCTTTCAATGGGTTGTTCAACACATGAACACAACAAGGGGTCCAAAAGATGTGTTTGTAAGCACTCTCAACCATCAAACTTGCTAATCTGCACACACGTGCTGAATCAGTAACCACCTGCACAACATTGGCTGCCCCAACCTCCTCTATAGCCTCTTTCAAAATATTAAATTGGAATTTTGCATCCTTGCGCTTCCTAGAACAATCAACAGCTCTAAGCAAATATGAACCAGCTGAACATGTGGCTATGATGTTTATAAGTGGCAACTGTCTAATATTGGTCCACCCATCCATGATAATAGAGCAGCCCGTTCTAATCCAACACTATCTCATGTCCTCCATCACCGCACTCACCTTAGAATATTCTTTGTCAAGGAGTGTAGTGCGTAATTTATTTTCTCCAGGGGGAATGAATGAGGTACCAATAGCTGCCACATCTCTAAACATTTGTTTGAAGTAGGGAGAACGTGCTACATGGAATGGGATGGCATGGGCATAGAAAAATTTGGCAATGGAAGACTCTACCACATCTCGTGCTTGCGCATTGAACATACTTGCAACTGTATTTTGCTGCTCACTAGAAGTAGCAGCCTTCCTCTTCCCTCTTGTGGAAATATGAACATCACCCGCACCACTTTTACCACTACCAACACTAGGACTACCAAGCATAGAGGGCATAGGTGAGGTTGAATGTGTGGATTGAGTTTGCATGTGCTGATCCATAGGCTTCCTCTGGCCTCCATGTGCGATCTATAACACTCTATCCTCTCAAAATCTTTTATTTCTGTACAACCCTTGACCCCATGGCCTCCAAAACCCAATAGATGAGAATAGACTCTTGTATAGCTCCATAATATTTCTCTTTGCAAATGTGACATAGCCACAATCTACTACCCCCAGTGTTTTTCCCTTTGCCTCGGTCTATACGTGATGCTAGTTGAAGAAGAGGTTTTTTTAGGATTAGAAGGGCTTTTTGCATATTTTTTCAAATCTTCAGAAGGGATATCAATTGGGTTTGTTTGAGGCTACCCCCTATGAACTGATTGGGTTTTTTCCCCCCTCTTAGCATGCCCACCATCTTCACTACCGCTGCTCATTTTGTTTTGTTTTGGTTTTTGCAAACTAAAAATAAAAAAAAAATACAAAAAATCATACATTTTATCATTTTAACTTAGAAAAAAATGGAAAAAAATGAAAGATAATGGAAGAATAACTTACCTCTTTCACTTCTCTTGCTGGTTGCTGCCTTAATGCTCTTCTTTTTTCCTCCTAAATGCTGATTTTTCTTCTCCAACAGCTCCTTCAAACCCTCCTCTTTCTCTTCTCACTTTTGCTCTTGGCTGCAATTTTTTTTGGCAAGTTAAAATGAAATCAAATGAAGGTAAGAAGATGTTTTAAGTGGCCATATTAGGGTTGGGAGGGCGTGGGGTCCACAAAGGAAAGAATAAAAAAAAAAAAATTTAAAAAAACCTTTTTTTGTGTTAAAATGATGCTGGGCAAAGGGGGATGGCCCATCCCCGGGATGTCGAGGGACAGCTAAAGCGTTTCCTATCCGTCCCCTTTCCGCTTCGGGACGTTTAGTCCAATCGGGGATGTCCCTGATTTTTGGAAACTTTTTGGGGATGGTTGTTAGCCGTCCCTCAGGCATCCCCTGTCCCCAAAATGTTCCCGAGACGGGTACGGGGGGCAAAAACCAAGGGGATGTGTCCCCGTGTTTCCTTGGTATAAAGCAAAAATATTAAAAGGTTTTTGGAGGGAAAATGATTCAAAACCTAAAGTTGCCCTAATTTCCCTCTCACCTTCTATAAAGTGACTTTTCGGCTCTCATTTGCTCATGGATGTTTTGGCTGTTTAAGGAGATGCTGCTGGTTTTTCATCAAGAGGTCAGATAAACGTAGGTGAAGACGAAAACCCTTGATATCTAGGACTAGTTTCGGCAGTGCAAGACTTGCCCTAGCTAGTAGAAGGGTGGTTTCAATCAGGAATCACATTTGGGTTTCAGTTTGCAGAATACAGGCTTAGAAAATGAAGATATTTTAGTTCTTTTGAGGTTTTCAGTTTGGTTTTTGGATGTGGGTTTGCTTGTTTTACCTTGTGGAGACTTGGTATCGATTTGGGAAGGTTTGAGTTGCATTTTGGTGATGATATTAATGATTTCTGGGTACTTTTTGGTGTGGACCTGTACCTGGTTATTGGCATATATCTCTTGTTTGGAGTAGTTTTTCATTATGGGTATTTGTTATGACTGTGCTTCTAGTTGAGGCAATTCCAAGGAGGTTTTATTTATAATTTTCTTGGCAAAACTGAAATTTATAAGCCAAATCGCCCCTTTGCTGGGAGCGCCCTTATCTGTGTTGGGTCAATATTCTGGTCGGCCTCTCTGTGCTTTACTACTGCATTTGTTTGGACTGTTGGAGGTTTGTTCATGGCAAGAAGATTGGAGGCTATGCCATTGGGGTTGCACGTGGCATAAGGAGAATCTTTAATCTGCTGTGAGGAGCTTTAAACAGGTCTGAAAATGTATGTTTCTGAGTTTAATATTGAGCAAGATTGACTGTAATTTTCTGTCACTGTTTCTGAGTATTAAATCTGAAAATATTGAAGGCTAGTTTTACATGATATTACTTGCAAATCTATTTTCCTTCCATTTGGTATGTCAAAATGATGTATGTCACATGAACTATTGAACATAAACACACTCAGAAAACATACACACAGCTAGCCTGAAATCAGAAAAAAACAATTTGTGGTCAGTTATTACATGCTTTAACATTAGGCACATTCCTAAGCCAACCAATTGTCTCACAGCACGAAATTTGTGTCAATGGCTAACTTAGCTATAGACAGTATATCATTGATGCAGTACAAGGATTCCAAAACTTTCAAACAATCAGATCCCTTGAACTTTCACCAAATTTACTTCATTCAAACTTTGATTCCAAGAGGTGAATAAAGCACCAAAACACCCAATCAGCATTCCAAACTCACAACAGACCCTAAAACACTTTGAACATCATTATCTTGACTAAATCAAAACAAAGACATTCTCTTATACCTCAGTTTTATCAGACTTTCAATTACTTGCACCCATGACACCAATTTCTTGTAGTAGTCCATAATAGCAAAATCAGGTATATCTTTTGACCCAGATTGAATTTCCATTGACACAATACATTTTCAAGAACCTATTTTAGCCTAATTAAACATTCTTCAAGATCAAGCACTGATGTTTGAGAAAGATTAATAGAAAAATTGATTGTCCCGCATCAAAATAGGCTCAAATAGGCCTAAAATACAAAGCCAATACCTTTTATTTCACCCCAAAACTTCAAATAACCTTGGGCAGCATTACAAAAGGTTCTAAAACTACTAAATCAACAATCTTTCTTAAGAAAATCATTCACTAAAGCAGCAAATCAAGAAACCCTTTCTTAAAGCTTAAATTATGCCTCATTCAATGAGGGTTTGTTGAAAATATACATAACCAACCTCCAAACACCTTGAAAATGCTTCAAGCACCATGGAATAAGCCTGCACATGGTAAATAAACTGATTCCCATCCTTAAACACTTCAGTTTCAACAAAACCCTACTTGTAGCCAACAATTTTGAACCAAAAACCAATGAAATTCACTGAGGACAGCCTAGGGCTTTCTCAAAAAGGCATAAGAACTTATTTTTTTACCCTACAACTTGGAGAATCTTGAAGAGTATGTCCTCACAGACCTTCACACCAATTTTTAAGAGTTTTCAACGGTGGAAACTTAAGATATGAATTTTTCTTCAAAAAGGGAATCTGAATTTCTGAACAGGGCTGCTGGGAAGATTTGACCATTAGACAACTTAAACGACCTTTTCAAAATTGCTGGTAAGAACAAAAAACTTCAGAAATTGAATCCTCTTTCCATCCATGTAAGTTGTAGGGCTGTACTAAACCATACAAGGCTGTACAACTATCTGGAACATCAAATTTCACTGAAAAACACAGAAAAATGGAGCTTTCATTTGCTTTCTTTCACCAAAATCTTCAACTAACTCTTGAATTCGACCATACACATTGTTTATAAGCCTTGCACATTAAAACTAACCCATCTAACCAACCCAAACTGGCTTTTTAACTTACATGACCCGTCACATTCCAATTTTGCACTTTTCCTTGACAATATTTACAAATTTTGCGAGTTTGACACAATGACCACATAACCTATCCAAATACCTATCAAATGACTTAAATACATTATAATTGTCTTGAAAGACCTTATTGAATGACCCCAAAACACTCATTAAACATTTATTTACAAGTTGGCCTCATGGAGGTTTGAATGCAACATGGTGCTCCTGCACCAATCATGTAGTGTCTTAGTAGAAAAACTTGCATGGGGGTGTTAGTTTTATGATCAGATTTAATGCACAGAAATTTAATTTAAAATCACACAATAACACAGCAGATACCTTGGGAAAACCCTCCTCTTGAGGGGAAAAACCCAACAACAAATATCTCTCTATAATATATCAATAATGGCAACAAGTCTCTTTACAATGAGGCCAATCTCAAGGCCGTTATGCAACACCTTCACAAGATGCAATGATAACAAGTAATCAGCGCTTCCTTGTAACTCAGATCTGCCCTTAAGAAATTTGCTATTTGCTCTTGATAATTCGCAATCTGCACTTGATTGATCTGCCCTTGAAGAATTCGCACTTGGAAGAGAAGAAATACTCGAACTTAATTGATGCCCAAATGGAGTGGAATGATCTTGTATTTATACAACTTGAAGGAGAGAGGTCACACCTTTTCATGCAAGGTCGGCCATCATAAAAATATAATTTCAATTTAATAAATACAATTTACAAGGAAGGTCGGCCAAGAAGATAATTACAAAGTTGCCATGTGAAGCGCCTCTTTACATTGAATAATCACATATAAATAAGGAAGTATGAAGCCCAAAGTTACAATTACATCAACACTCCCTCTCAACTAGGGAGGAATACTTCTTGCTGCACAAGACACATCACCTCATCATGATGTCAACCACAATGGCTACAACCATATGTGAAAGGGAAAGATATCACCTCATCGTGATATTTACCACAATGGCTACAACCATATGTGGAAAAGAATGATATCACCTCATCGTGATATCAGATATCACCTCATCGTGATATCAACCATAATGGCTACAACCATATATAGTATGTACAAGTGTTCATCACTTGTGTGATGTTGTCACCTCAACATGACTTTCATGTTGTCACCTCAACATGACTTTCACCATGGCTCTCCCAGAGGGTGGAAACAAGGGCTTTCACCTCAAACTTCTCTTGTAGAGAAGAATGCATTAACAAGGGATTTCACCTCGAACTTCTCTTATAGAGAAGAACTCATTAAAGAGGATCACTGATACTGAGACTCCTTCTCAGCTAGGGCTTGATTCTCCACCATACCAAGCTTGTTTCGAAAGTACTCACACTTTATCCTGGAGAGAGGCTTGGTGAGAATGTCTTCCGTCTGCTCATCAGTGTTGATATACCTCAACTGTATAGCTTTCCTCAATACCATATCTCTGATATAATGGTATTTGATCTCAACATGCTTGGTTCTGTCATGAAACACATGATTGATAGAAAGCTTCACACAGCTCTGGTTATCACAATGAATGATAGTAGGCTCCATTGATTGTCCAAACAATCCTGCAAGGAGCTTACAAAGCCACACTGCTTCCCGAGCTGCCACACAAGCTGCAATATACTCTGCCTCTGCTGTACTCAATGCTACAAATGACTGCTTCCTACTGCACCAGGAAATCATAGCAAATCCCAAACTGAAGCAACATCCAGAGGTGCTCTTCCAATCAGTGACACACCCTACCCAATTAGAATCAGTATAGCCATGCAACTCTAGATCCACACTTAAAGAATATCTTAATCCATATCCAACTGTGCCTCACAAGTATCTCAGGATATGCTTCGCTGCAACTAGACATATTTTCCTTGGTTCACACATGAACTGACTAAGTGCACTCACTACATAGCAAATATTTGGTCTAGTATTGACTAGATACATCAACGATCCAATCAATTGCCTGTACATCGTGGGATCTACCAGATCTGAACTAGCTACAGCCTCCTTAAGCTTTCTGAAAATTGGTTTCCATAAACCAACATAAAGAATCAAGATCAACTAGATTGCCATCTTCTTCAGGTTCACTAGGCTCCCTCTGAATCTTTAGGTACTTGCATCAACCTTCTGACCTCATCGACCAAGATTGCCTGCAACGATTGCCTTAGATAAATGTTTTCTAGTGCACACCTTTGGTACTGTAGAGAGTTCAAGGTGGACCTCCTCGACCTCATTGCAGATCACTCTATTCTGAATAGGTTTGTGGAGCTACCAATATCAAATCCAGATGACTGTCTTTGTGCAATTATGATCTTAGCAGCTGAAAAGGTCTTTCAAGGATTTAACACTTGGCCTTGCAACACTGCAACCTTCACTTCTTCTCAGTGAGTCACAAAACTCCCTCTTGATCCCTGCTTCAGAGATTGCAAAGAAGTCTTCTGGAAGTGAACTCCCTCTAGCCACCAACTCAGTCCTATGGCTGCAAGTTGTGACTTCACGCTTGATCATTTCTTTGGTCAGCATGACTTCCTCAGAAGATGCCTCAAGCTTTTCATCACTAAGCAATCTCTCATCACCTTCTTGCCCCTAGATCTATCCTGGAAGTATTTTTGGAGAGAGATTACTAACAGTTTATAATTATTCAAAGAAATATCAAGGCTAGAATCATACAAAGTTTACTATCTCAGGTTATAGCATGAATACATAAGAATTTATGAACAATATTAAAAACATGAATAAGTAGATCAACCTATAAGAGAAATATATCAAAAGATCAGAATGAAGGAATAAAGAACTTATCTTTATTGAATTTTGATATAACTCTTTCTTCCATCTTTTACTCCTCTCGAGAGTGCTAAGCTTAGCACAACAAAAGACAATCTGAACAACTACAAATTTCTTGAATGCATTATTCAGTTAGCATGTAGAACCAATTCTCTCCAAGAGTTCAATGCTCTATCACAGTTCATGCATTAGAGAATGATATCGATGTGACCAACTAATCACCATCGAAATTGCAATTCTCTTTTTATTTCAGAGTCACATTCAGAAATCTTCACAACCAACATGAAATAACTTGCAATAAATGAAATCTTTAAAGGATCTTATGCTAGTGAACACAATTCAAGAGAAACCACTATCTCTCTTTACTAATTACAAGATCCAACTAAATGATATAATTCAACAAACAAAGAATACTTATCTCTTTAAATATTCTAATGGATGCAAATACTGGATGCAGTAAGATATGTTGCTCTTGCGTATAGATCAGCACACAACCTTCACGGCTTGAACACAGGCCCATGGGCTTAGAATAGAAATTCCCTAGAATCCTTTTGAGGAGAGATCTCATCCACATCCGCAAATGAAGCATGTTGATTAGGCCTGGTGGGGCAATCCTTTGCATAGTGACCAAACATGTCACAATGAAAACATTGGACGTTGGAGAGGTCCCACTTCTTCTTGAATGCGGGAGCACCATCAACGCCTTTATCTCTATTCCTCTTGAAATATCCTTTCTTTCCACCTTTCTCTTTCTTCTTCGAGGATTGAGCGGAAAGACCATGAATGTCTTCATTTGTAGAGCTTCAACCAATACCTCTCACAGCCAACCTAGACTCTTCTTGAACACAATCTGCCCTCAAACGATCAAACTTGGGAAGTTTCGATCTTGCACTGATTCCTTGAATGTAGGACTCCCAAAATGAAGGAAGACCATTAAGGGCAAGCATGGTCAAATCCTTGACATCAACAAAATGACCAATAGAAGAGAGCTGATCTCTCAATTTGGAAATCTTCATGAAGTAAGTGATGACAGATTCTCCTTCCCCCATCTTAACATGATGAAGTTGTTGCTTTAATGCAAGTGCCCGACTTGTGTTGTTGATTTCGTGCATCCCCTCCAAAGTTTTAAACATCTCTCTTGCCGTCTTCGACTTGGAGACAATAGGAACGATATGATCCTTTATGGAATCAACTAACATCTTCTTCACCTTGATATCTTTCTTCTTCCACTGTACCTTCTCTTCCTCATCAGTAGGCTTGGAAACTTTGCTCTCCACGAACTTAGCCAATTCACTTTCTCCCAAGGTGAGCATAATTTTGAATCTCCAAGATGTGAAATTAGATGCTCTCTCAAGTCTATCCTCAAGCTCAAGACCGATCACCATTTTGATGAAGAGATAGAAGTAAACAACGATGAGAAAGAGAGTAAAGAGTATCGCTGTAATAACAATCTGATCAAGATCTTCTTCAAACCCGCTTTGATACCATGTTAGTTTTATGATCAGATTTAATGCACATAAATTTAATTTAAAATCACATACAATAACACAGCAAATACCCTGGGAAAACCCTCCTCTTGAGGGGAAAAACCCAGCAACAAATATCTCTCTATAATATATCAATAATGGCAACAAGTCTCTTTACAATGAGGCCAATCTCAAGGCCGATATGCAGCACCTTCACAAGATGCAATGATAACAAGTAATTGGCACTTCCTTGTAACTCCGATCTGCCCTTAAGAAATTTGCTATCTGCTCTTGATAATTTGCAATCTGCACTTGATTGATCTGCCCTTGAAGAATTCGCACTTGGAAGAGAAGAAATACTTGAACTTAATTGATGCCCAAATGGAGTGGAATGATCTTGTATTTATACAACTTGAAGGAGAGAGGTTGCACCTTTTCATGCAAGGTTGGCCATCATAAAAATATAATTTCAATTTAATAAATACAATTTACAAGGAAGGTCGGCCAAGAAGATAATTACAAAGTTGCCATGTGAAGCGCCTCTTTACATTGAATAATCACATATAAATAAGGAAGTATGAAGCCCGAAGCTGCAATTACATCAACAGGGGGCAGCAGTCAGAGGGGCCCAGAAGGCCAACTTATCTATGGTGCCACCCATTGAAATTTTTTTAGGGGTTCTCACTAAAACTCCTCATTTATTGTCATTTCAAATCAAGTTGTTTCTTTCCCCTTTTTTCTGATATTGATTTTTGGATAAGGGCAACTTATGCTTCTTCTTCCATATGATTAATTGGGGGATTTTATTTTATCGTTTTTGATCCTTAAGGAGTTCCTGTTTGCAAGGGAGAGTGTCCTTTGTTACAGGGCATGAATATCCCCTCGAATGAGGACATGGAAGGTATCCCTAGTGTCTTTTCTTTAGGAGATGTGTCCTGCAGAGCAAAGGACATTGTTCCTGAAATATTTTCCTTGAGTTAGGCGACAATTCCTTGCATTACACTATTTGCAAGTATAACCCCAAAATAGACCAAACACTTTACTTATAAATGAATTTAGTAACTCAGAATGAGGAAAGTTTCCAAACTCATTAGGATGAATTATCCCTAAAGAATGTGCTCCTTGAGTTAGGGTATAAGTTATTTCCCCTAACTAGTTCTCAGCTGACTGGAAGAGGTTCACCTGATCATTGTTCGAACATTAGATGCATGCCCTTCCAAGTTTGTTGCTTGCATTTATCTTGGCGCTTGTTTCTTTCAAAAACCTCTTATCTTTATAGGGGATGATGTCTGTCTGACGTTTTCCAAATCTTGTCTATTATTTTTTTGACTTTATGAGAACTATCTTGTTTTGCAAGGGCCTCCTTGCCTCCACCTGGGCAGCCACAGTGGGGCCAGCTGTCATCAAATTCTGAGGTCGTGGCACCATTCCAGTTCTAGGATTATTTAGTCTGGTAAACTTTGATTATATCTGATTCTGCATATTTAAGCATAGATGCAGAGGATTAAAATATTCTAATCAATTAGTCTCAGTAATATTGCATCATTCCACTTTGATTTGCTCATGGAATCTATAATCCCTTTTACACTTGAATTCTTGGCACTACACCACGAGGCTCTTTTTTTCCGAGGGATTAACAACTATTATTTCAATTCCTTAAGATAGCTTTTAATGAGTAAAATGAAATGTTAATTTAACGTTTAAATTCTTAAATAAGCAATCTTTACATGAAAAAAAACACATCTTAAAGGGTCTCATTCCCAGAACAAGATTCTCAAATCACTAAGATGTTTCAAATAGAAGGCAGGATTATATATGAAAAAATAAATAGCCACATTTCTTCTTTTCACTGTTACTGGCAACATTGCTGATGCTGAATCTGATTAGTGATTGGATACCTGGATGTTGTGAAGATTTTCCAGCAGGCTAATTAAGACCTGTTGATATCAAAAAGTCGTTCCTGGGAATTTTTCTTATGATTTTCCAACTACCATTTTCCTTTGCAAATGTTGTGGCACAAACTGTTAAATAGTTCTCTGCAATCTTCAAAATGACTGCAGCAGACAGAACTGCTACAGCCAAACTGATCCTTAACCAGGCGTCTCTTGGGCTAAACCTCAATATTCTGTGATTGCTGACTTATAGTTGGGCTGTATCAAGGGTCACATGTTTCAAGATACATCTTGGTAAAGTAGAATGAAATGGCATTTTGCACTTGCAGCGGAATGAAATTCTTTTATTCAGTAGATTGGCAAGATAACAAGCTTGTATAACAGTAGGCACTTTGAAAGGGTGCTAGCACACCAAGCCAAACAGTGAAATCTTTAAAGAAATTCATAAGGATTCTTCCATAAAGGTAGTCAGACTGACATGGTTGGGGTTACAGTTGACTCTCTTATCATTATTAGAAAGATGAAATGTTGAATGGCTGTTGGGGCAACACTTAGAATGCAATGGGCAGACAATGTGCAGTGGTTACTAGGGAAAATTAAAAAAACTAAAAATCAGGCACAACAATAACTGGGTATGTTGTGCATTATATGAGGTATTTTGGAAACAGGAGTAAAGCAAGATGAAAGGAGCCACAAATGTACACGAACTTAGCCTAGTTGAACCAAGATCATGCTATGATCACTGCTTATTAAGGTCTTGTTATAACCAAGATTACAATCACAGAATTGTGAAAAAAACAGTGTGCTATTGGAAGAGTTAAGCTTATTCAGGGAAAGTCCAGAGTAATAGCTCAAGAACAATAGGCTTTCATAGTTATGCCTTAAGAAACAGCATTTATATTTTATTAGCAAAAAATGAACTTTGAAATGGTGTAATCAAACACTGTAATGCAGCTTAGAGCATTCTGCTAAACAGCCAGATTCTGGGATTTCAATGTTATCACTTTCTATATTTATCTAACTACTACTTGAAGTATCAGAATTTGAAAGAAAACAATAAGTGAAACTTGTGACAATAGCTCAGTATAAACCCCTTGAGATAAGCAGTCTCTCTAGGCATGTGATAACATACAAGATTTACTAGCATTGATCTGCTCTCTATGTTCATTGGCCTGAATTGACAAAATTATAATGAATAGATTCAATATACGAGTCTGCCCTCACAGAACGCATTGACAGCCTACATAGCACATAAAGCACAAATACTTGGTACTAATGCATGACACTGGCTTGATCTGCACATCAGACGCCTAGGTACATAATGGTGGGAGACCTTGAACTTTCGGTCAGTCTTTTCTCAGGGAGAGGATGGTTTTCTCAAGTATTCTTTGAAGGGAAAACACAGGATTCAGAATTGCATGAAATGAGATCTACTCATAAAGAAAATATTTTCAAGATGTGACAACCATAGGAAGAGGGGCCGCATTCTGTAGAAGTTGTTCTGGCTGGAGAAAGTAACAATGCAATTGTAAGCTGATTGGTGGAATTCAGTCAAATTCTTGCCAATAAAATAGACAACCACTGTTTGTGGGTGTTGTGTGTGGGTGTGTGTGTGCCTATCTGTGAGTGTGTGGGGTGCACATGTGTGTGTGGCATGTGCATGTGCGTGTGTGCATGTTGCACATGTTTGTTACATGTGCAGGTGTGAGTGCAAGTGCAGTTGTGGGTGCGTGTGTTCTCCCCTTCACTATCTATTCCTAGAGTCAAATGAGATGTTGCGAGTCACATCCATCAATTCATCACTGCAGGAACTTTTGTTAGTGAAAATTAACTAAATCTTATACATCTGCTTGATGGTTTGCATTGTACTTAATCAGTTGATGCAGATGGTCTGAAAAGTTTTTTACATTATTTTGCTTTCCCAGAAATTTCTGTTTTTACCGCATTGAGTAAAATATTTATGTTATTTACATAGCAATATATTATCCTAACACATTTAATGAATGGGATCTGTGCAGATTAGTATCTCTACCAGAGAATCTTGACTTTATGATCTTCAACCACCGGGGTAAAGTTTTCCCACTGGAATTGGACACAAAACTTAAGACCTAAAAATGTCTGTATTACAGCCTCTTATGATTTTCATTTGCAGGAAATTATGACCAACTAAATCTGAAATGAAAATTCCACTGGGTTTGTGATCCCATTAACTGGATTTTGCATCTGCTCTCCCTTTGGAAGCTAGTTTGTGTTCTTAAGTCATTTTCCTTTACCACTGTCACTTTCGTTTTAGTCTTAATTGAATTATTCTTGAGCTTCTTGCCAAATGGAAAGTTGCAATTATATTTGGTGCATTTTGTGGAAAAAGTGGTGCCTTCTCATATTTTTAACATAAATAATGAGTATTGTTTAAGAGGGCTTGTGGTTATACACTGGGTGCAAGAGTATAACATTCTTATGGTACACAAGATACGAATCAACCTTTTATCATCTCAATCTTCTGTTAATCTTATTGGTAATCTCATTTCTAATAGTTGTGCTCTATTCTTGTGTGCTGCACACCTAATGCCACCTCATGCATGTTTTTATTGTTTTCTTTTAGACAGAAGAAAGCTACGTATTGGTGATTTATGATGGTTTGTTTTTGGGGCTTGGAAGGTACTACGCTGCAATCCCAGAAGTGAACCATCAAGAATTTGAATACTGTGATAATGCATGCAAAATATTCAACATACTAGTTAATAAAACAACAGTTTGAGTGGATTGTCAATGATATTTTTCTACTGATCTGCTGTACTCTAAATATGATGTTTATCGAAATGATAGTTGTTTTTGACTTGAGTCTTGAAGGCACGAAGCCAAAGTAGCAAAGCTAAAAGAGAAATACAAGAAGAGATGGAAACATCTGCTGAAGTTCCACCTAACTGCTAACAAGTACCATTAGTTGGAAGATTACGTAAATATAACTGTACACAAACCTTTTGACCGTTCTTGTATATATGTTGTACATGTACGCCAAATTCAACTAAATGTAGAGGGAAGAGAAGAGAATGTACTAATGTGGAATCAAAGCACAAGGATATGGGCATTTAAATAAGAGAGCTTACAACAACAATTACTTGTCAAGAGGTTTTTTTTTTTTGAATATTGAAACTTGCCGAGAGGTTTTACAATGCACAGCAAGCACAACTTTGCGATGTTAGTAGTACTGAATGATGCCAATTAATACTGAGAGGCATTCTATAATGGCAGCAAGGAGAGTAGTGCAATGGCGTGTATTAACAAAAACTCTTACCTTTTATCTTAATTTTGACAGTCATTTACAATTCAAATATTAATATTTAATTATAAAATAACTTTTAGGTAAATAAAATAGCTCCAAATTGTTATCTCTTGGATTTTTTTAGATAGTCGTGTTTAAGATATCTATACTAGTATGATAGTTCAATGATTTGCACCTTGAAGCATGTTTGTTGATGAGAAATACCTTTAGTTTACACAATATTTGATAAACATTCTTGATCGAAAATTATCAAATATATCTTTAAGTTTTTACTTAACAAACTCTCAAAACTAAGAATCGACTCACATAAGAGGTTAGAGTTGATAACAACCATGAAGCAATAGTATTCAAAACATGATAAGACATTACTAGACTGCTTTTGTTACTCAAGAAAAAGGACCTACTCTAGGGAGGATTTGACTACAAGGAGGACGAGTATGATGGTTGGTCTACCCAACACAATGTTCACTTATTAGGTCTTGGTAGCTATTTGTGTTCGACCGAGGATCACATTTTATAAGGTGGTACATATGGGGTATGGCAAATTCTTAAAAAATAATTGATCAAGGTTGCATTGTCTTCACAATTGACTAGTTAGTGGGTTCCCCCAACCAATTCACCTTTGGACTATCTTTCACCGACCAATCCCTGCCCTTTGGACTCTTACTATTGCCATATGGAAGAGAGCCTTTCAGATATAAATGGGTATTCAAAAAGAAGATTGATTTTGGATACAATTGACTAGTTAGTGGGTTCCCCCAACCAATTCACCTTTGGACTATCTTTCACCGACCAATCCCTGCCCTTTGGACTCTAACTATTGCTATATGGAAGAGAACCTTTTAGATATAAATGGGTATTCAAAAAGATTGATTTTGGATACAATTGACTAGTTAGTGGGTTCCCCCAACCAATTCACCTTTGGACTATCTTTCACCGACCAATCCTTGCCCTTTGGACTCTAACTATTGCCATATGGAAGAGAGCCTTTTAGATATAAATGGGTATTCAAAAAGAAGATTGATTTTGGATACAATTGACTAGTTAGTGGGTTCCCCCAACCAATTCACCTTTGGACCATCTTTCACCGACCAATCCCTGCCCTTTGGACTCTTACTATTGCCATATGGAAGAGATCCTTTTAGGAAGGAAAGGTTGGTTGTAAAAGATTATTCCCAAGATGAGGGAGAGGGGATAGCCTTTGTTTAGATTTTTCTCTAGTTGCTAAGGTGACATCTATAAAGTTCATGTTATCTATAGCAATAAATTTTAATTTGGAGATAAAATAGATAGGTGTGAAGATTCCATTTTTACACGGTGAGTTGGAGGAAGAGATCTACATGACACAAACAAAGAACTTCATGAAGAAAGATAGAAAAAAAAGGTCTATATATCAATTTTTTTCTGTATGATCTTAAGCAATCACCTAGTATGTGGTACCAAAAAATTGATTATTTTGTATTTGGATTGGGGTTTTTGAGATCCAAATTAAATAACTATATTTATTATAAGATGGATGGCAATCATTTCCTTGTTATCACATTGTACGTAGATGACATTATTCTTTGATAACATTAATGAAGTGATTTGTGATTGGAAGTCTTTAACTTTTAGCATAATTTGACATGAAAGAATGAGGAGTAACCAAGTACATTTTGGGCATGGGGATTAGAAGAGATAGACCAAACATAAATTTTGGGTGGACTAGAGCATGTGAACTCAATCTTGGAGAGATTCAACGTGTCATTTTACAGCCCTTCGAGTGTTTCCATCTCAATAGGGACTAAGTTACTAGAGTAGTGTTTGTCTTCACCTATTGAGATAGAAGACATGGCTCAAGTACCTTCTAGTGCCATTGAGAGTTTGATGTACGCAATGGTGTATACAAGACCAAACATTGTCCAAGTAGTAGGAGTCAACCATTTCATGGTTATATGAGATCATTAGGATGCCATTAACATGGTCTTCAAATATTTGTGAGGTACTTTGAAGTACATTATTAGTTATCATGGCGATTCTACAAGGAACCAACAATTAGTGGATATTCGTGGATTTAGATTGGGTAGGTGATGTAAACCACAAAAGAAACATTAGTGATTATGTTTTCAATTTATTTGGTGGTGCTATCAATTGGATAAATGACAATTTGTGGTCACTTTGTCCACTATAAAGACCAAGTACATGAAACTACTCATGCTTGTAAGAAAGCCATTTGGATGTGGAGTTGAGTTGGGGAGCTATCAAAGTTCTATGTGACAATTAGAGTGCCATATGTTTGGTAAAGAATTTGACCTTTCATGCAAGTATGAAGCACAAAGATGTCCACTACCATTTTGTTCATGACATGGTAGATGATAGGAGGGTGATACCAAAGAAGGCTCATACTTTGGTGAATGTTGCAAATGCACACAAATGTTTAGTACCTTTTGCTCATGACATGGTAGATGATAGGAGGGTGATGTCAAAAAAAGTTCATACTTTGGAGAATGTTGCAAATGCATTGAGAAAGCTAATGAGTAAAAAAGTTCAAGTGGTGTAGTAAGTCTATGGGCTTCAAGACCCCTAACAATTAGATTTCATTGTTGGAGTTCTCCTTTGGTCTTTGCCAAGGTATTTGATAGGTTGGAGAATGTTGGGAAAGGTGTTTCAACCTTGCATCGTAATGTTCTAATTTATTAAGTATTTGAATTTATTTACTATTTTGGCCCCTTATTGGGAAATGAGGCATCCCACTCTATGTTGGAACTAATTGTTGTGTCAAAATACTTTGGGAGGTGTGTAAGAGGTGGTAATAACATCTAATGTCATTATGACATTGTAAGATGATAGTTACTTATGGTAGATTCTTATGATGAATATGAGCATGATTATAATAGAGTTACAATGGAATCTTGATTTGCATTATGATAAATAATAATGCATCTTTGAATGGGTTTGAATATGCCAAAGTGGAGTGACCAAATTGAGGAGTCAAATATGACAAACATTATGATGGGTTGCAACAACTTTAAGAGCATCTTCTATTTTTAGTAGAGGCCACGACCAATTTGGGTGTTGGAATTTGGATAAATTGTGATGCCATTTTTGGGTAATTATTTTTCCTCATGGTTTTAGTAAATTACTTTTCAATTTTGTCTTTTTATCAATGCTTGAAGATGGAGTATTTATAGGTTGTATGATTAACTTGTACATACTACTATCTTGTCAGAATTACTCTAGAATTTGAATGTTGGTGATACTCCTATTAAAGCAGAGCTTGAGACTTCTATTGCAACTCTTAGTTGCTGAATATTACAATTGGTTTTGCCTTGGATTGTGGGTTTTTTTTTTTTTTCTCTTTAAAGGGGTTTTCCCATATTAATCATCTTGACATGATATATTATTTGTGTATTCTTTTCTCTAACTATAAGATCTTTTGTTTTTGCACATTAATTTAAAGGTTGGTGTAGGGAGCATTTCCACACAATTGTTTCCTTTCATAGGTCTTGACAAATGTGTCGTAATGTTAGTTAACCATGCACAAAATGATCCCCTTGAAAACAAGAGAAAATATGTAGGACAAAACTCTCTCCTAAGAGGGGATGAAGAGGGAAGGTCTATATCACCCCCCTTGAAAGAAATGAGAAGGATAAAACCCAATGCAAGGAAAAAACTCCCTTTTAGAATAGAGAGAAGAGAGACCATGCAATCCCCTCAAGTAACCTCTTGTGCCCATGGTAGATGCTTGACAATGAATGCTAAAGATGGTTGAGGATCGTCAAATAATGTTCCACTCCTTGGGAAGAAACAAACATAAAGGTGTATGCAAAATGTCTTCCCATTACCAAAAGGAATGGGGGAAGAAATTTTAGAATATATGACGTCTTTGGAAGTTGCTCATTGTTGCCATGTCAGTGCAAGAGTTGCCACAATCAAATTAGGAGTCTTGGGCCCAATTGAAGAAAGCAATAATGTCTATTGACAAGTAGTATGTATTTTTGCAACGTGTTAAATTATGGTGTTCTATCATATTCAGTTGTGTAGTTTTTGAGTCAAACTTATTGATTCATATTTCATGAGTATTAGTTCACATGAATCCATCTCTCATGAGTATGGATGGTCCACTTAGCATTCATTACATGTACCTGATGCTCATAGGGGCGAAGGATTGGGACTTCCTAAGAGATTATCCATCGTAGTACTATGTTGATTCAAGTGCACTTGACCATGAAGTTTTCCCTAAGATCAAGCCCACTTAGCCTTCTACCCCATTTATAAAACCTTTATTAAGTGTTGTGCCTTATGAACCATTCATTATAGAGCCCCTTTTGCTCATCCATTGACAAGCATGAGGTATTTTTGCATTGTGAAAAATTATGATGTTTTATTAGGATTCAACTGTGTAGTTTTTGAGTCAAAATCATTGATCCATATTTAATGAGTACTAGTTCACACACTCATCTCTCATTGGTATGAATGGTCCATTTGGCACCCAATGATGATTCTCTTTTAGAAGAAGTGGGTGATGCCCTTGGGAGATTTTCTGTTGGTGGATGATAAATCCTCTGATATCTTTCACTCCACCTTTGCCCGTATATTGGTGGAAATATATGTTTCTAAAGGGCTACTTGCTGAGATTTTACTTAAATCTTCTAAGGGTTCTTGTGTCCAATCTTTGGACTATGAAGGAGTTCCCTTCCGTTGTCAAAGACGTTTTAAAACTGGTCATGTTGCTGCACAATGTGGATTAGAGAAGAAAGCAATAACGGCTACATGGTGGAAAGGTGTCTCTCAACAACATTACACGGTTGAGAAGAAACCTGAGCAAAATAGGAGTTTTTCTGAGGTGGTTGCGATGGAATCACAGGGTCTTGGAGCATCCTCTCCGGATGTATCAAAAGTTGGGGTTGCTAATACTGAGAAAGATTATCTTGTTGAAACCCCAATTGAGTGTGTGAATGGGTCTCAGGCTGCCATTTCTGGTAGCCTTTCTGATAAGACATTGCTTGTTGGAAGACAAAATGATGAAATCTCTACGCCAGTGGCTACAGGCAATCTTCTTTGGGATTGTAGTATGGAGGCATGGCATGCTAAGGCTGCGCAGGTGGAAGAAGGCTGGATAACGGTAAAGGGCAAGAAAGAAAAATTCTCTAGGCCCTCTTTTGACATGACTCTCCGCTCCCACAAGAGTAGTTCAAAATGTAAATCTTGATGTGTCTTGTTTGGGGGCATTTTTTTGGGATGGCTGCAGGTTGTTCTTTTTGCAGCTCTTTCTTTGGTTGTAAAGGGTTTCGGGTCCCTTCAAAACCTGTTTTTCATCTAATCAAAAACTATAGAATTTCTCCTAAGATTAAGTCCACTTAGTTTTCTAGCCCACTTATTAAATCTTTTGAAATTATTGTGCTTTATGAACCTTTATTATAGAGCCCCTTTAGCTCATCCATTGACAAATAAAATGTATTTTGGAATGAATCAAATTATGATTTTTTATTAAGATTCACCTACACAGTTTTAGTCAAACTTATTGACCCATGTTTCTTGAGTAATGGTTCACAAAAATCCATCTCTTATGAGCATCTACTTAACATTCATTACATAGGGTGATGTTAACATGGTGAAGCAACATAACTTGTCGAGAGGTCACCCATCCCACTACTACTATAATTAAAGCACACTTGTTTGTGTGAATAAGGTATTTTCCTAACCACTTTACCTCTTAGGTCCTATTCACACTAGTTTACATAAGGTATTCTTAAGGCATTATCACTTTGTGTTTCAAGTCATAATATTAAGACACATGTCCTTGACCAATATAACCAATGGGTTCTTGTTGTAATCTAATCCATCATAATCATTCATATTCATGTACACATATTGTGCATTTGCATCATTTGATAGAATATACTTATTCTCTTATATTTGGTCTTTCTTGTACTTTCATTGAAGCTTCTAGATCTTGGGTGGCTATCTCTATAGCTAAATATTACATGGTATAGAGAATTGTATACCAACTCTTACACATTATTAGAGTTTGTGGGGTTGTTTTTTGTTAATATTTTTGAGATATCTAGGTTGCAAATCTTGATTGCTCTAGAAAAGTTGAGTATACTCTTCTTTTGCATCATATAATGACCTAGAGATATATTTTTTTTATAGAGTACTACATTTATGACAATTATTTTTATGGCTTTGTATTACAAGTCCATTTTGAAGTATGTTGGTGTAATGAGTTCACCTTTGAGTTTAGGGTGTCTAAGAAAGTTATTTTAGCTTTTTGATTTGTCTAAATTAGACATTGGAAGTCAGATCTACAAGGGTTTGAAGTTGGGAGGTGGTTGCTATATTTAAAAGGTAGCTACATTTTTGGAGTATTTTGGTCAAATATGAACTTGACATCACATTCAAAGGCCTTAAACCCTAAGGATCAACTATCAATTCATTAATTTTGGAGCACTTTGTGTAACATAGAGAAAGATTTTCCTCCTCAACCATATAGATCACTGTGCAAAATATTATGTAAAATCTTCACTATGTAGTGTTGGTGTAGGTTGAATCTTCATAGGCATATGTGAATAGTTTTTTAAAGAGCTAAAAAAGTCATGTGGACATGGTATGTAGGGTTCCATTGTTGATGAAAAAATTTCATCAAAAACTATTTTTCTAAATTGTAGAACCATCCCTAGCACTCACAAGCAATTTCCTACCAATTCACATGTAATTTTGATTTACAATTTTTCATAAGGGAAGCCATTTTCAAAGATTGAATGACAATTTTAGGCCCAACAAGGACTATTTCATCATCTAGAAGAATATTTTGTCCATTTGTCTATTGATTTCAGTATGTTGTCAACCATCTTCATGCCCAACCTTGCCCCCTCATAGTTGGTAGTCTTGAATTTGAACTTGATCTTTAGAGGCTTCATTCTTAGTAATATGAGTTCCTTTTTGCAAGCAATTTTTTTATTTGGAGTTAAATTTCACAAGTTTCACAATGATGTAGATGCTTTTTAAAAAATAAATTTGGTTTCTATTTTTTTTTAAAATTATACATTCTCATAGGTGTTGTCGAGTAGTTCTCATTTTGGGAACTTTCAAGGCTTCATTTAGGCTCATACAATAATAGTTTTTGGTGCAATGTTTTTGGAAATGCATATTTTATTGTGTACTTTGCAATTGTGTGATCAAATTGATTTCATTCTATCAAAAAATTATATTTCATTTTTATGGCCAAATTTAACATCTATAATTTACCAAAATCAATACTACTTCATTGATTTGACAAGTGGTAGTTGTAATCACACTAAATATAAAATGTTAATATCATATATTTCCAAAGGGGATTAATTAAGTGAATTTGGGGGATAATTTAGTGGTGATTGTTTGATTTCATTTCTTTGCCATGTATTCTTGTAGTTGAGAAAAATCAAATTGAACTCTTAATTCGATATAATTATGCCTCATGGAAACAATTAGTATGAAATCATCTAATGAGAAAAGGTTTTACATGATATGCAAAATAAATTATTTCTAAACTTACAAATGCTAGTGCAAAGGCAATATGGAAGATCAATCGTGAGAAATTTTTTGTTTGCATTTGTTCATTAGTCTCTTTTGATTTGCAATTTCATCTTGAATCATACAAAACATCTAAGGAGGCTTGGGAGACTCTTGAAAAACTGTATGATAAAATTGACATGATCATGGGATATTAGATTGATAATACTTTGAAAAGTTTTGATCCTAAAGGTTTTAACCACATCTAATATTATATCTTTAATACAAAGAAATTATGGACAGCACTAAATGATTGCAAGATTAATAAAAAGGATTTACAATTGATTATAAATATGTTATCTAAGTTTGATCTTGAGTATTTGAGATTTGTTTGACTTTCACACTCTTTAGCTTTCTATAGGAGCTACATATGTTGAGCCTACTTTTGATGTTTTTTCAAATATTCTAATTCAAGAAGATGTGAAGTTAATTCAAATGGGTCTCATCAAGTCTACTAAACCACAAGCATTGGTGGCTAGTGAGCCTAAAATATAGAAAGAATCAAGGAATCTTGAAAAAGAAAGAAAGAAAAAGAAGTCACACAAAGATTGTAAATCCTCTCTCAAAAGAGGATTCATCTAAGAAAGAGAAGCACAAATGTGCATATTCCAAGAGATCAGAGCATGATGAACACCAATCTTATTCAAAACAAATTGATGATGAAGCATTTGAAAGGGGAATTATCTGAGAAGGAGAAGCCCAAGTGTGCATATTGGAAGAATTTAGGGCATAATGAATACAAATGTTATTCAAAAGAAATTGATTAATTGATTAATGAATAATCATATCAATTTGCCTCTAACTATGTCAAGGGGTTCATTTTCTTATTCTTCTTTAAAATCAAAGAGATAGAAGGGGAAAACACTTTTTGTAGTTGTAAGTTCTGAGTCAGAAAGGTGGATAATGAATTATGGAGCTTTATGTCATATGGCTTCATCACAAAGTATGTTCTCTTCATTTGAGACTTATTCATCACCATACATCCTAATGACTTACAATGCATATATATACATGTTTCTAGGAAAGGATTTATTGACATGGACTAAGGATCATTTATGATGTTCTTTGTGTTCATCATTGTCAACCAATATCTTTTCCATCTATTATATTGCACATGGTGGAGTAGGAAAGAGTTTTGAGTTCATACCATTTTTTTTCATTATTCAAGATTTGCATAGTAGAGATATTGTTGTAGTTGGGGAGGTAGATCATTAATGTCGTGTGTATTTGGAGGAGGCATCTTGTCTGTAGATTATGTTCTACATCCATTTGCATAAGGTTCCATATTGTCACATTCTTCATCTGGCCTAAAGCATCTACTTGTTTGTAGCACCTTCTAGCACCAACATGACAACACTTGAGAAAAGTTCAAATATTTCACATATCTCGATCTTTCTTCCCTCATATTCCATTCAAGAATGAAAGAATTCCTACATACATCCTTGGTTCATTACTTCCTAAGGGGATGTGTGTTGTTTGATGATTTTGGACCA
This sequence comes from Sequoia sempervirens, assembly GCA_007258455.2. Classification (NCBI taxonomy): domain Eukaryota; kingdom Viridiplantae; phylum Streptophyta; class Pinopsida; order Cupressales; family Cupressaceae; genus Sequoia; species Sequoia sempervirens. The sequence continues at coordinate 57,878,160 of VDFB02373365.1, read as the reverse complement.
TCTTCAACATTCATTACTGGGCATCTATTTTAAGAGATTGTACTTTGAGTGGGATGTTCCATTGCCTCTCTTCTTTTGTAGGAGCATCCCATGGGTCAAGTAATCTTACATCACCCAAAATGTTCTTGTTTCTTTACATGGTCTAGTACACTTATTTCTTCTATTGTGCACTCTTGTTTTCACTTGAACAAGACCTATGTTACATGCTAATGATTTTTTTATTGATATGTTATTTAGAGTTTTTTAGAGATTTTTAGGTGAGTGTTGGGATCACACAATTGCACACATAGTGGATCTTGAATTCTTGTGCAACCTTGTGTTGTTTCTCATTCTATACACCTTGAGTAGTTGATTCTTGAACATTGATTGTTATATGTGCTTATAGAAGTCCTGGCTCACACTTTTTCCAAAATGTCTTGCATGCTACCACACAAGCCTCTAAACAAAATTTTCTATTAGTGACATTTCCATGTACACAATTAGGCTTCTGTTGGATGGTGCTTGAGCTCCCAAGTTGATTTTTTCCTATTGTGCCACATTGCACCATATTCTTATTCCACTCATGTCATATTTACACTAGATTCTTTGAACCACATGCATATGGTTTCAAAGTTATTTAATTGTAACTTGTATGTCTAGAATTTGATCCTTAAAGGTTGATACCTAATCACCACATATGTTACATGTAGATGGTTGGTTACTTACGAACTAAATAGACATTATTGGACTTCAATTCATCTTCTTGGAATGCTATTTTTTTGGTTCTTAGACAATTGGTGAATTTTTAAAGATATATGTTTAGTTCAATGTTTCATGCCAAGGCGATGTTTTGTTATTTAGTGGGAACTTCCTTAAAAAGAGTGGATTTTTTCAGTTATAAATTGAAATGTAGAAAAATGGAGCCCTAGAGATTTCACTTTAGGGTTGGGCACTTTTCACAACATTTTATTTAAGATTTTGAGGTAGTGGGGGTTTGATGAATTTGGACAAGATACAAGATTGAATTACAACCTACCCTTGACCAAATTTGAAATGAGCTTAAGGATGAAATAAAATGATTTGACTAGCCTAGTGATGCAAATGACTATACTAATGCAAAAGCAACAGATCTAGAAAGTCATAGGAAAATTCAGACTTCATAAATGGACTAAGCAGAGTTTTGTGCACCTATGATTCAAATTTGAGTGATTTTTCGAGACGTTGCCAAAGCCGACTATGTCCTTGTTGACCAATTTCAGATTTTTTTTCACAGTCCTCTAGAGCCAAATCATAGCCTTCTTTCCCTTAGTGTCTTACTGTCGGATCTTCGTTGGTTGTCTAGATAAGCGAGTTTTTGCATGTTGTCAAGTTGTAGGGTTTGAATGCAATAATGAATAATTGACCTGCAAAATTCTCCCAATCTTCTTCAGACTTGAAACCTACACATTCAAAGAGAGAGGAAGAGTTATGCCATATAGGGGCTTGCCTCAGTTGAACTCCGTATTGGTGTTTCCACCTCCACAATGGAAATGCCAATGAAAGAGAGCTTATCCTTTTGAGGGATAGAGGCTAAATGATCAAATGGATGATGAACCAACAATGGACTGCAACTCACCACTCAAAAATGGCTTCCTCGAAGGATTGAAGTCATGCACATCTCCTCAAGGCTTGAATGTTGTTGGCTTGATTTTCTTGAAAGACCTACAAGGGTTAGATCTCACAAACAATATGATAACTTAAACATGAACAAAATCACATAAAACTTGACATGATGCTTTGATATGGAATTATTGTAATAAATCTCTAAAATACTACTTTTGACTTGATAATAATTGCTTGATAATGATCTTGCTTCCCTAATTCCACTTAGTTTTTCAAATGATACAATGACTAGGTATTTATAAGCATTTAATCTAATTTCCCGCAAATTAAATTCTGATAGCTAACATTTGACATTTGAAATTCAAATAAGAAATTGATGTTCTCGACATACTAAATTTTGGAGGAAAAATAGGGGGACCAAGTTGCCTAGGGAAACTTAGTCCTAGCCCTATTTTGCAAAGTGTAAAGTGTTAAGATCAAAATATTAAATGTATGCATTGGTTTTTTACATGGGTTTTCTTGGTAAATATCCAAATGGGCCATATAATGCATAATTTAGGACATTAGATGTATAATTAGGTCCAATTACTTAGGGGGAGGCAAAAACATAGTGTGAAAAATTGTCAAGGGTGACAATTTATGATGCTACATTTAGCCCCCACTTTAGGGAGAGTATGAACTTACGCTTAGAATTACACTAAAGTAGACAAATATGTCAAGAGGGTTTCAATTGTCCAAATGTTGAAGAGATAGGATGACAATGAATTTAGGGGGAGTGCACAAGCCCCTAGGATTCAAGATCCCATGGAAAACCAACATAAGGACAAAGGAACACACATGTGAAGTGAAATGCAACATGAAAAACATGAAGCATACATGATGAAGACACATGTCATGATATAACATAAAGATGAAGGTGAAATGAAAACAAACATGATGCAAACACAATGGAGACATGAAAACACACAAAAGACACAACAAAACATAAGGTTAGTACTGAAGGGATTCAAGTCAGTAAGGCATTTAAAGACCTCAGTCTTAAATTTATCTCAAATATCAAATGTCATCCATTGAATGTGCTATCTAAAAAAATGATATTCTCACAAGGATGTAAAATCACTTATGAGCCACATGGATCTAGCAAGTTGTGATATGCCAAATCCATTGACTATCTTTCCAAATTTTAATGTCCAATGGGATGAAAAAAACTCGCCTAAGAAGGCGCATAACATTTTAATGTCTAAGGGGACAAACAAGATTCACCTAAGAAGGTGCATACAAATTTTAATGTCCAAGGGGATGAACAAAATGCTCAATGTCACAATGGACAAATTGATAACCATGCCTTAGGGGGCATTACAAACAATACCACCACTAAAGGGGTATGTCAATAAGTCAAATCTCATAAGATGTGTATGAAATGGATAGGGTAATATGCCCCCCCTTAAAATGTCAACATACTTTATATGTTGGTATTTTAAGGAGAAAGGAATGCACAACTTCAAAATTATTTAGCCTTTCCCCCAAAGTATGGAGAAAAAGACAACCACATAAGAGACCATCATGTTGCTACCATGGAAAATATGGTGACACTTAGGATTGTACCACCAAATGGAAATGAGAAAAAACATGTACCCAAACCAAATTTTTTGCTTCATTAAGGCATTTTGATTAAGAGAGTCTAAACCTTGTTAAAATGATGTCAAAACACAGTTTTTGGGAAAATCAAGTATTTTTTTGAGTCAGCGTGGTGTCAAGAAGATAATGGTGAAATTTGGAAAAAATTGAAAATTAGGGTTTCTGCACCCCTGTTCACATTGCAAAACCCTAAAAATTAAAACTTGTTAGAATTGGTTGAAATTAATTTTAATTGGCTTATTTCACATCACGATCATAGTGGTGAAGTTAGTTTCAGTTAAAAGTTAGTTTAAGGCTGGTGGGTAGTTTTCACTTTTTCAAGAGAAAAGCTAGGATTTCTAAGATTGTCAATAGCAGTTGGCCAGTACTAGGTGTCAAAATCTAAGCCTGACACTCAAAGTAGGACATTCTATGATGAAAGATGCTTCACAGCGGAGGAGACTTTCAAATGGCGAAAAGTGAAAAAATATTCTAAGTTTGGAAACACTTCACTTTGTAATGTGGGAGACACTTGAGCAATCAATGTGCAAATCACCTTTATAGTGTCCGTACATGTGAAAGTGGTGAAATACAGTCACATACACATGCCAGTAGCAGTAATACTTCTATGTGGTCAACTCAGCAACTGATATGGTGTTCGCAGAGCGCGAAATGAAGGAAATATCTAGTAGAAAGCAAATCTGCGCCCTTGTAGCCCAGGGGCGCCCTTCATTCTGAAGGCCCAGATTTAGTTGCTTTTTCCTGCAAATATATTCAATCTCTTCAAAATTTTGTCAGCTTTCTGAAAAGCTATCAAGCAAGTCCATCCAAGTTGCATAACTTTGACTATCGAAGGCTGAAGCGGAAGGAACGAAGAGGTTACACATCACAGAGGATTGTTAATTTATAGTTTATGCGCCCTTGTAGCTTAGAGGTGCCCTTGAATTTGATCCCTCAGATGACTGAATTTGTTGTTTCCATCTCCTGAAGATCTTTTCTAATTCAGTCTAACTCCACGATGCATCCGTTTGCAAGATTATCAGATATTATGAGTGATCATGATAGTGGTTCTACTGAGCACATAAAACAAAGGGTGGATAAAAGTAGAAATACAAACCTGTACCTTTATAGGCCAGGGGCGCGTAGCTTTTTGGCTTGTCAGATGGGGTTTTTAGCAATGAATGTCTTCACGAGATTTGTGTGAAATCATCCTAGCTATCTAGTAAATCCAGCCATTAGCCCATAGGGTTTGTTAAACACCCGTGAATGAAGGACAGTGGAGATCACTAGAAAATGCAGATAATCAAAAAAATGGCTAAGTGTGGAAATTACACACTCCCTTGAAAAAGGCACCCTTCTTCTTAAGGTCTTAGAAGCAATTTTCTCGCTTCATCACCTCCAGAGACATCTCTTCTCAATGCTTCTAGCTATGCAAAGAGATTGACGGTGCATGAATCAGAGCACTCCAACTCCCGGTGTCAAGGGTCAAAGTATGGTGTTCAGATGAAAGTTACACTTTCTGTCAAAATGATAATTGCGCTATTGCAAGCTAGGGGCGCCCTTGCTTTTAGGATCCTTAACTCAGCTTTCAAATGTCTTATATACAATTGTTGGTTGCAGAATTCTTTTAGTTGTGTGATGGATCTATCATCCATTTGACAGGAGCCATCGTTCACCGACTGTGGCAGTTTGAAGCGTTAGATGGAAAAATGGCGAAATGGTTGTCTGGAGACTTGTACATCAATTTAATAAAAGGCGACTTTTATTATGAGGTGTCAAACATGATTTTTAGCTGTCATAACTCCCAACAAACATTTCATCTTGGTTCTGTTCGCTTCGCAGTGAATATCTCAGCTCAGTTCCAATATCAATCAAGCTTTCAGAAATCAGAGCTCAACAGAGGCAATTGTAACTTTTCAGTGAACTATAAAGTAGGAAGTTAGCAAAAGATCTCAACTATTGCTAGGGGACGCCCAGAGAGTCAAATTTGGACTTTTTAGAATCAATAATTTTTTTAAGCGCACCTAGATGCAGAGATTTTAGTTAACTCATTAAAATAATATTAAAATTTAGTCTTTTACATGCTAGCTTTAAAGGGGTGATTTTGCTTAATATTCTAATATTGGCGCCCTTTTTGATATTAAATTGCAAATTCGCATGTAAGGGAGAACTGAATATTTTAATATTCTAATTCTTTCGAGACTCCAAGTCAGTGATAGTTGAACAGAGTAGGGTCCAATCAGAAGGCTTCTTTCAAAATCAGGGTTTTATCTTGCAGTGGCGCCATAATGCTACGATTTTGTCTATTTATTCAAGTATGGCATCCCATTTCTCTCATACAACTTGAGCAGAAGGAAAATTTCTTCCTGAGTTGTGTGCATTTCATCAGTGGTCAAGTTTCAAAGGCATCAAAAATATTCTTTTGCAGGTACAAGTCCAAATTCATCAACAAATATCAAGACAAGATGGCGATTTTAGCAAAAGCAGAGCATTAAAACTTCTATCTTCTGTCTTAAATTCTTCCATTTCTCATCTTAATTTCTTTCGCATGTTCGAGAATTCAACAAATTTTGACAAAAAAAATCATCTGGGTTGGTTCAACATAGCTTCCTCTACAAAACCCATGTGTTAGAATTTTTCAAGAAAATTTACTTTAGAGCATTGATTCTTGAAACTTTGATTTTCTCAAGCTGAAATTCCTTTGCATGGTAGTGTAAGTCAAATTTTTGCAATTTTGACATTCTAGGTTGTCTTAGAATCTTTTTCCGGACAAGGCTTCGTGTTTCAAAATTTTTGTGAAAATTGCCCTCACGAAGAGCTATTTTTAGCCCTTAGTAGGTGACATTTCAGCTTCAAGAGGATTACTAGAATATAGTCAAGTTTACAATAGAGTTTTTGAATCACGATACATAGATTGAATCAAGACTAAATCCAGTGTTGTTGAATCGCGGCTTCATCGAGATAGTTGACCGCGGATATGCATAAGGTGCTTCTAGAAGCTATCTTGGATCGATTAAGATAAACAATGCCAATACTACAAAACATTGATTCGAGGTTGCTAGAAATGACTTCACTCCTATTTCATTCCATTGCATAAATTCATGATGCCTTATTGTCAAGCATTATAATTCTACTACTCATAAAATTTAGTCAGCGGATGGATGGGTGTAATGTCCCCATTTTCAGCACTGCGCTTTTCAGTGATTGATTGCCTATCCTCGATGTGCTACAGGCTAGTCAGAGGCAGAATTAGGGTTTCCGACTACTTGATGGTTTCTTCTGAAGATTTTGGGGTTTGCATGTTGGAGTTTAGCTGTTTGGATTCTGGATTCCTTCTGGGTTTTCAGAGAACTCCGCAATGGTATGACATGTAACTGTGTCGGGCAACCTTTCCGGACTTACTATTTTTAATAAGTTATGACAGCTACATCTTGGATTTTGGGATTTTGGATTGCGGATTCTTTCTGGGTTTTCAGAAAGCTTTGCAATGGTATCACATGCACTTTGATCCAAGCAACTTTCTAAATTTACTATTTTTAGTAAATTCTATTTTTGGCAGCGGTCCAGTTGGCATCAGTTCAATAGGCTTTCCTCTTCAGGCAATTCAGTTGGTATTGTTGATTTTTGGGCTTTTGATGCATTTTTGGAGAGATAAGTTATTTTGATTTAAATAATGTTATATTTTCACATTAACCCCTTGGCCTAGCAGTATGACTTTAAGTTGTTTTAAAAAGGGGGTCTTGAAGGGTGGATGTCTCATTAGAAGGTTATTTTAATTATTTCTAAGGTCAAATATTGCTTGAGGAAATGGACGCCTATTTTGGAGGAAGAGTTTTATTTTATTAAAAATGAATTAATCTCCTCATGTTTGGACGCCCAAGGAAAGAGATAATTGAAGATTAAATAAAAATACAAATACAAAAAGAAAAGTGGATTTGAAATTCAATTAATTTGGGCGCACTTTCTGGAGGCTTCTAGAAGTTCTTATCAAAAGCTATATAAGGAGAGGTTGGGTCTTCATTTGGATCTTATTTTTCTATCATACTGTTATGCTGCTGAAATGCTTTCAGAGTTGCTTCGAGGAATGCATACCTCCTAGCCATTTCTCTTGGTTTCGTGCTTGAAAGATAGCACCTAGCTAAGACTTCAAAGACTGCTTCTCATTCAGATTTGCAGACAGAGCATCAAGGTTGAAGATTTCAGAGATTGGTCAGTTTTACAATTGCTGATTTTAGCATGGCTGAAAGTAGTTTTAGCTTATAAGTCATTGCACGATTTTTGTTTGGTTCTGGGTACTTTACCTATGTCATTCTCACCCTAGGGCGCCCCTCTTTGGTGAGTTTCAGATTTTATTAGCAAGTCTTGGATTTTATCTTGTCAAATCGCCCTTTGGAGGGTTTTTTCATTGCTGGGTTGTCTTGGGATTTGTGCAAAAATAAATAACATCAATTTGTTGTAGTTTCACAACTCTATCTTGGTTGCCATCATCTTAGGGTCATTCTGCATCAAGTTTGAAGTCATTTGGTGAGGTATTGTGAGTTGTGTGAGCAATTTAGTCAGTTACGGAGTTGCTGGTTATGCATTTTCAGTCTATGTTCAGTCATATCAGATTGTTAGAGTTTTCTTTAGGAGTTGGGTTTGAGTCCTGGAGTCATATTGAGCATTGGAGATACATTAAACTTCATCGCAGCATTGATATATCACTAATTCAATGTTCTTGGCAGGGAACTCTTCTTATTGTAAGGCTGTTACAGTAGTACTGTTCAGCCCTATCTATTTCTTGCTAAGTTACATTATATTCCCACGGCTGTGGAAGAGATTGGCCCTTGTTCAGTCTACTTGTATTGCATTTTGTATCTCTGCCATATGATAGCGCCACTCCCACCTCGGGTGTGGAATGCACATGCTTGGCGTTGAGTTTATTTCCTTGCATTGCATCTTAGTAAATAGAATCTCCACCATATGATAGCACCTTGCCCACCTTGGGTTTGGAGTGCACATGCTTGGAGTTGAGTTTATTTTATGTATTGCATCATTTACAATAGATACTCCGCCATATGGTAGCATCTTAACCAACTTGGGTCAAAGAGCACATTCTTGGCATTGAGATTTCCTTTCAGCATTGTGATACTTCAAGTTGCTACTGACGACCCTCTTGCCATATGACAGCATCATTCTCATCTCGAGATTGAGTGTGCATTCTTGGCAAAGAGCTACTTTCCAATTGCTGGTTTTGGTTGAGCTAACCTTAACAGGTGCTCCTTGTGTTGGTGTGTTCATTGAAAAATTGGAAAAAATTGGCCAGCACATTACAGTGGCATCAGAGCCATGCATCCTGCCATCCTGTGCCCATCAAGGTTCAGTTGACAGTTGAGTGACAGAGAAATCAGTTTCTACACCAGAGGTCTAAACAGAGTTCACTTCAGTTTTCAGAAGTTTCGAAGATGTATCATCGTTTGTTCAGATACCGTGAGAAGTTAGAGTTGATTCTGGTTGTTGAAGAAGAAAGAAGTTTGGCGAGGTCACTGTTTAATGCAGGAACAAGACTTAATGAAGAATGTCAGACAAGAGGTGAAGAAGTGAGCATACTGTCAGAATTGGAACACTGTTTGAGCAAAGTACAACAGTCACCTGCTAAAATGTTGGTGAAGGCATTATCTCCTGCAAGGATGCATTTGATTCATCCTTACTAGATAGGGCATCCAGATGAGGAAATCAGTTTGTTGGTTACTTCATGCCTTAGTGAAGTTATGAGGATTCTAGTACCATTGATGCCTTATGATGATGAAACTATGAAGAAGATTCTTCATAAAATTGTAGGAAGTTTCCAAGATCTTGATGAAACTGGAAGCAGTCTATTTTCTAGAAAGGTTGCTATCTTAAAGACATTTTCAAATCTCAGGACAAGTATCTTGCTATTAGACTTGGGAATGCAAGATCAGATTTCTCTCTTGTTTCACTACCTCTTCACATTCACTTGGAGCGAACAAGAAGAAAGCGTTGTTGCAGCTGTAAAGAATATTCTTGTTCTCACCATTAATGAGGCTGATAAAATTCCACCAAGTGTCCAATCTTTCCTCTTGGAGGATTCTCCTATTGCTGCTATGCTGATTAAGGAATTGTTTAATCAATGTGAGGAGAAATTGAAGCCACTTTTGGAGAAGTTAGAGCAAGATGCAGGAAAGATTAGTGGTCATGATGATGGAGATGATTCCAAAGAGTCCATACAAGATCATATTGAAGATTTGGTAAAGAAGGATTCTCTTCATGTTGCTGCCCCAACTTCTCAAGAAGTTCCACATGAAGAAATCAGAGTAATACTTCCTCATGGTGAAGATAATGACGGTGAAGTTTTCAAAACAACAAGCAATGAAGATTCTTCATTTCATTATGATGGTGACATTGGGTTTGAGCAGCAAACTGAGCCATTGGAGAGAAATGTTTTTGATGATATCAGCTTAAGAGATTTGGGAGTTGACTTATTCAAAGAGTCATCACTTCAAGAGGGGCATGATAAGCATTTTCCTGTTGACCATCTCAATCAACCCATTGGCATGTGGGATCCAGGTGTGTTGGCTTCAAGATATGACAAAGAACCTATGTGGGATAAGTTTCCCTTTGATCCTGATGAAGACCAAAGTTTTGTTTGCATTGCAAGCTATGGGGAGGCCACGGAAGGAGAAGTTGTTTTTGATAAAAAAACTTGCTCTGAAAAGCTACATGGTGATCCCTTCAAGTTGGTTGTAGCCACCAAGGAGGATGTTGTTACTTCCGAAACGTTCAAAACAACATTCAATGATTCTTCGTTCGAGTTAGGGGCTGCCATAGTCTTTGATCAAGAAGACAGTGAGGTGGATGAAGAGCTAGAAGACCTTATGGCTTTTGAAGAAGAAAGGTTTAAAGTGGTTTTAGAACACAAGGCTGATTTATCAATTAAAGAAGCTGATTACAAGTTTGGAGTCGAAGAAATTGTGGAGTATGTTCCTTTCCATGACACTGAGCATTCTTCGTTAGTTGAAGATGAAAGACAAGAAGGTTGGAGCAGCTCTGAGGACAGCGATGTCACAAAACGAAGTTGTGATTTTGAAGAGCAAGCAACCGACAATTCACCATCTTCGCATTCTTATGAGTGTGAAGACCAACCTGAGGTGTCCGTTGAAGATGAAGTGCGAGCTTTGTCTAGATTTGATCGCACCCATAGTTTGGTTGAAGAACTTATTTGGGAGGCCTAGTTTGAAGAAAGGCGAAGAGGAGTCAAGGATGAAGTTGCTCTTCCCAAATTGCAACTAATCAAAGATTCCTTGGAGACCATGAAGTCCGAGTACTTGCACTTGATTGAAGATAGAGATCATGCCTTTGAATTTGCAAAGAAGACCTTCAGTGCTTTCCAAGGAAGTAAGAGAGAGGTTGGTCACCTTACTTCCGAGCTTGAATCAACCAAGGCTATGTTGGAAGATACCCAAATGGCATTAATGGAGGAGAAGGAACAGCTAGCTGATTTCAAACTTTTCCGAGAGAAAGAGAATGCACAAAGAGTTGAAGAAATCGAGCAAGTGATTAAAGAGCTCGATAGTCTTGAAGAAGAGTTTGATCTTGAAGGTTTCACAAGAAAATCAGAAATTGCTAGTGCTGATTTGGAGCAGCAAGATGGAAGGAACGACTTCCTAGTGTATGACAATCCTCTTTTTGAACCGGGTGAAGAGGAAGGTTATGAGAAGCCTTCCTTTGTGGTAGATGATGGGATTTCAAGCCTTGAGGAAATCTCTTTTGACACCATGGTTGAAGAGGGAAGTTCTAGCACTTCTTCTAGCAATGGAATGAGGATGCATGAGTTGCATAATGAAGACTTCACTGCTGCTCCTAGTCTACCCATTCTTCAAGCGATGGAAAATCAAGAATCATGGAGGAATGAGGTCACTAATCTTGATTGGCAATAAAGAGATGATTGGCACTCCGATGAGTTTATTCATTTTCTGATGTGGATGCTTGTCAAATTCCTATCAGACTTCATACTTGCACCATCTTCTCTAAGAGTAACTAATTTCATAATGGAGTTTGATGAAGGGTCCATTGAGTCTTTCCAGCAATTCTTCTCTCATGATTTCGAATTTGACTTTCTCAACGAATTCAGATTTGTTGAGTACTTCTTGGAGTTTCAGGGTGCGATGATTCAAATAGAACGTATGTCCCAAAGCGTTCTAGTAAAAGTAATTCTCCATTTGCGGAATGACTCTTCTTTACTTATGATGTGGGGCCCTAGTATCAGCTTGCTTTTGATATGTGTCAAGAAGGTATGTTGGAGTGATGAGCCTCAAATTCACTGTCCTTTGGATGTTGTTACCTTCTTTATCAGTCATTTGAAGTTCACTCCTAATGATCAATGGGAGTTTTGGAGAGAAAATTTGAACAAGGATTGGTACTTGGCTGTGATGGGATCTTCAATGGGTCTATCCTCAGCGGTAGATTTGAGCAGACATGATATTTTGAGTGCTGATTTTCAGTTTTGCAGCAGCTATCTATCTCCTTGGATGCTGATTTTCATAAAATCAGATCTCAAGTTGATCATTTCAGTCTTGTTTGGTTGCTGGTTCATTCAATTTCAGACCTTCCAATCTCTTTCCAGAGATGATTTATGGCTTCAAATGAGAGAAACGGTGGTGTGGACTGAGCACAATCAGCTTTTGGATAGAAACCATACTCATTCTAATGGTTTTCTTGGTGCATATTCTTGTACAAATGATTGGAGCAGCAGACCATTGCTCGATTTGGCTTGGCATTTCGAGACTCATACTGCTGAGATCATGTTCGATGCTTTGAAAGTTGTTAACTCATCAGAGTTTTTGGGGCTTGAGGTGCTGAATTTTGATTTCAATCCTTCCTTGTTTCTCAATTTGAGCTTCAGGCATATTAGCTTTTTGGGGTTGCAAAGAAGGTTAGTGCAGTTTGGGTATAATGGCTTCATTGTTATGATTAGAGTGGAGCAACATCAACATGATGGGTCCTTTTAGAGTTGGACATGGGACCTTGGGATCAGTTGGAGTGATGTGCAATTGCTTGAGGACAAACAATTTTGGGAAGGGTGGACTGTAATGTCCCCATTTTTAGCACTGCGCTTTTCAGTGATTGATTGCCTATCCTCGATGTGCTACAGGCTAGTCAGAGGCAGAATTAGGGTTTCCGACTACTTGATGGTTTCTTCTGAAGATTTTGGGGTTTGCATGTTGGAGTTTAGCTGTTTGGATTCTGGATTCCTTCTGGGTTTTCAGAGAACTCCGCAATGGTATGACATGTAACTGTGTCGGGCAACCTTTCTGGACTTACTATTTTTAATAAGTTATGACAGCTACATCTTGGATTTTGGGATTTTGGATTGCGGATTCTTTCTGGGTTTTCAGAAAGCTTTGCAATGGTATCACATGCACTTTGATCCAAGCAACTTTCTAAATTTACTATTTTTAGTAAATTCTATTTTTGGCAGCGGTCCAGTTGGCATCAGTTCAATAGGCTTTCCTCTTCAGGCAATTCAGTTGGTATTGTTGATTTTTGGGCTTTTGATGCATTTTTGGAGAGATAAGTTATTTTGATTTAAATAATGTTATATTTTAACAACCAACACTTGGCCTAGTAGTATGACTTTAAGTTGTTTTTAAAGAAGTCTTGAAGGGTGTATGTCTCATCAAAGGTTATTTTAAATATTTCTAAGGCCAAATATTCCTTGAGGAAGTGGGCGCCTATTTGGAGGAAAGTTTTATTTTATTAAAAAATGAATTAATCTCCTCAAGTTGGCGCCCAAGAAAGGAGATAATTGAAGATTAAATAAAATGCAAATACAAGTGGAAAAGTGGATTTGAAATTCAATTAATTTGGGCGCACTTTCTAGAGGCTTCTAGAAGTTCTTATCAAAAGCTATATAAGGAGAGGTTGGGTCTTCATTTGATTATCTTATTTTCTATCATACTGTTATGCTGCTGAAATACTTTCAGAGTTACTTCGAGGGATGCATACCTCCTAGCCATTTCTCTTGGTTTCGTGCTTGAAAGATAGCACCTAGCTAAGGCTTTAGAGACTGCTTCTCATCCAGACAAGCAGACAGAGCATCAAGGTTGAAGATTTTAGAGATTGAATTAGTTCTAGGTTACTTGATTTTATGGATAGAAAGTAGTTTTAGCTTATAAGACATTGCACAATTTTTGTTTGGTTCTGGGTACTTTACCTATGTCATTCTCACCTTAGGGCGCCCCTCTTTGGTGAGTTTTAGATTTTATTAGCAAGTCTTGAATTTTATCTTGTCAAATCGCCCTTTGGAGGGTTTTTTCATTGCTAAGTTGTCTTGGGATTTGTGCAAAAATAAATAACATTAGTTTATTGTAGTTTCACAACTCTATCTTGGTCGCCATCATCTTAGGGTCATTCTGCATCAAGTTTGAGTCATTTGGTGAGGTATTGTGAGTTGTGTGAGCAATTTAGTGAGTTACAGAGTTGCTGGTTATGCATTTTCAGTCTATGTTCAATCATATCAGATTGTTAGAGTTCACTTTAGGAGTTGGGTTTGCGTCCTAGAGTCATATTGAGCATTGGAGAAACATTAAACTTCATCGCAGCATTGATTTATCACTAATTCAGTGTTCTTGGCAGGCAACTCTTCTTATTGTAAGGCTATTACAGTAGTACTATTCAACCCCTTCTATTTCTTGCTAAGTTACATTGTATTCCCACGGCTGTGGAAGAGACTGGCCCTTGCTCAGTCTACTTGTATTGCATTTTGTATCTCCGCCATATGATAGCGCCACTCCCACCTCGGGTGTGGAATGCACATGCTTGGCGTTGAGTTTATTTCCTTGCATTTCATCTTAGTAAATAGAATCTCTGCCATATGATAGTGCCTTTCCCACCTTGGGTTTGGAGTGCACATGCTTGGCATTGAGTTTATTTTATTTATTGCATCATTTACAATAGATACTCCGCCATATGGTAGCATCTTACCCAACTTGGGTCGGAAGCACATTCTTGGCATTGAGATTTCCTTTCAGCATTGTGATACTTCAAGTTGCTACTGACGACCCTCTTGCCATATGAAAACATCATTCTCATCTCGAGATTGAGTGTGCATTCTTGGCAAAGAGTTACTTTCCAATTGCTAGTTTTGGTTGAGCTAACCTTAACGGGTGCTCCTTTTGTTGGTGTGTTCGTTGAAAAAATTGGAAAAAAATTGGGTTGGCTCATTATAACAGGTGATTTGCAGTCTCAAGCCCCAAGACATTGAAAGGTGTTTTGGTATTCCTCAACATCCGAACAGTTTGGTCATCACCATGGACCAATGTGAAAGAGCATTCAATGTTGATAAGGATGTGTGTCAAAACAAGATGGTAGAAAGGTGGTTGAAACAAAAGAAAAGCAAATTGCCAAGTAATGTGGGTCACGGAGAATACAAGGATGAGTACGCGATTTTGATCACTCTTCTCAATCACATTTCCGGTCATGCAGATGCAAACAAATTCCAGCCCTGGATGTACTATATCATTGCACAGATCATCTCCAAACGAGAGCATTATGATTGGGCCTCTCTTATAAGCGACATCCTACACAAGAAAATTACCGGTTTCCTAGTTCCCCACTAGTTTCATATGTGTTCCTATCTCGTATACTTGACTGCTTATTAGGGTCAATTTAGAGGATTGAACACAGTGGGTATTCTTAGTGTATATAAAGTTTACCAATACTATGATCAACTTGAGTTCACAAAGTATGAGTGACATTTCAAGCGTGTGCAAGAGGCTTTCTTGATGTACACAGTGAGAAACCTAGACCGGGAATTG
>VDFB02373365.1:57815252-57859659 GCA_007258455.2 Sequoia sempervirens | reverse complement strand
TACCTCTCACTTTCCTCAATCTACCTTTCCCCATCAGGTACTCCCCTTCAAATTTTTTAATGGAGTTGAGATCCCAAATGCGATCTACATGGATCTTTGTTGCAAACTTAGAAATATATTCACTAATGTACACCATGATCTGGTATACCATATATCCCTCCACCATAGAAACCTTAGGATGTGCTATTTGTCTAACCAAATCCTTCAAAATTTTGAAGTGCCTCTCAACATCCACATTGACCTTGTGTGTATAGGTCCACACAATTCAATCTCCTTAACTTGGTGTATGAGGTAGTGTTCTTGTGCATTGAAAAATGTCAAAGGTAGACACTTTTGTATTTCACACATTAGATGAGGAATTTTTCTCTTCCAATAATTTATATCTTCTTTATGGATTTCTTTAGATGACAACCATCTACAAGTGATTCAAGGCGTAAATATATTAACAAGATTTAACAAAAATATACAGTATATTACATTAACAAGCAAAACAAATGGCAATTATAAGATGTATAAAGAAAATTGAACAAATCTCGCTACTTACCTCATGTATTTTCCAATATCATATATAACTTGCTTGACATTGTTGTCAATGTTGTCTAGGAGAGATAGAGATAGAATGTACTGCAACAATTATAAAATGATCTTTTCATTATTTTTCCAAAAGTAGTAAACACAATACAATCAAAAGGTACATGCATTATACAAGTGTATATAATATACCGTATCACCACACCTTTAATGAAGGTATTAATCATGCATTTTCATCCTCGACCCAACTACCTTTCTTTGTTATTATATTGTTTATGTTCGCAGCAAATCCTATGGGAAATCAAATTTTTCGTATGACTTCTTTTATATCATTGATTTGCTGCTCTGTTAATAACCAAGGAAGGGCACTTATATTAATTTGGTCTCCTTCACTATTTAATTGAATGACATTTTTCATTGCATGATTGGCTTCCTGAATGTCACTACAAATTTTGACAATTTTTTCTTTGTTATGCCTTCCATCCAATATTTTCCATAACGTTTCTGTTATATTCTTTCTGATATGCATTGTATCAAACAAATGCACAATTTGTAGCTGCTCATCGTAGGGCAACCTACTAAATTAACTGGGATAAATTTTTCACCCTGTGGAAGCTGTCTATTAATGCCTTGACAACCTTCATAAAACATATAAGTTAAACAAATTAACGACAATCATTATCAATTACAACATGAGTAAACACAACACAATATAAAAATATAAATTCAAAACATATCATATATGATAGATAAACAATTTGATTCGATGTATAACCTTGATGATTAATTCTATTATATTCCAACTTCTATAGGTGAGGTGTCATTCTTTGTGGTTTTGATGTAGCGTCTCTTCTTTCCCATTGAAAATATGTTTTTCTTTAATAGTTCGATACTTATGATTTCTAGCGGAGGAAGTGCCTATACTCATCAAACACCTGCTTTCCTAAACTTGTTGAATGACAAGATTTCATCTTTGGACCACAAATTGGACATGCAAATTTTCTCTTTGTTTGAAGACCCGCAAGATCATATATAATTGGATTAAATATGTCAATTTTTATAATTATATATAATGAATAGATTATTTTAAAAACATGCATGATATCTACTTCATCAAATTAAATATTGTTAAAGTGCAGTCAAACATTATAACATACCACAAAAATGTGTTAGCCCTAAGGCATCATGAATTGTCCATACAAGCATTGTATGGAATTGAAATTGTCTTTGTCCTATTGGTCTAGAGATGTCATACATAGTGACGCCATTCCATAACTTTAGTAACTCGTCGATAAGAGGCTCGATATATACATTTTGTCTTTTTAACTTAAAGTTAAATGCAACATAAACATTACATAATTATTATAACCATTTAATCGCAATATATAAACAATGTACATGACTATTGAATGAAAAAAATATAAGTCATTATGCAACAAATAAGACAAATGAGATGCTACTACGTTAAAGAAAATTGATGTAAACAAATACCTGGAACAATCATTGACAACATTATGTGCTCTCTTTTTATTGACATCTATGGGGGAATGCTATTGTTGATAACAAAAATAGGCCACACTGAGTAAATAGATCTTAGCTCTCCAAATGGATTGACACCGTCCGTTCCCAATGAAAGCTTGAGATTACGAGGTTCTTCTTTAAAGTGTGGCCATTTTTCCTCCATGTCCCTAAATTCAGAACCATCCGTAGGCATTCGAAGAATGTCATCTCCACTTCTATTCCATGAATGGTAATCCATAAATTGCGCTAAGATTTCGTACCTAAATAATCGTTGCATACGTGAAATAATGGGAATACAACGAAGAACCTTGCGAGACACCTTTTTTGTTAGTTGATCTGTTCAATATCTACTGATATGACATTCCGGACATTCTATTGCAAATTCCTGTTGTTTATGATATATAATATGATCATTGGGACATGCATCTATTGCTTGATACTCCATTTCGATATCTTTCATAATGCCAGATAAATCTCGGTATGAGCGAGGTAAAATATTTGATGGTGGTAACAAAAATTCACCAATCAATCTACAACAAAAAATAATTTGTTAATATAAAGAATATTAATGGTACATATTTCATCATTTATTTACTAGTGATGAACTAACAACAATTAAAATAGATGAAAAAAGATGAAATATATGACGTACCTTAACATCCGTGAGATTGCTATGTTTGATAAACCATTCATAACCATTCAAGTTCAACAACAACAATACAACAGAGAGAAGAGTTGTTTGGGAGCCTTCATAAAGGGGCTCGTATGCCTTCTCAAGTACATGTAAATCATGAACATCATCAAAGTCATCTCGATCATCATAATCAGCTCTGCCACCAAATGTGTCATGGATCAATGTATTTGTACCATTATCTTCAACTGTGTTTTCTAGCGCATGATCATATTCTTCCATAGGATCATTAACTTCATCTTCGATATTCACAGTTTTATGTTCGTCCGCTTGCAAAACCACATTCTTCAGGCCATGATAATCCATATCATCTGCCCTAGGGCACCCCACCTTTATAATAATGATAGACACAAATAAACCATGATCACGATCAAGTGATTATATATATATATATATATATATATATATAAAATGTTAAAACGATATAAACATTTACAAATTCAATCAATATAAACACATATAATGAACAACTTACCAATGGACGATAATCATGCCCCCCTTCAACGTGACCATGCTGTCTACAATGTTTCTCAGCTATTGTGATTAAAAGTTGTCTCGTCTTTAATCCCTTGCAATTATTGCAAGGAAAATAACATTTCCCATCATCCTTTTTTTTCAATCTAGCCCACAATCTATCAAGTGTCTCTTCATTTTGTTCTGGACTAATATTATTTGACATGATTTTTCTTTACCAAGCTTGACTATTTAGCTCTTCAAAAAATATCAAACTCACACTCCAATAATTTTTATTCATAGACAGATAGTAAAATCTAATAATTCTGATATTTTACACCAAATTTTTTTGGCATGCAACCACCCTTGTAAAAGAGAAGATAGTCTGAAGTTAATGACCCCCAAAAAAACTTTAAAATGCTAATTCCAAAACTTATTAAATTCTGATTTTACTATGATTTCCAGCCGTTAGACTCCTAAAATCAGAATATTGAACTTGATCACAAACTTCCCGCCAATGATGAGGTAGTGAGCTAGTAAGAGCAAGGACCCATTCCCTAAGGAGCAACAAGTTAGGAATCATCATTGCTAATGTCAATACGCATTTATCCTTTAGTTAAAGACATGCAATGTGTCAATTTCTTACGACGAAGTTATCCCTAGGGCCCTCAAAATTGAGAGAGCCCTAACTCAATAAGGAAGCACACACTAGTAGAATTTAGCAAATAAATTCAGCTTAATTAAAAATTTTAGCCCAACAACTAAAAATGACTAAATTCTACTCATTTTGCAACTCATCTATAAAATGAGTAATAAATTACTAGTTTGGTCATTGATTAAAAATTTATTTTAGTCATTAAATAAAATGACTAAATAGTTAGTCATTTATTTAGTCAGCCAACCATTTGAATAAATCATTTAAGGAATCAAGAATATAGCCCTACCAAAATAATACTCTAAAACTTTAAATAAACATACCCTAAATTTCGTCAAAATCTATTTCAAGTGTATCCCACCAGAATGGAGTTTTCATTTTAATAAACATACTCTAAAACCTTCGTCAAAACATTATTTTCAAGCATAAACCGCCAAAATGGAGAAGTGTTTCAGTAAAGAATGACAGAGAACGGTGAGGGGATGTGCGTGAAAGGAGGCATAGGATTCATTGCTGCTTATCTCATTCCTTCTTTGCTCAACAAATCTTACATTGTTCCCGTTACTATTTGTAATCTAGGTATTTACTTGACATATATTTGCATAATCTCAAATTCCTTCAGAGGCTTTTGAAGTATCAATGTATCCTATATAGGGTTTAGAATGATTTCTTTTAATTAAATAAATAAATAAATGATGTATTTCCCTATAATTAGATAATGTGGAGATCTCCTAAATCTACCCCAGCACACTATCCTCTTTGGCACTGTATTCATTACTCCAGCTATTAGGGTTTTGCATGTGACATCTTTAATATCTTCATGACCGTGACTTTTAAATAGATCTCAATTTTTGATTTAATCCTTTTCATGGTAACCCTTGAGTTCCATAATTCACCTTCAATCTCTTCTAAGAACGTTGTCTTAAGCTAGACTGCATAGTATGCATATAAAGAAAGTCCTTCATACCTGCCATTGTTCCAAACCACCACTCACTGCCTTGCTTAAAATGTTGCCTCCATAAGCACAATAGCATGTTTTAAAATCATGGTTGCCAGTGATTGAACATTAAGGTCACCACTTTCATCAAGATACAATGAGATTTTTGTCTTCAAACTCAAGACATTATGCAAGATAACATTGTGAATTGTTTGTTGTGTACGATTTGATTTTCTTGCACATTTACTGCTTTGCTAACTTCCTTTAAGACTGGGTATTGCACCCTCAGCTGCAATCTCAAACAACTCACTCACTATCACTTGAAGATTCCTTTCATGAGCATCTTTCTATAAAATCAAACTATGCCCTATAGACTGCCTACTTACTACAGGGGACTCATTGTTTCATGGTATTGTAGATCTTAAGATCCTTCAACCTTATTGACACTACTTCACAGTCCACAAGGTATTATTCACTATTATCCCATCTTTGATGAGTCTCAAAACACTATTCAAACATGCAATCCACTACCTCCATTATACATTAATGGCTAAGAAGAAACATTAAACCTATGATTACCACTGTTACTTCATTTGGACAGTCATTCCTTGATTGCATTTGCCTTGTCTAACACTACCAAAAGCATTTGAAAAACTCTTAAGGTCAGCAAGGGGGTAAGGAAACTCACTGTTAAAATCTCCACTTTACTATGCAAGGTTTGAGCTTTATTATCTTGTCACTGCTCAGCCTCTTTTTGACTGTCACATCTCAAGTGACTGTCATTCTTCTTACCATAGATTGTATTTACAAATGTCACTAAGCTACATAGTGTGCTTGTTATTGGCTACAATCTTTAGATTGTAAGATTTTGTTATTAGCTACAATGTCTCAATCTTTCTGGTATTGCAACCTCACTAATCTGCTAGAGTTATTGTTTATGTTTCTATGGAGGCTAGGGTTTGTACCCTAATCATGCTCTTACCAATGCTTCTGTTGGTATTAAAAAACAACTTTAAATCTTGGGTCAGAAAATTAGTTGTCTTGACAAAGTTGTGGTATGATCTTGGATTGTATCCTAGAGTGTGTGGGAAGCTTGTGTTTGATCATTAAGGTATGTAAACCTGATCAGGAAATGTATCCTATATAGCATGGGTCTTGCTTTAATACTTTCCATAATGGTTATTAGCAGATCACATTATTATAGTTTGCGATAACCCAAGATTGCATTCAAGTATGTAACAAACTTGGTTTGTAGTTTAAGCTATACACTTTTAAGTAACATTCATAAGGTTTAGAAAATATTGATCTCTCTAGAATAGCCCATTAAACATGGGTTGTGCTTGAATGCACTACATAATTGATATAACACAACCACTTTGGATATCAACCAGAGTTATAGGCTCTTTATTGTAGCAAGAGGTAATCACTCTTGGATCATGCTATAATTAAATCGTAACATGTTAAACTTGAGACAACCTGAATGCACCCAATGATGATTAACACCTACATTATACAACCTGAATTAACTACATTATATGAGTGCCTCCATTTCTATCACAACATAGCCACATTAAACTTGGGTCACACATGAATGCATCCTGTATTTGTTATAGCACAACTGTGCCACATGACCAATAGAGTTATGGATCACATAATTACAGTCACAAGAATCTGTTCCTTGGTTGTGATCTTATGGTGATTCCACACAAAAAAAATTGGACATGAAATTCTCAAAACCCTAAACCTCTAAAAATGAAATCTGATGAGATGTTCCTTTAAAATATGATTTTCAAACCTGGAACTACAAATCTGACTTCACAACTAAATTCTGCAAAAAGAGAATGACTACCCTCAACCTGGCGATATCTTCTTGATTTTTTTCTGATTTTTCCCAAGAAAATTGTCCTTAGTTCTCCACAAACTGTCTCAAGTAGAGAAAAAAATTGTCGCAATAAATCAACGAACTCACTTTTCTTTATGTCAGCCACAATTTGATTTTTTTCTTATTTTTCATGTTTGTCGAAATTTCGACGAAACTGATAGTCAAAATTTTGACGAAACCCAGGTTTGTCAAAATTTCGACGAACGTTGAGGATAAACTTTTAAAAAATTGAAAATTACACATCAAATTTTACAAGCACCCGACGATACATCAAATTATATATATTTCGTTGGGCATTTTCGTTAGATTTTGCAGTCAAATGAGTTAGTGTCATGCAAATTCTTTAGGTGCTTGAAAAAATATTCAACCTTGACACTACTCTTCTCTCCTTATCCATCTTTCTCAAGTCAGAAGTAGTTCTTGGACTACTCCCATACACAATTTGGAATGGTGATTTACCAGTGCTCCTATTGACATAGTTGTTGTAAGAAAATTCTGCCTGTGGTAAATCAAATCCCATCCCTTGGGTTTTTCTCCTACTAAGCATCTTAGCAAGTTACCCAAACTCCTATTAACCACCTATGTTTGTCCATCTGTTTGTGGATGGTGTGAAAAACTAAACTTCAAACCAATCTTCATCTTCTTCCACAATGTCCTCCAAAAAATATCCAACAAACTTGGTATCTCGATCTGAAACTATGCTCTTGGGTAGACCATGTAGTCTCACCACCTCTCTAAAAAATAATTTTGCAACATGAACAACATCACTAGTCTTATGACACAGAATGAAGTGTGCCATCTTCAAAAATATATCCACCACCACAAATATGGAATCATGCCTTCTCTATGTCCTTGGAAAACCAAGAACAAAATCCATACTAATGTCCTCCCATGGCCTCTCAGGTATAGGTAATGGCTGATACAATCCAATATTCTAACTTGTTCCTTTCACTATCTGACATACTTTGCAACTCTACACAAACTTCTTCACATCCTACTATAGCCATGGCCAATAGTATCACTCACCAACAATAGCAACGATCTTATCACGACCAAAGTTTCCAGCTAATCCTTCACTATATTTTTCCTTGATCAGGTTCTCTCTCATGGAACTCCTTGGAATGCACAACTAATTCCCTCGAAACAACATACCATCTTGGATTGTAAAATCCAACCATCTCGTCCTATCCAAAGTGATAGGCTCCTTGCAAGCTCTCCAAGCCTATACAAAATCAAGATCCTCAGGATACAAGATCTTGAGTTCATTGAACCCAACAACTTCAATTTGAATTTATGTTAACAAATTTTTCTTCCTACATAAGGCATCTGTAACTTTGTTAGATCTTCCACTCCCATGCTTCAAAACAAATTTATAACTTTGCAAAAATTCAATCCATTTTAAATGTATTTGATTCAACTTCCCTTAACTATTCAAATATTGTAAAGCTTAATGATTAGTAAATAAAACAAACTCTTTTGGTAAAAAATAGTGTCTCCATTTCTTCAAAACTTGAACTATAGCATAAAACTCCTGATCATAAACAAATACTTCTTCCTTGCATCATTCAACTTTTCACTAAAATAGGCAATGGGTTTACCTTCTTGACACAAAATAGCTCCAATGGTATTGTCACTAACATCACAATCTACTTGAAATACCTTGTTGAAATATGGAAGTTCCAAAACAAGTTGCTCTGTAACTTTCTTCTTCAACATATCAAAAATTTTTGCTACTCCCATAGTCCACTTAAAGTATTTTCTATCCCCTCTCATTGTTTCAGTTAGAGGTGCACAAATACTACTAAAACCTTTGATAAACTTTCTATAAAAACTTTCCAAACCATGAAAAGGTCTCACCTCTGTAGCACTTGGTGTATTCTATTCAACAATAGCTTTCACCTTCTCCGGGTCCATATTAAGACCCTCTGTTGAGATAACACAAATCTCAAGTACACCAACTCTCTCTTCACAAAACTGCACTTCTTCAAATTGATCAACAACTTCTCCTCTCTCAGCTTCTCAAAAAAATTCTAATATGCATCAAATGCTCCTCCAATGTCTTGCTAGAAATTAAACAATGAAAAATTTACCCAAAGACTCTTTCAATAACTCGTTCATGAGCCACATGAAAGTTCTTGGTGCCTGGTTAGCCCAAAAGGCATGACTAACCACTCATACAAGCCCTCTTTGGTATTGAAGGCTATCTTCCATTCATCTACTTCTCTAATCCAAATTTAGTGATAACCACCCTTTAGATCTATCTTTGTGAAGTACTCAACTCCACTCAAACAATCCATGATGTCATCCATCGTTGGCAAGGGAAATCTATACTTGATGGTGATCTTGTTGATGGCTCTAGAATCTGTACACATTCACCATTCCCCATCCTTCTTTGGTACTAGTATTGCAGGTACTGTACATGGAATCAAAATCTCTTTGGTCAATTCCTTTTGCAACAACTCTTGCACTTGTCTATTCAACTCTTTGCTCTCTGTTGGAGTCATACGATGAGCTACCTTATTCGGAAAATTGGCTCCAGGAATCAAGTCCATTTGGTGGCTAATCTTCCTTACTGGAGGAAAACCTTTAGGTACATTATCAGAAACAATATCCCAAAACTCATTCAACAAAATTGAAACCTCTATAGATACCTCATTAGTATCTTCTTTATCAACTCTAGGGATCAATGTGAAACACATATGCTCTTGTCTCAAACATTCTAGGAAATTTCTTCCATCAACCAAACAAATCCTTGCATTACTGTATACCCTTTTCTTTTGCCTCCTTCAGGGGTTTCAACTTATGACGAACACCATCCTTTTTCAAGGAATAGGTGTTGGCATGTCCATCATGCACCGCTTGCTGATCAAACTACCACAGTCTGCTTAAAAACATGTGACAAACATCCATAGGTATAATATCACACAAAACTTCATCTTGATAGTTACCAATATTAAACTTTACCAAACATTGCTCATTGACCAATTCCCTATGGTCCTTCTATAACCATGTGATCTGGTATGGTTTTGGATGCCTTCTCTCCAACTGCAATTTAGTAACCATTTCCTCTAAAACAAGATTATCAGTGCTACCTCCATCAATGATAACATTACAAACTTTACCTTCAAACTTGCATCAAGTGCAGAACATGTTCTTTCTTTGATCTGGTTCCTTCTCATTCAACAAGGCTCTTTTGACAACAAGGGCCTCTCCTCTTTTAGGATCTTCAGAATGCGAAGATTGAGCATCTTCATCTACATGGGCAACTCGGGCATTACCTTCAGGTCTTCTATTTGTCTTCCCTTGATGTTGAGGACACTCATAGGATTTATGTCCTTCTCCACATTGGAAATAGGTTGCACGAAAACCTCCTCTTCCTCTTTGGTCTCCATTATTTTGATCTCGAGGATGGTAGGTATTATCTCCCTTCTAGTTCTAACTGCTACTGGATCCTTCAGACTTATTTTGATCTTCACTTCAACCTCCATATGATCGTCTAGTAGTCTTTCCACCATGAGCTCCACCCCTTTTCTTACTCTCGAACCTTTTGTTCAACTTCTCTTCCACCTTTAGGGAAAACTAATATGCATCTTCAATTGTGGTCATCCTCACCAAACTCAACTCCTCTTGGATGCTTAGTTTCAAACCATTAATATAATGGGAAATCTTCTCCTTGTCAGTCTCAGAATGGATTGCTCTGATCAAGATCTTGTAGAGTTCTTCTGTGTATACCTTGACAAATCTCCCCGCTTGCTTCAATCCTTTCATCTTCTTCAACAAATCCAATTCATAATCTACATGAATGAATTGCCTCTTTGGTTTCTCCACCATTTGATCCCACCTAGTTATCTTCTCTTTACCTCTTCAATTTCTCTCCACCTGGACTTCTTTCCACCATATGCTAGCATGGCCTTTCAACTTGGCCTTTGCAAATTTGACCCTCTCAGGATCTTCTATTTCCTCATACTCAAAACACTCTTCCATATCATTGACCCAATTGATCAACTCCTTTGGATTTAGATTTCTAGAAAAAATATAAACTTCTATGTTTGACCTCTTTCCAATCTTGGAAATGGTCCTAATCATTTTGACTTCTCCAAGATCCTTTACATCTTGTGCTTCTTCTTCAAATAGCTCTTCATTTTCAGCCTCATCTTCACTTTCATCTCTCCTTCTGACATTAGCTCCTCTTCATAGTTCCTCTTGCAGTGGTTGAACTTGTCTCTGGAGGGCTCTAAAACCCTCTTCTATTATCCCAACTTTTCTCCCACCATGGTTTCTTCATGGAGACATATTTTCTCACATACCCACAACCACAAGTCCTGGTGCAAACTGCCTCACATTTGACGATTTGTCTACACACTCAAGAACTCCTGCTATGATACCACTTGATGAAGGGTACTCCCCTTACAATCTAAAACTCACAAAAACAATAGAGAATTGCACAAACAATATGCAAGAAGGAAGAAAAGTTTCTATTATCATTAAAATAAAAATGAAATTGCAACATTACAATTTCCATCACATGGGTGTTCTGATTACATAAATATGCAAATTTACAAATCAGAGCCATAATCCACTCTACTCTACCCTCCCTTTGTAACCCCCATTCAAATCCTTTATTTGGAAGGTGTAACTTCCATAGAATCTTCTGGAAAGTGTAACTTCCTCATGAAGGTATTTTGAAATTCTATTAATTTTGGTAGTACAACTTCGCGGGGTCATAACTTTTGATCCTACCATCAAATTTTCAATTATAATACCTTTTTGGAAATCTCTTGTGAAGGCACATCCCTTAAAAGTGGTACCAATAGGTGAACCACTTTTATTTTCTGCTAATTTTCAAGTCCATTCAGAGACTCTAAGTGCCTCAAAATTGATTTCGAATATTTTGATAGGATTTTCAGAAATTTAAATTTTAATCTCTCAAATGACAAATGATATTGAAGTGATTTCTTCACCACTGGCTTCAATTTACCATTCTAGAGGTCTGTGTAATATTTTTTGCCCAACTGTGCATAAATGAAAACTTACTAAAAATAGTAACCCTACCAAATTTAGCCCTTATTGAAAAGAAACAACACATTTTTTTTGGGTGATGCAAGATTACTCTTACACCCTAGATGCTCTTGCACCAGGAGAGAACAAAAAAAGATTCTCATGATGTTCAATGATTGGATCCTCTAACACCAAGATACCTTCTTCACAAGTAGGTGATGTATTAGGAGAAGAATAAATACGATTGTCATGATTGTCAATGATTACATTCTCTTGCACCCAGATAAACTCATACATAGGAGAGATAATGGGGGAGGGATCAATGCAAAATAACAAAAGAGGAGAAATAAACACGTTTTGATGTAATATCTGACAATAGAATAAGAATAATGAAAAAAACAAGATTTTTGCAATGAGAAAACTGTGCAATGTCCTATGGATCAAGCTAGCAATGTTTTTAGAAAAATAGATAGTTAGATGACTGATCTTCAGAGATTGAGGCTAGATCTGGGTAGAGACCAGAGACAAGGTTCAACACATAGAATTTAGGCTCAATTTAGTTGGACAAGGGCACCTAGGGTGACTATGTCCTACATATGTTTTTGCAAAATTCAACATTTGACTATGTTTGAAGTTTCTATTCCTGTGTGCATATATATGTGATAGTGAATAGTTTTCCAAAATTTTCCCAATTTATGATTATGTAATTCACAATACAAATGTACAACAATTTGCAAAATATTCAAGCAATAAAAGACAATTGTAAATGCTTTTCTTAGATTTGAGATGTAGAAATTGACTGATTCTAATATGAAAAAAATATGAAAATGATGATGTTGATGTCTTTTAAAACAAAAGAATGCAAATTTTCACTTTTCGAGCTATATGCAAGATGCAATGAACACTTCTAGATTTGATTTCATATTTAAATGACCTAATGCAGATTTGTAAATGTAGTTGTCATGTAGATCCAACCTATGATGACTGAAATGAACTCTATTGCAAGTTATGATGCAATATGATATGCAATTTTTAAATTTTATGCTTTTATAATGCAAAAAAGAATGCCTAGATGAATAATTCTAAACAATTCAATGTTAAACGTAGATCTAGGGTGATTTGATTTATATTTCAGAAGGTTTATAATGTTAACATGTTAGTTCTTTTTGTAAAGGGTTTTGGGGCCCCTTCAAAGCCTATTTTACCTATAATCAAAAACATGTCGGGGTTCACCAAAATGAAATGTAGAAAAATGGAACCCTAGAGATTTTTCTTTAGGGTTGGGCACTTTTCACAACATTTCATTTAAGATTTTGAGGTAGTAGGGGTTTGATGAATTTGGACAAGATATAGGTTTGACTTACAACTTGAAAGGTGAGTCAACTTTCCCTTGACCAAATTTGAAATGAACTTAAGGATGAAATGCAATGATTTGACTAGCCTAGTAATGCAAATGACTATACTAATACAAAAACAACATATTTGGAAATTCATAGGCAAATTCAGACTTCAAAAATGGGCTTAGCAGAGTTCTATGCACTTATGGTTCAAATTTGACCCTGATTTTTTGGGACGTTTCCAAGGGAAACTATGTCCTTGTTGACCAATTTTAGATCTATTTTCATAGTCCACTAGAGCCAGATCAAAGCCTTCATTCTCTTTGTGTCTTATTGTTGGATCTTCATTGGTTGTTGAGATAAGTGAGTTTTGTACTTTTTCAAGTTGTAGGGTTTCAATGCAACAATGAATAATTGACCTACAAACTTCTCCCAATCTTCTTCACACTTGACATATGCATATTCAAAGAGAGAGGAAGGGTTATGCCATATAGGGGCTTGCCTCGGTCAAACTCCATGTTAGTGTTTCCACCTCCACAATGCCAATGCCAATGAAAGAGAGCTTAACCTTTTGAGGGATAGAGGCTAAAAAATAAAATGAATGATGAATCAACAATGAACTACAACTCACCACTCAAAAATGGCTTCCTTGAAGGATTGAAGTCATGCACATCTCCTCAAGCCTTGAATGTTGTTGTCTTGATTTTCTTGAAATACCTACAAGGGTTAGATCTCACAAATAATATGATAACATAAAAATGAACAAAATCACATAAAACTTGATGCTTTGATATGGAATTGTTGTAATAAATCTCTAAAATGTTTCTCTTGAATTGATAATAATTGCTTGATAATGATCTCGCTTCACAATAATTCCACTTATTTTTTCAAATGATGCAACATGACTAGGTATTTATAGGAATTTAATCTAATTTCCCACAAATTAAATCTCAATATATGACATTTGATATTTGAAATTAAATAAAAAATTTCTATCCTCGACATACTAAATTTTGGAGGAAAAAGAGGGGGACCAAGTCACTTAAGGTGACTTAGTCCTAGCCCTATTTTGCAAAGTGTAAAGTGTTGGGAGAAAAATATTGAATGTATGCATTGGTTTTCCACATGTGTTTTCTTAGTAAATATCTAAATGAACCATATAATGCATAATTTAGGATATTAGATGTATAATTAGATCCAATTGCTTACACGGGAGCAAAAACATAGTGTGAAATTGTCAAGGGTGAAAATTTATGACACTACAAAAATTAATGTTGAAGACTTGGTTGTTGCTAGGGATAGATTAGACACAAAGAGTGCTTATGGTTGGGTATGGAAATTAGCTAGGTTTATTTATTTTAAGTTTCCATTTGTGAACAAAGGCCCATGTATTTATAAATTTTTTTGTATTTTAATAAATATTCCATTCTCTTATATTCCCCTAGTGTTTTTTATTTCTTATTTTTAACTTTGTGCACCTATTATTGATTGTTCATTTGATCCATTACAATGATGCATTATTGACACCAAATCCTTAGGTTTTGAGTCCTAGCTATGATTTCTTTTTGAGATTCATACATATAAATATTTGTGTAAGTGACACTAAAAGTGGCCCAAAGTCATGATGACACACAGTTGGAAGCATAAATGTAAGGAATGTTAAAAAAGCATGCTTCATAGATCTTGTTGATATGTTGAGAGCTTTACAAGAGATGCTCAACATGACAGATGATGTATAATGACGTAGATTGGCCATAGGATAAGATATCATTAGGGAGAATAATGAGGGAGATGATAACCCAAAAGTTAACATGAAATTTAATGAAGGAGAAGCTACATAAGATCATTATGTGATATCTCTCATGCAAGTCAATATTAAGTCGAGGTTTAATTTTCCTAACTAAATTGTAGAAACTTAACTCTAGAAAAAATATTGGATTGGATCATTGAGTTGAAGAAAAAAATTGAATTTAAATTAATTGATGATATCAAGAAGGTGAAGTACATTTCCACTAAGTTAAAAATGACATGATTCGTTCTGGTGCAAACACTTGTAGAAAGAACATGCTCAAATAAATAAGAGAAATATATCATACTAGGATTACATGGTCACCAAGCTCAAAGGAAATTTCATGTTGACCAACTACCCATTGGATATGTTTAAGAAATTAAAGAATTTGTACCAACAAGAGACATCTATGAAAGAGTAGGATGAAGAGTACTATTTCCTTAGCATATATGTTGGTCATATGTAGGAAACAAAGAATATTTTTAGGCATGTGAATGGTTTTATCTATTCCATTCAAGATGAAATTTGTTCAATGCACAAACATTCTACATAAGAGGCATATTAGATTACATTCGAGGGAGAAGATACATTGAAAGAGGAAACAAGAGATGTTAGGAATCAAACATACATGTAGAATTTTCCCATATATAACAAATCATTAGAGACATAAAAAGAGGAAATAAGGTGGTAGGAAGAAAAAATACGCGTAGAAATAAGTGCTAGAGTCTAATGGTACTACACAAAGCATAAAGGGTGACTAGACCTCTAACAAAGATGAATGTAAGGTGAAGAGAGTCTATGTCAAAGGATTCACAATATTTTCTTTTAGTATAGAAATGTAGGGCATTGAGAATTTGAGTGTCTAAAGGTTACATGTAAGGTATCCATGTGCATGATGTATAAAGAGAAGAGGATAATGATGTAGAAATTGCAACATTGGAGAATATATAATTTTTATATTGTGCAAAATTTTACTCAAGCTTGTGCAAAAGGAGAATGAACCATGGTTGAGGAAGAGCCTCTTGTGCACTAAGTGCAGGTTGAGTAGTAAATGTTGCAAGTTTATTATAGATAGGGAAACATTTATAACTTAGTGTCCATAGATATGGTTCAAAAGTTGGGGTTGAAAATTGTTGTGAACTCCAGACTATATAATATCTCCTACTTGCAAAAGGAATAAATTATAGCGATAAAATAAAATGTGACATTCCAAATTGGTTGTACACATATAAAATATGGTGTGATGTGATTTTCATGGATGTATTTCATATATTACTAGGTTGAACCTAGTACTTTGATAACTATGTGATCCACATTGGGAAGGAAAAAACTTGTACCATCACCAAGAAGAGCAATAATTTTGAATTGCTACATATAAAGAAAAATGGAGACACAAATTAAAAGGTGATGTTGATCTCAACAAAATAACTCTCAAGGAGGTGAGGGACTTACATGTTTAATTTGTGTTAGTAGTTAAGCCCATGCAGAAATAAGAAGAGTCACAAAACTTGTAGGAGCCCAAGATCAACATGTTTTCCAAGGATTTTTCAAATGTGATTGGTGTAGGGATGCCACATAGTTTTTTTAATTGATGCACAATATTTCACATTGTATTAATCTTATCTCAGGACCCAATTTTTTCCTTATAAGGCACCACATTGCATGAGTCCAAACATGAGTATGGGTTTGATCAAATAGCTAAATGAATTGTTGGACAAAGGTTTGATTTAGGAATCCATGAGACCTTACCTATTTCCTACATTATTACACCAAAGAAGGGAGGAGAGTGAAGGATTTGTACTCTCTTGCATAATTAATAAAATAAATAATAAGTACCAATTTCTATTATTGCATAGATGATCTAATGGATTTCCTATGTGATGCATATTATTTCTTGAAGATAGATCTCAAGAGCATGTATCATTAGATCCACATAAGGTAAAGTGATGAATACAACACCTCATTGATAACTAAGGGTTATATGATTGGATAGGAATGCGATTTAGTCTAACCAATGTGCCAAGCACATTCATGAGGTTGATGAAAATGGTTTTAAAGTTATTTTTGGTTAAGTTTGTAATAATTTACCTAAAATTATAATAGGTATTTTCATAGTTGAGGAGAAATTTATGCATATAACTAAAATGTAACTTCATGAAGAGGGATTTGATATAATTTGAATTTTTCATATTTTAAGAGGGGTTGAAGATGGACCTCAGAAAGGTTTTCACAATTGTTGAGTGGTTTGAATTAAGAAGCACATTAGAGGTAAGGAATTTTCAAGGATTGATGATATTCTACACAAATTTCATTGGAAATCCATTTATTGGAATTTAAATATCCTTGACACACCACATGAAAAAATGATGGTTTGATCAGATGATTACTATTGCTAAGAGTTAAATTCTCTTGAATAAGGTAAAAATGAACCATTGTTAGTGAGACAAGAGGACATACTAATTACACAATTCAATAGAAATCAAATTAAGCTAAGTAGAAATAATTTATCTATGACTAATTTTTTAAACATTATTCAAGCTTTGTGCAAGTGGAGACATTTTTTTGTTGTTGAAGGACTTGTGGTGTACACTAGCAACTAGGCACTAGAACCTATCACCACTTAGATCGATTTGAATAAGAGACACATAAGATGAATATAATATGAATAAGACTATTGTTTAGTTTTGAAGTATCATGTTGGCAAGATGAATAAGGTTGCAAACACCTTAACCAGGATTACACATTATTGTCTATTATAATAGTGAAATAATAGGCATGTGTATGAAGGATTTTATATGTCATATATTTTAAATTTGTAAATGTATCGTGTGCATGCAAGAAACCATGTATAGGTGATAGAGGCCCATTCAAGAAGTATTTGGTGTATCTTGAGGCATACTTGTTTAGAAGGAAATAATTATGTAGTTCAATGAGGGAGAACCTCATTCATGTGAATTGCATGGTGATAGATTTGGATACAAATTTTGTGTAAAAGAGACCCAATCTATGTTGAAAGAGAGGTATTGATAGTTACGTTTGAAAAAGGATGGAAAATTTGTTGAATGTTGAAAAACATGTCAAGTAGAAAATGGACTAGTAGAGAATGTGTGCTTGTATAAACCATTGTGCAAGCTAGAAAAACCATGAAATAAAGTGTATATAATTCATCCTTGAATTAGAATGCATGAAAAAAGGTAATGAATCCATATTTTTTATTTTCAAAAAGTTATAAAAATGACACACTTAATTCTTTGTCAAAAGTTGAATGATGTGTCAAGGACAACAAATTTATTCTTCAATCAAGTTGTTCAACTAGTGAATTATAGTGGAGTATTACTTTGGAGAGGAATACTAAGTTCCAAATCCATTTTCAATATACTTTGTGCAAGAAGTTTGACACACAACTAATATTTTTTGAATAGATCTATAATTATATGGGTAAATGAAGGTTGTCAACATGATTATTGGAAATTTATTCAAGTTTTCAATAGGAGATAAACCTACATGGTGGGCTTCTTTGTTGGAATAAGTATAGATTGTGTGAAAAAATTTAGATGAACATTTCTACATGGAAGAAACTTATTCAAGTAGTGTATGGAGTGTCTTCAAAGGGTTAAAAAAATCTATTGAAGATTCAAGATGATACACATGTTAATGTAGAAGTCAAAGAATTTAGACAATGTATGTTTGAAATACACGTGCAAGGAAAGAATCAACTAGAAGCGAACAAAATCAAATACAAGGCACACATAGATGAGTATAAATGAAAAAAGATTTTTTGTGATTAAGTTAGTCACAACACACTTGAGGATGGATATGTTACTTAGAGGTGCTTGTTGTCACCTAATATTAAAACCTTATTAAACTCATTTTAGTATTTTAGAACAATAGGAATGATCTCTCAAGTGCGGGACCTTTCTAACTTGAAATCAAAGCTCCAAAGAAGGTTGGATCCTTTATAAGAATAAGTGCAAGTGTTGAACCAACTCAACACATATTAAAACTAATTCCCAATCCTACTATAATGATTCATAGATAAAAATGATAAAAAAGATAACAAAAAATAAAAGGTGGTGATGCACCAAGACTTAATCGAGTTCTACTTACCTTAAGAGCACAAGATAATCTTCAGAATTGATAATTAGACATCTTCTATTAAAATAATGTTAAGAGGTAAATTGTAAAGAGAATTTAGATGCAATAGGGGTGATATGTCTACACATGATGACCTTGTAATAGATATAAAAGGAATAAAACCCATAAAATATAAGTCAAAATCGAAAGATAAAAAATATATTAGTCTTTATTGATTACAAGGCTTCAACATACATGTACACTTCAAAGAATACAAAATCTATTACAGAGTGTATTTTCTATTCATCTCTATTTGTTGAAAACTTAGAACCCTCCTAAAAATGAGGATTTATAGATCCTTAATACCCAAAAGGAAAATACCCAATACTACAAAAAAATCCATGCTACAAAGGAAACCCTAGCCATCATTCTCATCATGATTTGCAAAGGAATTTCCCTTTAAAATATGATTTGATCATCTAAAAATGTAGAAATTCCATCCTTTCTACCCCTACCATATCTTTGAGAATTTATGACTCATGGGATTGAGTGTATGGATGATCAAATTTCCTAAGAAATCTACTAAAATCACAACTTGGGGATGGTGTATCAAAAAGTAGATTTGTAACAATAATTGATGCATGGGTGAGAACTAATGATCTCCTTTAAATGCATGCTAATCCATTAAAGAATTATTTTTGGAATAATTATTTCTAATATAGTGATTGACATGCATCAAAAATACCTTAATGCCATTCTTGGGTTGTCTTGCAGGTAGGTAGTGTTATCAGTCTAAATATGCACCCTTATTGAGAAATCAACTCGACTATTCATTGATATATTGGATGATCTCTCAAGCTATGGGACTTGAAACTTGAGATCAACCTCCATATGGAGGGCTAGTTCCCTATATAATAATCTTCATTAAAAATAACTAATCTTATTTTTTTTATTTCCATCATGAGTAAAGTGTAAAGAGTTTTGAATTAAAAATGAAAAATATGTATGGTGATGCACCAAAATAAATTTAGAGAAATTGTATATCAGTTTTACATGCATAACCATGATTTTAAACTACTGATAAGTTCATGCACAACACCTTAATCATTTGCATAGGTTCAAATATGAAGTGAAGTTGCAAGGAAAATAATATTTCACAAACTAACTTCTTCATTCAACAATATAGAACACAAATAGATGATGGAGGCCAAAGATCAATGTTTTATTGATAAAAAAGGCTATTATACAACTAATACAAAGTTTTACAATAGTTTCTTGCTCAAAATACCCTAATAATACTTGTCCTTATTCCTTATATATCTTAGAGAAAAAAAACACGAGAGAATATAGGGTACATTCCTTTAGAAGAAATAGATGGTAAATTCTTGCTTGGGTGTTGGAAAAACATACATCATGACCTAACTCCTTCAAAATCACTTCAGAATCCTCAACTAGGCATGGAAGATGTGACTTTCCTAATTAAAAGACTTTCCTTCAAAAAGTTGAAAACTACCTCTTGCATGAGTAACATGTGGCCAACTATTTTCTCAACTGCTTTTGGAAAGAATATAGAACCATACCTCCTATTTATTTGAAACTACCTTGACTAGGTGTAGGAAAGGTTTCTCCTCTCATGATAGAATGTAATTGCATCATAAAGTCTATTTTTAGGACTTGAAACAACCTTATGCCCTTGAATTTTTCTCCTCCCATGTTGAAATTTGATGAATGAACTTGACTCAACATCAATATCAAATTTCCTTTTTGAGAATTGTTGTATGAGAGTCAGCTATCATGAAGACCACTTTACAATTCCCTAGTCTCTATGTCACATGCCTTGTGCTTTGTGTAGGGTGTTTTCTATGATTTTGATATTGCAATGTAATATTTAGATAACTATTTCCTATAATATTATGTAACCATTTGATGGTATGTTCATTGTTAACTCAGATTTGTATAAGACTTGTCCTAGTATGTCCTTAAGTTTCTCAAACCTATACCTCTTCATAGACCTTATCACTTCACATGTACTAGGATATCTATGAATTTAATAAGATCTCTACCTATTTCATTATATTCTTGGCACACCTATCCTATACAAGTCTTGGATGGTCTATATATTCTAACTTTACACTCTTCAAATTTCATGACTATTTCATATTTATTTATACTTAGTGCCATCACACAGTCCTCTACATAGAACCTTTTTGTGATCTCTTGCCTATCCAAAAACTATGGCTTTGCATGGTTTGAAGGAAACTAAAAGAAATCTCCATCATATATTTAGGTAGAATCTAGAGTTGACAGGCCTTTCATTCATTTGTGAGACTTCACAACCTTTCAAACCATAAATATATTCATTATTACTACTCCTTGTCACTTGTAGGTGTATTATTTTAAGGTCTTCCCTTTCAATAGTCTCCATGGATGTCCTTTCTTGATTCATTTGTCACTCTCTTCCTCTATTTTCGTGCTTCCTTACTATTCACTACCATCACATAGTATTGTTCATAGTCTTCTATAGTTATTTTCCTCTACTAACATTATCCATTTGTATTCATATCCATTGAAATAGTGAGAAAAGTGAACACTAGTGATTGTGAGATTTCTAGGGTTTCAATATGCACCTTTCCCAACTATCATTTGAGGGGTTTTAAGGTAGCAGGGATTTAATGGATTTGGACAAGGGTGTAAGATTGATTTGTAACTTGAAAGGTGAGTCAATCTACCCTTGACCAAAGTTGGAATTAGATTTGGATTGAAATGCAATGATTTGACTAGCTAATGATACAATTATGCTACTCTAACACAAAATAATAATCTAGAAAGTCACAGACAAATTCAGTGTTTAAAAATTGACTGAGAAAAGTTATGTGCACCTATGGTATAAATTTGGAGTTGATGTTGGAGGGCTAAGTTTCCTAGGGTGACAATTTCTTAGTGACAAAAATTGAGATTTGATTTCACAGCCCTTTGGAGTAGATCAAATCCTTCTTTCTTTTGTGTCTCACTATTGGATCTTTTTCGGGTGCCGAGATAACCGAGTTTCTGTATGCTGTCAAGTTGTAGGGTTTGAATGCAACAATGAGAAAATTATATTCAAACTTCTCCCAATCTTCTTCAGATCTAAAATCTACACATTAAAAAAGAGAGGAAGAGTTGTGCCATATAGGGGCTTGCTTTGGTCAAACCCTATTACACATATGTTACCTAGGCTGACACTGATGTTAAGGTTGTCATTGATGTCAACACTCAGTTTGGGCTATCATTGATGTCAACACTCAGTTTGGGCTATCATTGATGCATACATTTGTACGTTTATGGTATACTGTGATGATGTGCTAATAGTGATGTTACTGATGTTCATGGTTGGATGTCATGCCTTGTTTGATATCAATTAAAGAAGTATTGAGTATGTTTGTTGTCAGCATAGATGATATCATGATGATATATTAAGATGAGGATTAGAAGTAATGCTAGTGTTGGGGAGATGTTGCTGATGGTCTCGAGTATGTTGTATGCTCTCTCCTTTTGTTCCCAAGGAAGTATGTGTTGCTATAATGAGGTTATGTTCTCTGGATGCTGGTGAAGGTTTCTACTGTAGGAAGTTGCTTCGAAGATTGATTGGGAGAATGCTTGGCATTCCCATGCCTTTGAAGATATGGTCTTGAAGTTTAGGATTTAGTGTCTATGTTTTGTAGACGTTACACTCTTATCTTTTCAGGTCACCAATATTTCTAAGGAGGTTTCTGGTAACTACAGTAGGTTGGCAATTTGGTTGCTTGTCACAAATGGTCCAAAAAATGTTCTGCATTTCTCCGCATTGTTGTTTCTATTCTCATGGCTTGGTGAGCATGCTCTTAGTGTTTGTGAAATGTCTCAATTCAACTTTCATGTAATGGATTTTATTGCAAGTTGGTTTGTAAATGTTCAATCTCATAATTGTGTCTTCTGACTTCTTGGATGAAGTGTTGCTTTTTTTTTTGGTGTGTGCTAGCTATTTTTTGCATAACAGTGAGAAAGAAGTATATGGAAGTATTTATAGATGTTCATGGAATGTCTCTTTATGGTCTGCACATCAATGATTGATCTCTTTGGTGCTGCATATTATTTTGAGTTGGTTTTCTAGAAATTTTTGGATGTCTGGCCGACAAGGCTTGTTCTCTTGCTTGCGCTATGTGCTTGGGGTTTTGTGCCAAAAATTAAGGTTGTGTTAAGATGTGTTTGGGTTCTGTCCTATCTTGTTGTGAACTGCATTGAGTAAATTCAATTGGAAGATGTGTTTTTGGGTTGACTAGTAAAGTGCTACATGTTTCTTCTACATGTTTCCTTGTTTCCAAATTGGGATGCTATGTGCCAACATGTTTTATGTTTGGGAACAAATTAGAAGAAGTAATAAGTTATTTTTGGTCCTCTATATCTCCTGGATAAGACTGCTTTCATCGTAATTATGTTTTGTGGCTGACTTGTTGAGGTCATTGATTGTATCTTGTTCTGGCCAACCTAAATGGTGTTTTGTGATGTTGCGGAGGATATAAATGGAAGAACAAATCAGTTGCAAAATGTTTGAATGGAGAAGAATGAAGAAAGTAGTGCAAGAGTGTGTGGAGTAATGCAGTAAGGGATGTGAGTTGTGAAGAAGATAGATCAGATGCACTTCAACACCTTAGTCAACATAGTGTATTGTTAACATATGTTGTAAATCAAAAACTTCATGTATCCTGCTTTGAGATAGTGAATATCCTCAGTAGGTCCTTGTATCTTACCCTGAGGTTAGTATCCTTAGCTTGCAAGTCCTTTGTATCTTTCCCTAAGGTTGTGTGCCTTAGCCTGCAAGTCCTTCAAGGAGTAGTGTGCTTCCATAGGCAGTGAGCCCTAAAACAAATTGTAATATTATTCATATATTGTGAGATTTCTCATCATGGTTTTTTACTTGGGTTTTCCACATATATCTAGTGTTATCTTGTGCATGTGTGTTCATTGCTTTATCTTTCATTGTTGCTGATCTGTTTAAGGGTTTCTAAATTTACATTATGTTGAATGATTTAAGTTTTGAAGATACTGATTCGCCCCCCTCTCAGTATCTGGGTGTGTTCAATAATTGGTATCAAATCCAAGTTCCTTAGAAGGAGCTTAACCTCTTGAGGAAGGTCTGGGATGGAACAATATGGATATTACAAGGCACCTAGGTTTGATATAACAAATTGCACCTCTTAGAAAGTAAGAATGGAAGGCCATCTTTCCTCTCTAGAGTTTGGTGCTTGGAAATTTGTCAAGGATGGATACACTGTTCCTATTACTACTCCAATAGATCCAACTAAGATTAAGTTGTATGAAAATAATTCCAAGGAAAATAATGCTATCATGAGTGGGCTAGATAATTTAGAACTTCTAATGGTGATGAATTACAGTTCTGCTAAGGATGTCTGGGAAAAACTTAGCAAAATTTATGAAGGAGATAGTAAAGTGAAGCAAGTCAACATGAAAAAATTCAAGAGGATGAATATATTGCTAGTTATATGCTCTAGTTGGATGAAGTAGTTAACTGCATAAGAGGTCTTGGTGGAGAAATGAAAGAAGATGAGATTGTGAAGAAGGCTTTGATATCTCTCCCTAAATATTACAGTCATAATGCATCTACTTTTGAGGAGTCTAAGGATTTGGATAAATATTTAGTAGATCAATTTTTTGGTGCCCTCACAACCTTTGAAATGAGAGAGTTTGATAAAGATGCCCCAAAGAAGGAAGTAGCATTCAAAGTCAATAAGAAGGAAAAATATGAGACAACTGATTAGTATGGTGACTTTGATGAGGTAGAAGCGAACTTTGTGAGAATATTGAAGAAAGGAACAAGAAAATATACAAGTAAGTTATCTTAAAGTTCTTCAATTGTGGGAGAATTGGTCATTTTGCCTCTAAATGTCCTTTTAAAGAATTAGAGGATAACAACAAAAGAGAGAAGTTCAAAAGAAGTCTTTATTCCAAGGAGAACCAATGTTCTTCAGAAGATGAGGATCATGATGATTCAAATGAAAAAACAATCTTCATGGATTTGAAATTTGGTGACAAAAAGGAGTGATACAATTGAAAAATGTAAGATATCCGGTACCTTGCAGCCTGATAAAGATAATTAAAAATTAATGGTTGTGTGGAATTCCTTTCATGTAAAGGAAGAAGTAAATGTTTGGGTAATTGATAGTGGTTTCTCTAACCACATGACTGGTGACAAGGGGAAGTTCATCAGCCTTAAGAAGTGGAATGGCAAAGCTTTAAATTTTGGTGGTGATGAGTCAACAAAAAATAGTGGAAAGGGTGCTAGAACAATTGATGGAAATAACAAGACTAAGGATGTTCTCTATATCAATAGGATGAAGCACAATCTCATCAATGTTAGTTAGATGTGCAGTAAAGGATACAACCTTAAATTTCATGCCAAAGGTTTTGAGATTAGGAAGGAAAGGTCTAGAAGATTAATTGCAGAAGGTACTAGGACAAATGAAAAATTCTATCAACTAAAGGAGGAAAATGGAATAACTTTCTTATTGGCTCAATCTGGTGAGTTTTGGCTATGGAACAAGTGGATGAGACATATCAACTTTGAGAATATGTTGAAGATATTCTCTACTCATTCATTGGGAGATATGCCTAAG
Source organism: Sequoia sempervirens (assembly GCA_007258455.2). Lineage (NCBI taxonomy): Eukaryota > Viridiplantae > Streptophyta > Pinopsida > Cupressales > Cupressaceae > Sequoia > Sequoia sempervirens. The sequence goes on along the minus strand of VDFB02373365.1, from coordinate 57,834,141 downwards.
ATAACCAAGCCTGCAAACAAATTATACAAGGAGTGTCAAATGGGAAAGCAAACACAATTTTTTTTAAAAGCAAGGAGTATTCTTCTACAATGACATTGGAGTTGATTCACATTGACCTATGTGGACCTACGATAACAAAGAGTCAACAAGGTGAAAGGTATTTCATGTTGCTTATTGATGATTACTCTCGAATGACCTCAGTTACATTTTTAAGAGAAAAATCAAAATATTTCGATAAGTTTAAGATTTTCAAAGTAAAATTTTAGAATGAAATGAATGCTAAGATCAAATGCTTAAGATCTGATAGAGGAGGAAAATTTACTTCAAATGAATTTGAAAAGTTTTGTGAAGATCATGGTATTATGAGACATCTTTCTGCTCCTAGGACTCCTCAATAGAATGGGGTAGTGGAGAGGACAAATAGAAGATATCTCATTTGATTGTCCTACCTATTTAACCCACAATCTCTCATCTCTAATTATCATGTAACAAAATTGGCTTAATATGCATTGAAAATTTCCTTTGGATTGTCATGCCTTGTTGAAGACTTCATGTCATTGTATTGTGCCTTTTTACTATGTGAAACCTTCTCTCTATCCTTTTCCAAGGACCTTTCTTGATTTTTAATTGTTGTATCTCTCACTACTCTTATAGACTCCAAACATTGCATTGACTATCATTTAAACATCTAGAGTTAAGACTATCTTCATTACATTGTCATTGCTCATTCATTATGTCCTCTTTAACAATATTTATGACTATTATGAGTTTAATGGGCTTCAAAGTCTACTATTGTTGTCCTATCACTATTATTCAATGACTAGCATAATTGATCTCTTTTAATATTATCCTTGTGAGGATTGTTACCTTGTGAGAATGCACAATATTCTCTTGTGATTAACAAGATTTGACACCTTTCATTTACCTATGTATGGAGTATTTAGTTGTTCATTGTGACACTATCATTCATTGACATCTACTTAATGCATTTTTTTCTTTACCTTGAGTCATTGGCTCATGTTTGAATATTCTTATGATGGTTTAGGTAGCCTCAATTAACAATGAAATGACTGTGATATGCTTGAATCTTATGAATTTACCTATAATATTTTGATCTCACCTTGGCATTAGATTTATTTGAAGATTATTGTCTCATATTTACACTTTTAGACCATCTATGTGAGGACCCTATCTATTGATTTCCATATAAAATATATGTTTGTAGACTACCTTCTTGATATACTAACATTATTCTTGAGGATTTTCATATTATCAGGTCCACTCTTTCTACTGCCATGTTTACCTTGAAAACTCTTGATGTTGTCATCTATAGGTTTGTATTGTGATATTTTTTCAAAAAATCCTTCACTAGTTTGAAAATCTATTCATCACTATTATAGATGAATGTATTAATACGATGAGCACTTCATGTCCTTAAGGTTTGAAACTTCAAACAAAAGACTCTACCATCTTCAACACTTATACAATTTTTTGAAAACCTCTATAATTTTTTAAACCTTAAGAAATCATACCTATCATAAGGTGAAGGAAAACAAGTAGCCCTTGCAACATGTGTGAGATGTAAATAACATGTTGAAAACCTTTCACTTATATTGCATCATTCCATGTTTCCCTCTTATCTTGCAACATGTGTGAGATATAGAGCAACAATGCATTGCTTCCAAACCAAGGATGAAATATGGCTCTATGAAACTATTCAACATGCCATAAATCCTTGTTTGATTCATGCAACATGGTGAACTTCCCTTAGACTCCTTCAATACCATCAACAAACCCTAAACTTTCATGCAACATGCCCTTTATGTTATCTCAATGACATAAGACTAATTAAAGTGAAAGATTTTTATTTTTTTAAATTCACCTAGGATTCCTTAAAATCTAGAATAAATATAACGACTTTGAAAAATATTTCAAGACTTCCCAAAAAACTAGACCAAGGAGTCAAAATATCAAGAGTCACCATATTGGGACTTTACACATGTCCTCACACTTGTCCCAAGTGTTAACATATGTTACAATCTTGGAGGGATAGTTAATTATCTATTCCTACCTTCCTTCCTCCTCCTTGCCTTATATAAGGAGTCGTATTGTACATTTCTATTCATCCATTATGATAGCTATATTGGCTTATTGTGGATATATACATTTGTGAAATGAATCATTGGTTTTTGCATTGAGATCTTAGTTGCTCCAACATGGTATTAGATCCATGAAGTGTAATTCCCTTCCCATTTTTTTGGTGAGTATCATACATAGCCCTATCAAAGGTGTCTCATGGAGAAAAATGAACACCAATTAGTCTGAAAGTCCCAAATTAGCTAAGATCACATTCAATTTCATTAAATTATGACAATCAATATTTGCAAAAAAAATAGCCCCTATACCCTTGTATTGTATGAATTCTATACACCCATATTATCCATAAAGAATTATATACTTGTACAAATTTACCAATTTGCAAGGCAATTTGTTTTGTAGGAAATTTTCTCTTATTTTGTGTAATTTTTAATGGAGACTACATATTGGTCTTGAAATCTATCAAGTCATATTTGGTTATGGTCCAAACAACACCTATTCTACTCACTCACATTGGTGTGACCACAACAACACTTGAGTGATGTATACCATGAAGTCGTCATAGTTGAAGGGAATTTTTTGGTCTCTTGTTAATAATTATTTAGAGAGTTTTTGTGGAAACACTAACAAGTGACATCAATAATTGAAATATTTTGGATGACCACACTATAAATACAAAGGTGGTACTATTAGAAATCATGTCCCCTTCAAGAAACAGTGACCACATAGGCTACTATGACCTTTGGCTACAAAATTCTAAGATGGAGCCAAGGCTTCTCCTTAGCCTCACAAAAAACCTCGACCATTCTCTCATTGGCCTCCACCTCCTCAAGAAGCTCCTCTAGTAGCTCCACTCAATATTTTCCTTTGTTGATCATGGTTACCCTTTTTTTAGTCCATTATTTGTTAACTACTCATACCTTATGGTCATTGTTCTTGTTACTTATCATGATTTATGTTAACCACTCACACTTGAAGCTTAACATTTTATGTAATAATTTATATTAGAAAATATTTACTTAGATTTGATTAGATATATGCAAGTTCAAATTTAATATAATCACCAACATTATATCCTAAACCGCCCATAAATCACCCACAAATTGCTAGCAATTTATCAAATCGCCCAATTTTTTACTAACTTCCAAGGAATATTCCTAACATTTTATATTTTTGATGTTAGTATATCATCATGTTAATGTCACCTAACTTCCCCAAAAATAAACCCCTCACCATTGTCTTGCTTAAAATTTTTAATCAACTTTACAAGCCCTGTACTAGGCCATACAATAATATTTTAAGAGCATTTTTTTTCATTTTGGGTAACTTTTCATGCTATACTTGGTTGTGTATTCAAATTGTAATTATGGTGTTTCTACTTTCATATTTATTATTTTTGAGATCATGTATCTCACACTAAATACCTTCCATTAAGTATTCTTCATAATTCTCCTAATAAATAAAAATCATATAAAAGAAGATTATATTTGAAGACAAATTGATGAAATGAAGCAACTTCTTCTAGATCATGGTATTTATTTACTTGATCCTTCTAATCCAAGACCTGAAAAATCATCATATGATCTCACTCAAACATATTGTGAGACACCATAATTTGGGGATAAAATATGCATTTTGATGACTTTCATTGAGATGTCATCTCTCTCATCATCAATTTTTATAACATCTAAATCTAATATTGATTCATCCATGGCTTCTAGTGATTTATTAGAGTAGGATATTGATATCAATTTTCTAGATCCACCAAAATGAGACACATCTCTACTAGAAATATCATCCTTATTTATAGAGTCCCATATTATATATTTGGAGGACACAATTGAGGACATTTATCTTCAGTTTAATGACAAATTTCATGGAGTCGCATCACAATCATTGTCTTTAGATCATGCACATAATTCAAATACATTCATCTTACTTCTTGTATATTCCTATCTAGAATGGGAAGTCATCTTGCAAGAATTTTTAGTGTTATTTCTCAAGGGGATAAATTTTGTTTGATGATTGTGGATCAATTTTAGCATCCAATGTCCGGAATCTACTAGCACTAAAAGAGGCATTATAAGGGGACGCTACATGGTTTCTCTTCTCAACTTTATTTTGGGAGGGATTATTTCCTCATATGGGATTATTTCCTTCTCATTTTTTGGGGGGTTACATATATTTTTTCTCTTTTCCCTCTTATAAGGGGACACATTTAATGTACTTTGTTCTATTACTAGTCCTAGGAGTTCATGTTTGTTAGGGTTAAGGTTCCATCAACCTTGTAAATATTAGGTATTAATTACTTCTAATATTATTTGTAAATGATTCATAAGGGATGAGGGTTTCACCATTAGCAATAATTTGTTTTTACGATCAATATTTTTATTGGTAAATAATTAATATTTTACAAAGGGCCAATAACTAACTTTTTACCAATAGTGAATTATTATTTATCAGAAGAGAAGCTTGGAGGTTATGGCTATTTTGGGTGCCCAACATCCCATGATTTTTTATGACATATTTTTTGGGTATTATTAAAGCCAAAACATCTTGTGGTTATAAATAATGAGCACACATAAACTAATAGCCAAGTGCACAATTCTAGTAGGTAAGTAAAATGGTTACAACCTACATTATCCTTTGTCTTAAATTATTTCTTTATTAAAGGGGGTAATTTTTATTTGATAACCAACTTGGATACCCCATTTAGGGAGTAAAAATTCTATATAAGCAATGCTTAAGGTGGTAGTAATTCGTAAGGCAATTAGCTAGTATTTTTTTTTTGTTTATATAGTGTTGAAGGATTGAATACTAAAGAGGAGAAAGGAGGGAATATATGTAATATATATTTTTATGATAATAAAAACATGGGCCTCCCTTCTAGGTGGAGTTTTTTTTCCTGAAATGGTTTCTCCATGTAAACACCGTGTTATGTGTTTTATCTTATATTTCATATATTTCTTGTATTGTTGATTTAATTTTCTACAACATTCATTTGGTTATATAATAAGTAAGATATTTTTTGTGATTGAATTCATATTTCCATATATAGTGTTCACCTTAATTTCCAACATTTGGTATTAGAGCTTGAACATCTTTTCTTCTTAAGTTGAAGGGTGATTTTTTTTAGCTATAGTCAGAATTTTGGTTAAATTTACTTTGTAGACATATGTGTAGAATCTATGGCTACATATTTAGCTCACTCGAACATTGAGAAATTCAATGGGAGTGGTTATGAGTTATGGAAGTTGAAAATTGAGGTTTTCCTTGAAGAGAGGGATCAATGGTTGGAAACAACAAAGGAAAATAAACTAGACAAGATAGATCAAGATGAGTGGGATACGAAAGCAAAAGGGAAAATTTGTCTCCATCTTGTAGACTCTATCCTAATAAATGTTTCTAAAGAGAAAATAACTTATGATTTATGAAAATGGTTCTAGGTGAGATCTACTAATATGTTTTTTCAGTAAATAAGTTATATTTGAAAAGAAAATTATTTTCTCGTAAAATGGAGGGTAATTTGATAAAAGAGTATTTGAATAAATTTAATTTGATTTTGAGTCAGTTATCTTATGTTGATGTCAAAGTAGATAAAGACGATAAGTGTACTACGTGTCTATACTCTTTTCCCAAATCATGTGAGAAAATGATTCTTTTATTTAGTGTTGAACCTTTAAGATACTCCAAAGATTATAGAATGCAAGATTACAATCTATAACATCATAGAATATGGAAAAATTATACCAACTATTACTCCAAAGTTGACAATGTTGTTGCAATTTTTTAAAGGAAATGAGGAAGAAATTCATTATAGAGGTTTCAAAGGATGCTCTCCGTGTTAGGGTAATGTCTAAGGGAGATCACAAGGGACCTATGGACAAGTACAAGGGAAATTCCAAGAATCTAGGTAAAAAGAATAAAGTGTTGGAACTATGGTGAAAGGGGACATGTGAAGATTAAATTTAGAAACAAAAAGAAACAATGAGATTCCACCATAGAAAAATCCTCTAATTTAGGTGATGACGTTTTACTTTTTTCATGTTATATATCTAATGAAAATTGGTTGATTGATTCAAGATTCTCCTATCATATGACTCCTCAAAAGGAATGATTTTCCACACATGAAAAATATGATGAAGGAGAAGTATACATTGGGGACAAAATTTATATCCCATTGTTGAATGATGAAAGGTATAGTTTTGTTTTAGTATGGGAGGTTTAAAAATATTCTTGGAATTTTGCATATTCTTGGATAGATAGAAATTTAATTTTGATATCTAAGTTAAATTATTTAAGAATACATATAACTTTTGATGAGCATAGCATGGTTGCAGATTGGTAAGAGGGAGTTTATTTGCGAACTCTATTTAGACTAGATGCCACCATTGTTTTTAACTCTACCAATGTAACCGATAAAATTGAAAATATATGTATATTGTGGCATTATAGATTGGGCCACATAAAGTGAGTATGATTTAAAGATTATTTTAAGTAAGAAATTATTAAACAGTTTTTGTTATTGTAATAAAATTTTAATTTTTGTGAATATTGTGTGTTTGGTAAAATAAAACAAAGAATAATTTCCTTCAAGTAGTAATAAAGCTAAGAGTAAATTAGAAATTATTCATTCAGATGTGTTTGGTCTTGTGTATATTTAATTTATTGGAAAATTAGATATTTTGTGTTTCATTGATGATGTTTCAAGATTTACCTAGATTTATTTTATGAGACATAAATCTAAAGTTTTTACTAAGTTAAAAGAATTTAAGGCCTTATTAAAAATCAATCAGATTGTGAAATAAAGGTTTTGAGGTCTAATAATAGAGAGGAATACTAATCTAAGGAATTTAATGAGTTTTTTAAGAATGCATGAATTGTTAGAAAAAGACTACTCCATACACTCAATAGAAAGGGGTGGAAAAAAGGATGAGTGAAATAATTATGGAAAGAGCCAGAAGTATGTTAAGTGGTTCACACTTGCATATATTATTTTGGGAAAAAGCTATGAATATTGCTTGTTAATTTTTAAATAGATTTCCTTGTTAGGCTCTTGATTCAACACCTTATAAAGTGTGGATAGGTAAAAAACATTCTTTTCAAATTTAATGGTTTTTGGTTGTGAGGCTTATATTCATGTGCCTAAGGAAAAGTTCTCTAAGTTGGATCCAAAATCATAAAGGTGTATTTTCATTGGATATGGTGAGAATGTTAAAGGTTATAATCTTTAGAATCTACTAACCAAGAAAGTTATATTATAGAGATGTGATTTTCAAGGAACTTAGAGTTATTTCTAATCTTGAACAACCAAAAGACAAAGATAGGTAAAAGAGAGTGAAATTTGAAATTAAGGATGAAGATGCACCTTAGGAAGAATAAAGAGATGGATTTGGGGACCAAGAGGAAGAATGAGAAGAAGGAGGAGGAGGAGGTACAAGTGAAGATTTTGAGAAAAATGAAGATGTTAATGAAGATAACTTGGAAGAAGTTTATCAAACTCAAGAACAATAAGAGATCCATACTCCTATTATTAGAAGATCCACAAGACAACAAAATCTAGTTGATAGGTATAGTCCACCATATTTTTTTTCATATTTTCTTTATTGAGTACTGAAGATGAACCTAAATCTTATAGACAAACTATTATTGTAGATGATAATGATTCGTGGATACAATCAATGCATGACGAGATCATAGCTTCAAAATCTTGTAATACCTTGGAGCTTGCACATTTTCCCAAAAGAAAGGTCATCGGTTTCAAGTGGTTGTTTAAGACGAGGTTTGGAGTAGATGGTTTGTTATAAAGCTATAAGGCTAGACTAGTAGCCAAGGGAGTTTATTTTAGTGAGAAAGTTCTCTTATTTTGCTAAATTATCGTCAATTAGATTTTTTTTTATCTATATCTACTATTAATTATTTTAAAATTATTAAAATGGATCTTAAAACTGCCTTTTGCATAGAGATTTGGAAGAGAAAATTTATATTGAATAGATTCACAAGTTTCAAAAAAATATTTATGGTTTAAAGAAATCACCTTGGATGTGGTATTATAATTATTATTCATTCATTTTGGAGTTGGTTTTTGTAAGAAGCAAAAAAGATCATTGTGTTTACATTCGAGGTGTTGATGATCATATACTAATTGTTGCCTTCTATGTGGATGATATGTTATTTTTAGTAACATCAAGGGTATAATTAGTGAGTTCAAAGCTCAACATTTAGGTGCATTTGAGATGAAATATCTAGGGGAAACAAGGTAAAAAATGGGAATGGAAGTCAAAAGAGATTGGATAAACATAAAAATTTGGCTATCATAGAGTAAGTATGTTAATACTGCTTTGAATAGATTTAGTATGCAAGATTATAAATCAATTAGATTTCCTTTATTAGTTGGCACTGATATTTCATTACATGTGTCCCAAGAGTGAAGATGATTTTGAGGATATGTTTAATGTGCCATATGTTAGATTTTCAGGAAGTTTAATATATGCAATGGTTTACATTAGGTCAAATATTACCTAAGAAATTGTAGTTCTAAATAGGTTTATTTCTAACCCTAGTATAAAACATTATAATTATGTGAAAAGGGTGTTAATATTTTTCTTTGATAAGTAAGCTCTACTAGAGAGGGTAGATCCCTATATTGATAATGAAGAAAAGAGATTACATTATGCTTAACAATTATTATTATTTTATTAAGAGGGGTAAACGCTTTTGACCCAAAGCTATGAACCGGTGAGGTCACAAATGGGGGACGCCATCCCCAATATAAATTCTCAACAATTACATCCCAATAGGGTTTGAACTTTGATGGCAAGAATAACACAAAAACTTCACCATCACACCATTCCACTATTGACATCATGCTTAACAATTATTAAACTGGGTTCCCAATACATTAGTGTCTAAATTCCTTTCCCCATTTCCATTACTCTCATGATTTGAATAGGTGAGAGCAGATCTCCATTCTCAGTTACATAATTAAAAAAAATACCCACATCCTTCATCTCCATCCCTTCTCTGAATATGAGCAATGCCTTCGCTTCTTCTTTTGTGCTGCATGAGTGTCGAAGAAGCCAGTTATGAGGCCATCTGCTGGAGGGATCAGGATTCTAGAGATCACTTCTCGTGCACATTACACAAGTGGGAGGGGATACAGATGCTCGATGATGAACTTCGTTTTCCTTCACCAACCTATAGTGTCCACTAGGATAAAACTGAATGTTTTGTATATTCTATTATCATGGACGTGACCATTTTCCCAACAACTTTCTCCTAGGGAACCCCTATACCACCACTGTGTGATAACATAATATTGTGTTCAATGATATATATCAATCAATATGTCATCGTTTTAGTCCTTAACCATGCTGTCAATTTTCAAAACCATTGTGAGTCCATTCCATGTGTTTTTCGAGTCCAAGATGCAAGATTTTGTTGTACCTGATATGGCTGCGTTTGCAAGGAAGTTGGCGCCGTTGTTTCCCTCTCTATACACATGTTTGATTGTGAAATCATCCAGTTCATTTAGTTTTCCCATATTTTCATCAGCCAACCTTGCAAACCCCAGTTATTGATGATTTCTTATTTTATTGCATTAATATAGATCATCGAAATGCCTTCAATATCCATGGTCATGATGTCTCTAGTAATCATAGTTCTAGTCCTGCATCTAGAGCTGTGAACTCCGCTTCATTATTGGTTCCTTCTTTCAGCTTTTTTGTCAATGCCCATATTATTTTGTCTTGGTGATCTTTAATGATGCATCCCATTCTATATTTTCCTAGGTTACCTTTGGAAGCCTCGTCGAAGTTCAGTTTTAATCTACCAAGTTCATGGGGTGGTCCATTTTACCATCTTTCATTTTTCTGAGGTGGGATTGTGATTTTTTTGCCACCTTTAGACCATTCCACCTTTTCATTAGTTCCTCATCCCAACTTGTGAAAGGTGCATTCTTTTTTAGTGCCATGCATACATTTAGCACCTCTATGATACTCTTCTCAATTTATTTAAAAAAAAAATATTTGCTACTTGTTACATCATTGAAAGTCCATCGTTTACACTCTTTCCATATTTTCTAGATGAGTAACGATGGGCACATGAGCCAAATGTCATTCCAGTAAGTATTTTATTTTATAATCAGCCAACCACTGAATCTAGAAACTAATAACAACCAAGCATCCGATTTTGGTGGGTGAGTAAAATAGTTGCAACCTACATTATACCATACATTAAATGATCAATTTATACAAGGACGGGTGTTGGTATTTTATAATCAACTTGGATGTGGGCCCTTTAGGGGTTATAAATTCTACATAAGCAATGCTTAAGGTGGTAGTAATGTAATGTAATTAATGAGTAAGAAATTTATGTTTATAGAAGTGTTGAAGGATTATAGACTCGAGAGGCAAAACGAATGATTGTATTTTATCTCTATTTTAAAGACAATATAAACTTGGGCCTCTCTTGGTGTATTTTTTCTTGAAAGGGTTTCCCCACATAAAGATTTTGTTATGTATTTTATCTTATCTTCCATATTTTTATTGCATTGTTGGTTTAATTTCCTACAATCTCCATTTGGTTATATATTGGTTAAGATTATTTTTATAATTGAATTTATATTTCTATATATTTTTTACTTTCATTTTGAATAATTTTGAGTCCTCCTTTCTTCTCTACTTCTACATTCTTATGCAAATTTTTCTCTTTTTGAGAGGGGTTTTTATCCTTACTCTATTTATAAGAAATTTGTATGTACATGAGTACCTACCATGGCCTCGTAGTTGAGACCCATCATCATTATATTCATTTATTCCTAAGTTACACTTAAGGGGGGAAGGGGGTCGGGAGAGGGGGTGTTAGTGTAAATAGTGACATTATCAAACTATTTAGCTCGTCACCTTTTCTAGTTTGATCTATTCACATTTAACTTTAGTCCAATTTTGGTATTTTTACTTTTTATCTTATTACTAGGGACTTTACAGATGTCCTCACACTTGTCCCAATTTTTTTTAACATGTGTTGCATTCTTGGAGGCTTATTAAGTTGTTTGCTCCTACCTTCCTTTTTCCTCCTTTTCCTACTTAGACAAGGAGCCCCATTGTACATTTTCTATTCATATTTTATGATAGCTATCTTGAATTATTGTGGAAATATTCACTTCTAAATTCATCATTAGTTTTTGCATTCAGATCTTGGTTGTTGTAACACAAATTACTTATAATAACTCTCTTTCCATGATTTTACCTTTTCCTTTATGATATGCATCTCTTTTATAGATTTTAAAATATATTAGAGGTATTTTAAGGTTAAAGTCACATATAACCCATATATGGGTCTAAAAATAACCTTACTAATATTTGTGGTACCTCACAACCTCTTGTTAACTACTAGCATTCTCCTTGTGCCTAAAATATTATTCTATCTTCAAGACTAGCCATTTAAATAATATGTAACATTTATTCTTATCTAAGGGTCAATTGTGGTGAGATTTATTCCTCTATATAATCATTTTTGTGGGTGTAAATTTTAACTAGGCCACTTTGTTGTTATGACATGTTTCCATTTTATTTTTTCCTTTATTCTTTACTTATAATATGAAACCCCATTTATTCTACTACCTATCCTACTTCTAATTAAGTGAATTATATTCATGTTTACCTTGACCTTTTCTATGAATCTTATTTAATGTAGTTTTGTCTTTCTAGACATCTTCTATTTTACTTTAGTTTTATAATTGAATTTCAGCTAGTGTGGCCTCATCCTTATACAAAATTTCTCCTTTACCTTTATGTTTTAGTAGACCTTAATGGGAATGGCCTTTTCCTTTTTCATATTCTTTCTTATCTTAATTTTCCAATAGACTTGATGCAAGAGCATCCGAGAAAATTGGTTATCCTCATTAACTAAAAAGACTTGCAGTTTAATTTTCATTTTTTGGTTTATTTTGACTTTGTTTTGATCTTCTCAGATCTTTGGCAACACATAGTTTTCGCTAGTGTCAGTTTCCAGGTTCATCGATAAAATGTCATATTGCAACGGTTTAGTCTTGTGTTGCTGTGATATTTCCAATCTAGCAGCTAGTAAGGCTTTCCTGAGATTTTTGCACCAACAATATACAAAATGGGCACACGGTACATCTGATATAGCATATTGGTCAATATGTATCAACCAATTAGGCAATAGTGAGACATTTCATGAAACAAACAAAACTATATGGTATTAAAGAAGAAATAATAAAAATGAATAGTTACATTGAAATAGAAGAAGAAACGACACTGCCAAGGAATTAGAAGAGCCACAAGAGATGAAGAGGCACGGGCCAGGCAAGGATTTTCAGTGCCAAGATGTCCTGGGATAAGAGGAGAGGATCAACCATATATAAGAACTCGGAGGGTCGATAAAAAGAAAGAACAGTCAGAAGAAAACTTTAGAAAGGGAGGCAATAGATATCAAAAGCTAAATAAAGTCAAGAACCCTAATTGTCGAAAGTTACAAAACTCAGAAGGAGAAGAACATGTCAGAAGAGTCTTAATGGCAAAGTGTAAGAACCATGCAGGAAAAAGGAAAAGAATTGTCAATAGAAGATCAAGGCAATCTCAATTCGTTAGGTCGGCTCGTCAGAAGCAGAAATAAGTAGAGGGTCGTTAAACAAGGGTCGGCGAATCATGAACAAGTCATTCCCATTGGTCGTCTATTTCATTAGTTGGGTGAGTTAAGTTGCACAGGAGGAGAGATCCCAAATCACATCAATTGGCATCAGAGCAAGTAGTCTTGAGAGTGGAGAGGATCCATCAAGACCCGTGGGTGGAAAGTGAAGAGCGGTAGAGAGGAGCTCATGTGAGAACTGTTGTAGGTTTGTGAAGTCCTAAACATTTGGGAGATGAAGAGCCGTGAAGAATCACAGATTACGGAGAGTGTGATGTGGATTGCAGAAGATTGCAGCAAGTGAGATGGGGATATTTGTGAGAAAGAAGCCCATCGTATGGGATGGATGGAGGCAGTACCAAAAGAGGAAGATCTTCTTGATGATGGTTGATATAACCATGAGAATGGGTAGATTGGAAGCAAGGCAGCGAGAAGAATCGGTCAAGCATGATGAAGATAAGCATGAGGTTGCAGCAAGGGCAACCATGAAGAGAGGCATGAGAGAAAGAATAAAATAGCGAGAACAATGAAAGTCTATAGGTCGTAGAAGTTGTATATTTATTGGGATTAGAAGAATGGATAAGTGAAGTTCATTAGTTACAACAAAGAAGCGAAGTTACGGTTAACCGAGGAAGGTAAAGATACCGCGGTGAAGTTCAATATTACAGTTGCGCCGAGAATGCAGGGTAAAGATAGTTCGAAAGCTGATGTTATTTCAGATGCAATGAAGTAGATGGATTGGATAGAAAGATAAAGTAGATATTGCGTTAATGTGCCGATTACGGAGGTAGATTATGGTCGAAATTGAGTTTCGACCGAAATTGGAAGATTGGAGCTTTGGTGGACATGAGTCCACGAGGGGGAAAAGGAGGAAGATGCGGTGTTGTTGGAGAGAAGTGGTATGTGTTTCAGCATGATGTTGGAAGAGGAGAAAAAATGATAACTTGGTGCACTTGATACAGCGATGGAGTTCATTGCAGATTGTTTACAATCTCAAAGAGTGATTCCATCACTCAACTCCACCATCGTGAGCCTATGATCACAATATTCCTACCCAATGTGTTTGATGCAAGAGCATCCTGGACGAATGGGCTATCCGCATCAACAAAAAAAATCACAATTGTTTGTTTCAGTTTTGGGTTATTTTGGTTTTGTCCTGACCTCTCACAACATTCACAACTCTTGGTGTGAAGTTAGTTTTCAATCTCATTGATGTTTTGGAGCGTACTTGAATGACATTATTATTAATTACATATTCAATTTATCTTCTAAGTTTTGATCATTTAATTGAGTCTCAATTGAATTCTAATAAGAGAGCAGGGGAAGACATTACAGGGAAATCAAAGAAGCAATGTCTATTGGAAGGATATGAATTGACAAATAAACATCTAAAAACAAAGAGAGTAATAAGAAGAGAAATAGGGAGGGACACAGTCAAAGAATGGAAAGGAAAAGACAAATTTTAAGACAAAGAAGTGGGAGGAGAATAAATTATGGAAAGGAGGCCGATAGGCTTGCAGAAAGTGAGCCAAGTAAAGACAACGAAGAGGTTTCAAACAAAATTGTGTGTGCAGCTGAGGGAAGACAAAGGGGCGGCCAACGTAAGGAAGGAGGGCGATGTGAGTAAAAGATTTCAAGGGGAATACAGATCGAGTTGCAAATTCTGCGCCAAGGAGGAATGAGTAGGTCTCATTAAGGAGAAGCTGGGCAATTTCAAAACGAGGGGTTCGATAGGAGTAGAAGGCCGAACCTCACTGGTATTTGGTGGCACGATGAGAACACAGCTAAAGTGAATTGGGGCACTACTAGAAGAGGGAACATATCATGTTAATTTCCTGGTAAAGATTAACATATTTTCTATTGTTATTTAGAATTATTTTTTTAGTATTTCCCTTTGTGAAGTTTCATTGTCATATGTATTATTCATCAATTATATAGCTTCCTCTTAGGTCTTTCCATTCTTTGCTTAGGTTCCTTGACACTGCCTCCACCGGCGGGCCACCACCTTGCCACCCCTATTTTTGCACCTATAGCCAAATTATGAAACTTTTTTTAAGGGGCATAACTTTCGTCTAGGGTGTCAGTTTTTTGACTTCTTGTACTCGTTGGAAAGGTAGTTTTGTGATCTTCACTGTGGTATCAATTTTTTCTCCATATTTTGTTTTTTTGATAGTTAAATGCTTGTTGGAAGTCAGATGTTCCTTGAGATCTTGGAGAGGTCATAACTTGTGCATATAGAGTCAAATTTTGGACTTCTTATAGTCAACAAAAAGATTGTCAGAGAGCTGCATAGTGAATTAGATTTGGAGATGTTTTGGTATGATTTATTTGCAATTATTTTCATTTGATCTATTTATGGGTTATTTTGACTATGGTGATTTTGTGAGCTTATGGCTATTTGGATCTTGGTGATTTGATGTTGGAGTTATTGTATACTCACATGTACATATTTGATTACTCTCATTTGACATGGTTATCAATATATTATTGGATATATATGTTACATTATTGCATCTATGAGTTGTATAGTGTTGTAGGTTATCTATGCTTACAAATTGCATTTATGACTTGGATATGGGTTGTCTATGCCCATAGATTCTTCACTGTTGTTGCAGATTGAAATTGGTGGCTTTTTTTAGTCACTTGTTTTGTCAGTTTAGTTGTCATGTTGAGATGGAGAGATGGTATTACTAGACACAGTCATGATGTGGGACCTATGTAGTTGACTATGTGATGTAGACATGTGTGACATGATTGGAGTTTGTTATTGGTACATTGGTGGTGATCATGGTGTCATGGATGTTCCTTGTGCTTTAGGGACTTTAGAACGACATGATTGTTTATGTAGGTGTATTGTAGGGCGTTGGATTGATTCTTGTTTTATTTGTGGTGGTGCATCTTCTTGGTTTGAGGATCATGATTATGGTTGATCTTCATTGAGGAGGTTGTTATCACAATGTCATGGATAGCTTGGATACACTTTGTAATAGGAGCTTGTGACAATGATGGTTTGGCAGTGTTGTATCTTCTTGGTTTGGAGATCATGGTTTGACACTTCCCTTTGGGAGCTCAGTGTTGATTTATTTGATTACTTTGTATCATTAAATTCTTTTTGAACCACATGCCTCTCCCTCAGCTGACCATTCAACATTTTTGAAAACATATGAGAAGGTTTGTCAAATTTTATTTTATCATGGGATTAAGGATGTTGAGTTGTTCATTAATGAATTTTATATGTCGTAATATCACAAGGGTGAAATAATGGAAACTCTAATCTTGTTCTAGCTATTTCCCATTTAAACTAGATTTGAATAATATTTCCATGGATCTCATTGAGGGCCTTCCAAAATTGGTGGCATATTAATCAAAGTAGTGGTGATTGGTCACCTCTCCAAATATGACTACTTTTGTGACTTGACTTGCCTCTACACCTTCACCATAGCCTAATCCTTCCTCAATCAAAATTATCATCTTCATGGAACTTCCTCTTCGATCTTATCTACCATGAACCAACATTTACAAGTCATTCCAAGAAATATTTTTTTAGCAAAACCAACATAATATTGAAGATGAGATTCGGGCATCACCTCTAAATTGACAACCAAACTAAAATATTCAACAAATGCTTGGAAACATATCTTCAATATTTTTCCTTTGAGAAAAAACACCATTGGGGGTGATTCCACAAAACTGGTTTACAATTTCTGGGAGATTCTGATTTTTGCTGAAATCACATATTTTTAGAAAATATAATGATTTAAGCCTTAAAAAGTTTCATTTAAAGCATTCCAATTGAAGAGGGTTTGATCAAACTACCTTAGATCAAACCCCCCTTGGATAGAACCCCTCTAGTTTTAAACCATACCTATAGCAAAGTCTCCTTTACACCGATCAAAATGCTAATAAAAAACCACTTTGATTTACCTTTTGGGGGATCAAATGAATTCATTTAACATTTTATTTTGTAGTATGTAGTAGTCCTTATTATAAACTCACAAAAGAGTATAATTTTAAATGAATTTAGTATTATTATTATTATTTCTTGTGAGATATGGGTTTTCGAAATCAAGCTCATGTTACGCACATGTGAGAAAAATAGCAAATTATAAAAAAAAATTTGAAAAATATGAGTGCACTAGATATTGAAGTCCTTGATCCAACAAAAAAAAGTTGATACATATAAAAAAAGTTATGCATTATACGGTCACACTATGTCTGAATTGTAATTGGTTTGACTTGAAACTTGATTAAAGAAAAAATATTCAATAAAAAACTATCTAACGAAGTGGAAGCACTAGATATCGGAGTTACAAATCTAAATTCAAAATAATTAGAATTTTATCCTTCATGGAAAAAAAATTATACGTTATATGGTGAGTGTCACTTTTTAAAAATGTTATTTTTTGAAACAATCTAGTTTTCGAGGGAGATGGAAAAAGAAGTGCAATATGATTCCAAAAATTTTGAAAAAAATATATTTAGAATCTACAGAAAAAATGTCACAAAACTCTAGTTTGCATCATCTTCAAATTCCTCACGGTTTAGCTGCTATAGGTGCCCAAAAGTGAAGATTTAGTTAAAAAAATTATTTCAGTGTCCAGTTTGGCCGAAAATTGTAAACCACTATTGTGGGATCACCCTTGGTTCAAGTGGTTAGTGCTAGAAGAATGGTGGTACAACATGTTATATCACATAGCCACTAAAATGACCTTGTATGAAGCAATTGATGGGTAGAAAGAACTATCTCTTCTAGCTTACATTAGCTCTCTAGTTAAATTATGTATACTACCTTAAGAAAATTGGACAATCTTCTTCAAATGATTCATGTAAATCTCCACATGGATTAGAATCACATGAAGCAATAGGTCAAACAACATCACTCTAAACATGATTTATATCTTGGTGATATGGTTTTCCTCTTATTACAACCTTTTAAATAGTCAAGTTGCAGATCAAATATTACAAAAGAATTTCCATAATTTTTATAGCCCTTACAAAGTTCTTCAATGTGTTCATCTAATACTTCACAAACTAAACTCCCACCTTCCTCTCATGTTCATTATGTATTCCATGTTTATTGTTTCTATTTGTTTTTTGGCCAATATGTCACTACTCAAATTATTATTTTTGAGCTTGATGTTGAAGGACCCATCATTCTCTAGCTAGAAGCAATCTTGTTTACACAATCATTCTAGCTTAACAACCACACATTCATTGAGGTCTTGATCCAATGACGTGACACACATCTAAATATGCTACTTGGGAATACCTTCACCACATTCGATAGCAATTTCCTTCCCTTCAACTTTGAGGACATATTTTCAAGGGGGTAGAGATATTAGGACCCCTTAGTCCCAACTCTTTCCTTATTGTAATGAAGCCTTTGAATGCATATGTTTTGTGAGTCATCCCTTGATCTAGTATGAATAATTCAGCATGCTTGGAAAATAATAGTTAGCTTGAATATAACCAATATAAATATGAGGTATAGGTGCTTGCACAAGCATCCATGAGTTATATTGTATTGAACATTTCTCAAAGAGGCTGTCCTTCAAAGAGGCCAACGATATTCTATTATGTCAATTAATACAATATTATTCCTTTGTTTCTTTTTCAATATTATTTCTTTGCATTTCATGTTACTAACATATTATAGAGAGGAATATTACATTATCATACCAAAGTATCACTAAAATGTAAATTAATTTTTATCTAATCACTTAAATTTGTTTAATTAGCTTAAATTAAACTTAAAGAAAATACTATTTTTCCTCTACAATCGTATAATAAAATGAAAGATAAACATAAACTCAATTTTGAAAGTTTTTTTTTCTTTTGCAAAACATAATTATAATTTTACTGTGAAATTTCAATTTTCTGATTTCATTTGAATCTATCTTGAAAGAGATTATTTTTAAATCACTCTAATGCGAAGATTTACTAATTAGTTGATCTTTTGTATGTTAATCCCTTTAGGCTAATTGAAAAAATATTTTATTTTTTCTTGGGAATTGCTATGTTTATCTGACCCACCTTCATTAATTCTATTTTCAATCTCTTAAATAGAGCCATGTTTTGCAGATAGCCACCTGGACAACTTCAAATGGCAAAAGTTATGTTTAAAAACCAAATATAAATCTCA
>VDFB02373365.1:57783411-57815152 GCA_007258455.2 Sequoia sempervirens | reverse complement strand
AGTTAAATTATTTAAGAATACATATAACTTTTGATGAGCATGGTTGCAGATTGGTAAGAGGGAGTTTATTTGGGAACTCTATTTAGACTAGATGCCACCATTGTTTTTAACTCTACCAATGTAACTGATAAAATTGAAAATACATGTATAATGTGGCATTATAGATTGGGCCACATAAGTGAGTATGATTTAAAGATTATTTTAAGTAAGAAATTATCAAACAGTTTTTGTTATTCTAATAAAATTTTAATTTTTGTGAATATTGTGTGTTTGGTAAAATAAAACAAAGAATAATTTCCTTCAAGTAGTAATAAAGCTAAGAGTAAATTAGAAATTATTCATTCAGATGTGTTTGGTCTTGTGTATATTTAATTTATTGAAAAATATAGATGTTTTGTGTTTCATTGATGATGTTTCAAGATTTACCTTGATTTATTTTATGAGACATAAATCTAAAGTTTTTACTAAGTTAAAAGAATTTAAGGCATTATTAAAAATCAATCAGATTGTGAAATAAAGGTTTTGAGGTCTAATAATAGAGGGTAATACTATTCTAAGGAATTTAATGAGTTTTTTAAGAATGCATGAATTGTTAGAAAAATACTACTCCATACACTCAATAGAAAGGGGTGGAAAAAAGGATGAGTGAAATAATTATGGAAAGAGCCAGAAGTATGTTAAGTGGTTCACAGTTGCATATATTATTTTGGGAAAAAGCTATGAATATTGCTTGTTAATTTTTAAATAGATTTCCTTGTTAGGCTCTTGATTCAACACCTTATAAAGTGTGGATAGGTAAAAAACCTTCTTTTCAAATTTAATGGTTTTTGGTTGTGAGGCTTATGTTCATGTGCCTAAGGAAAAGTTCTCTAAGTTGGATCCAAAATCATAAAGGTGTATTTTCATTGGATATGGTGAGAATGTTAAAGGTTATAAGCTTTAGAATCTACTAACCAAGAAAGTTATATTATAGAGATGTGATTTTTAAGGAACTTAGAGTTATTTCTAATCTTGAACAACCAAAAGACAAAGATAGGTAAAAGAGAGTGAAATTTGAAATTAAGGATGAAGATGCACCTTAGGAAGAATAAAGAGATGGATTTGGGGTCCAAGAGGAAGAATGAGAAGAAGAAGGAGGAGGAGGAGGAGGAGGAGGAGGAGGTACAAGTGAAGATTTTGAGAAAAATGAAGATAACTTGGAAGAAGTTTATCAAACTCAAGAACAATAAGAGATCCATACTCCTATTATTATAAGATCCACAAGACAACAAAATCTAGTTGATAGGTATAGTCCACCATATTTTTTTTCATATTTTCTTTATTGAGTACTGAAGATGAACCTAAATCTTATAGACAAGCTATTATTGTAGATGATAATGATTCGTGGATACAATCCATGCATGAGGAGATCATAGCTTCAAAATCTTGTAATACCTTGGAGCTTGCACATTTTCCCAAAAGAAAGGTTATCGGTTTCAAGTGGTTGTTTAAGAAGAGGTTTGGAGTAGATGGTTTGTTATAAAGCTATAAGGCTAGACTAGTAGCCAAGGGAGTTTATTTTAGTGAGAAAGTTCTCTTATTTTGCTAAATTATCGTCAATTAGATTTTTTTTTATCTATATCTACTATTAAT
The DNA here is from genome assembly GCA_007258455.2 of Sequoia sempervirens. Taxonomy (NCBI): domain Eukaryota; kingdom Viridiplantae; phylum Streptophyta; class Pinopsida; order Cupressales; family Cupressaceae; genus Sequoia; species Sequoia sempervirens. The sequence continues at coordinate 57,813,520 of VDFB02373365.1, read as the reverse complement.
TATTTTAAAATTATTAAAATAGATCTTAAAACTACCTTTTGCATAGAGATTTGGAAGAGAAAATTTATATTCAATAGATTCACAAGTTTCAAAAAATAATTTATGGTTTAAAGAAATCACCTTGGATGTGGTATTATAATTATTATTCATTCATTTTGAAGTTGGTTTTTGTAAGAAGCAAAAAAGATCATTGTGTTTACATTAGAGGTGTTGATGATCATATACTAATTGTTGCCTTCTATGTGGATGATATGTTATTTTTAGTAACATCAAGGGTATAATTAGTGAGTTCAAAGCTCAACTTTTAGGTGCATTTGAGATGAAATATCTGGGGGAAACAAGGTAAAAAATGGGAATGGAAGTAAAAAGAGATTGGATAAACATAAAACTTTGGCTATCATAGAGTAAGTATGTTAATACTACTTTGAATAGATTTAGTATGCAAGATTATAAATCAATTAGTGGCTCGGTGTAACATCTTGCCGACCAGCGATGGTCTTGTCGAAGGCGATAGTCTGGCCGAATGATTTGCGACTGCTATGATGTCTCCCCGACTCGTTGTGGTTTCGCCGAAAGGGTAAATGGATATCGGTAAGATTCTTGGCCAAGGGGTTTTCGTTCGCTATGATGTCTTGCCAACTCGTGATGTCTCACCGATGGTTTTAACTCTTCGGTGTGACTAATGGGAACCCACTATGACCTCCTGCTGACCAAGTGATGTCTTGCCGAATGCGGATGTTTTTCCAACGGAGGAACACAACGGTATAACTCTTAAGGACTCGCTATGATGTTTGGCCGATAGCGATAGTCTGGGCAAAAATTTTGGGATATCGATATAACTTTTATAGCTCGAAATGAGGTCTTTCCGATAGTTGTGTGTTATGTTTGAAGAAATTTTGACCGCTTGAAGATCCTACATGATGTTTGTTCAACCAATCAGAGGAGGCTAAAGGCGAACCATTGGTAGTTTGACTGTGACTATTCTTGTGAGGAAGATCAACAGAGCATAAATGATATCAATCTACTTTGAGATCGAAGGTGGTCAATCGGCTCGGTGAACAATGGTGTGGGGATCTAACATAAAAATCAGATGCTATCTCTCAAAGGGGTCAACTTGTAGAAGGATCTAAAATGATAGAAAAGCTGAAGGGGAAGGAGCTGCGAGTCTCAGTAACATCGGTGATGTCTATTGGAAAAGGTAGATCGATATTAATGACTATACTCTAGGACATTCAAGGCAGCTTTGCAAGGAAGTCTCGAGGTTGGACACAGGGGCCAGAAGTTAGTGCAATGGTTGCAAAAGATCTAAAAGGCCATCCCTAGAGTGATCCTTCACCGACATGGACACGGGGGATGCACATTGAATGCAACATTAACTTTATTCCAAAAGATCTGAGGGCTGACCTTTCTGTAACCGACTCAGTTTTGTAAACCCTAGGGCAGGGGCCGACACTTTTTAGTTTTGGTTGTATATATGGCCTTTTTGCCTCTTTGTAAGGGGTTCTTGATTGGCATTTTTCTACACTTAGTGACTTTTGGATCCTTTGGTAGAATTTTGCAAAGTTTTGTAACTTACTTAGACATGGAATACAGTACAGACCTTGGGCATCACTGAATGGAGTATTTTTGTCTTCTTGTTACTGCAATATTGTGTATTTTCACATGATTGATTAAGTTATTGTGAGATTGTTACAGCCCTAACTTTAACTATGTTTTACTTTTTACTTTGAAGTAATTAGTAGATAATTATGCATGTTTCAATGATTTGATGTTAAGGAAAATGTCAGGAAAAATCAATGTTTTCATGAGTTAGGTTTATTTGACTAAAATCAACATGTGTTTAAATGCTCTGGGTAAGCAACGAGTTTGTGGCCATCTTAAGGTCTATTATTTAGGAACGGAAATGGTGAACCTAGTTGAGTGGGTAAGATGCACGCGCACATTAGTTTTATTTTCCAACTCGACAAGTTGTCAATGACGTAAATGAGTTTATGCTGACGCAATTTCTAATATATTAAAATATTCATTGCATGTTATATGCGAAGGTTATAAACCTATGCTAACTAATAGTAGCTTTCCTTTAATGCATGATAGAGGAAAATGATATTATGGGAGTCATTTTGTAAACTTTTAATAAATGCCAATATAGTGGAATAGATCAGTCAAACCCACACCCCTAAGTTTTGTCGTGATACAATATCATGTATGCTTGACTACCTATAGGTATGTGAAGTCATTTGCAAATGCTAGATGGCTTTTTCTTAAACCATTTTGGCCACGTGTTGAAGCCACAAAGGTGGCGCAAGTCACTTGTTTGCAACACCAAATCTTGGAAGTCTTTCATGGTAGTTCGTGCCTTGGTAACCACTCACGCCATCTTTGTAAAGGGAGGTAGTTTCCTCGAAAATAGGCATGCAATTAAGATGGGAAATAATTCCTAAGTCTTTGGAAAGGACCATTAAGATAATCCTCGATCTTGTGAGGAAAGTTAGGATATGCATACCCATGTCTATTTTTTGCTTCACTATATACACGTCTTGGTGTGATAATGAAATGGCTAAGACATTCTATAACAATGTATGGACCAATGTTGTATTTATGGCAATAATGCCTCAATTTGGTCTGATTACTATTATCTTTATTTTCTATTGTCAACCTGAGCCGACTTCCATAGCTATGGGATGGAAACATGGAACATGATTTAATTTGTTTTCAAATGATAGGAAGCTCGGGCTAAATTTTAAACGATGGCTAAGTGTCGAACATAGAGCTTGTTTAAGTATCTTGGTGGACTATTATAAGCCACGATATAATTCTTGGAGGTGGAAAACAAGGAAAATAAATGTTTTGTGGAGCCCAAATTCATCGTGGCACAACATATCGAAAGTGGCAAGGTTTTAATATATATATATATATATATTTATTTATATATTGTTTAACATGCTAAGGAATTTGTTTAAGGCAGTAGCTATTCTACCAAAGAGGACACAATAATAAGTGTGGAGTTAAACGTGGATATCCACGATGGAAAACGTGGCTATCATTATGAATGCCATGAGCTACTCGTAACTTCTTTTAAAACCGTTTCTTTCAAATTTATTGGAGAAAATTGGAAATGACAGTTAGGGAATCTAGAGCTTACCGAGCCATTCTTGGCAAGAAAAGGGATGGCGGTAACCGTTTTTGACACAATCTTTTATCTCAACTTGGAAAAAAACCAATCTTTAACTAATCTGTTGGGACTGAATGCAAGGGAGGAGTGCCATATGACTGCAAAAAGGGTGGCGTCGAATATTTTGAGAGGAAGTGGTAGAGAATTAGTAACCGAACGTAGTTTCTACTTGCAATGTCACTGCTTAGGAGGTCCTTCGCCACACTATCATGGAGGAATCGGGGACTAAGAGTTGTTGCGTTACATATACTCTATCCGCCATAGATGGTCGTGGAAGCATCGAAATGATATGGGAATAGCGATGCAGGGCCTTGAAATTTGTTAAGATACTATGCTACGCCATCATCATCCCTGGCTTACTATATAATAAAGAAAGCCAAATGTAGTTATTTAGAAACCTATCGGCCAAATATCTGAGGATAAAATATCAAAGTAAACTTTTAAAGGGTTGGCAGTCAATAAAAGAGGCAGCCCATACTAGTGAGCAGGAATTTATGGTGTTCAGGCTAAGGGCCAACGTAGACTTGTGCAATTTTGTCTGGGAAACTAAACCCTCCGAAATGGAATAAATGTGGCCAAAGTAACGACTATCAAGTTGGGAAGACTCAGCTCAAATGCTATCTAATTCCATGGTAACTTCAAGTTCAAATTCAGAATAGTCGAGAGATGACAGGGGTTATCGCGTACAATGTAAGGCAAGTAATCTTTCTTCTTTGATAACGGATATAGCCTTTTCTCGTATATATGTATACATTGTGATAATAGTGGTTATGAAAACCAGTAGTGGGGCAATCTTGCCTATAAATCACTTCATGCATGAATCTTGTGAGACTTAGTTAAATGTCCGCAACGAGAAAGTTAAATTCTTGTTTGTTTAAAGTGATATAGATGCTTAAAAAGGTAGTTCAGGGTTATGCTACCCTCAAATCCTCCTTGGCCTAGTCGAGTTTGGGGATGAATCATGATAACCACTCTTGTTGTGTATGAGACTATTTCCTCCTTCTTAAAAGAAATACCAAACCTAGTGAATATAAGACCAAGCCTATGTCATAATGAATTAAAGGAGTGTTATTTTAATTGTTATCACTTATGTTATGTTGTCTCAGGAGAGAGAGTAATCTAGTCAATGCAAAGATATAGATCTCATAGTTCTTGTACAATAGAACATATTTAAGTGCTAAGTGCACAGAAGACATAGATAACCCAAGATTGGGTATCACTGGAATTATTTACCTAAGGGAAGAACTTAAGGAGAGATTCGTAACTCAATTCAATATGATGGTGGTAAACTATTAAGATTGATAAAGGTTTAAGTGATAAAGGAAGTTATATATGAGTTCATAACTTAACCTAGGTTGAAAGTTAGTAGACTCAAATAGACCAAGGGGTCGAAAGAAGATTATTCTCTTTTATAAATCAAACCTTTAAGGGTTGAAAGACTAGCTTAGATCAAGACCATTGATATGAAATGATAGTATTCTTTTAGATATTATACTATTGGGGAAATACCTTGAATACTATGTTTATTTATGTTATGAAAAATGTGAATGCATGCAATGCCAAATGGTCTAGGAAAGACTAGAAATATTTGTTCATATGTTTTGCTACATTTATGCTATTACCTTTGGAAAACAAGGATGTTTGATTTTCCATGCGTTGGGTTAGAAAAGCTAAACCCTAGTATTGAAACAAAGAGGATATAGAACATCTATAACTCTTATGTCGGATATGAAATTGAACTTATATATTGATTGATAGTGAAAGGTCGAAGAAAACCATAGATCAAGACAAGAAGTCTTTATAATACCTTAAGAGATTCTACGATAATGTCGAAACTCGATTTAATGCAACAAGATGTTGGGTATTGAATATTGAGAGTAAAATGACAGGAAGTCATAAACCCTAGATATTGCAAGGATGCAATAAGGGACTTTTAAAAGGGTTGAAATACCTAAATCTTTACATTGAATGAATATCCTAGATTAAGGATTAGTTCTAAGTCAGATTGGCTAGAATGGATTTTCTATAATGACTAGTTTGAGTCTAGAGTACTAAATAAAGTATGAAAGACTATAGGATGAGATAGTTTCTAAGACGAGTCAGAGGTGTGTGTCTAGATGGAACGACCAATCAGAATGATCGTACTTAGCTAGAAGGGATCTAGAGTTGTATGGTCGATTGAGTTTTGTAGTACACATCACTAGGACTCAGATGGTGAAACTTGGCAGTTCCTTATATCTATACTCTTCGAGAAGGGCCGGGTTACTTCCAGTTTGGAAGTGCGTGGGGGACCACTTGAGTCCGTGGTTGGAGGAAAAGCACTCAGATGATGCTCTCCCTCGCTAGCGATGAAGCTACATGCGAGCTTGTAAGAGAATGAGAATCATTCCAGGTCTGATGAACTCCATATTCAGCTTACCAATGCGTCAAAACCCGCAAAGTGCGCTTCGCTTCACTACATGTTGCCGAAGTGTATCATGGAGTACCGAATGGGCTGTGGAACAGGTGGGTTCGGTTGGGCCGTGATTCGGGCAGTTTTGATGTGGGAGAAAGAGTTGTAAACGTTGTGGTGACCTTGAAGCTGATTTTTGGGTTCTCCTCCTGTTTACTGGTTATTTCTTCTGCATTCGCTGAATTTTAGCGAACATCAGGAAGGATGCCGATCTTCTGAAGAGGAATAGTGGTACTGGTTTCCTTGGTTAACAACCATGGCTGGGAATCAGTGTACGGGACGGACTGGCGTCGGTTGGTGATCTTTTTGTTTAGAGCCCTTCGAAACCCACCGTACCTACCAACCGCCCACACAAAAGGTTGTGGCCACCACAGTTGTTTTGATCGGCCCCAATGGCTACAGTGTATGAGACCTGAGTTTCCCAAGTCTAAGTAATATTTTGATGTATCACCATAGGGTTTAGTTTTCATTTTCATGCACTCCTCCCTTTTCCTTACAAAGATCAGTAGTTAGGTGATAACACAAAGGAAACCGACCTTCTCCAGAGGTTCTTTTCCATTTTTAGGTGACCCACAACCTGGAAAAGTTCCCATGTTTCTCTGAAGTATCAAGTTCTGCAACTTGATAAGAGTGCAATTTCAGTAGATAACAATTTTGGCACACCCGGTGAAAATTGGGTAACATTTCTGGCGACTTCAACTGGATGTTTGCCTGCTAAACATGCAAACCAGTAGCCTAGGCCTATCCATTGGGCATGGAGCCATTGGGAACCTAGACCTATTCACTTAAAACTTATCCAGGACCCCAGTAACTCGGAAGACAGACACACACGAGGCCTTGGCCCATTCAAAACAAAACAGCAGAAGGAGAACTGCTCACTTGTGCTGAAACAACACTTAGGGAATTAAAAAATTGCAACTAAACCTACCCTACACTAACCAGTAAGAAATTGGTCAAACAAAACCATTCATAGGATGACTGAAATAGCTGCCCCTTCTTCTCAATATGCAATAATTATCATGCATGATGGTAGTTAAAAGAGGACGATGCTTTGAGAAATGTTTAATAAATTGATGCAGCAATTTATGAAAAAGATAAAGAGACTCACTACCCTCCTTAAATAGATCATATGTAATGTTATTCAAGGGAGGATAAGTGAATTGAACATACTCTTTTTTAACTTCCAGTGCATCTTGGATACCATTTTTTGTTGTACCTTCATGTGTGGGTGCATGATTGGTCCTTGGTGTTGTATTGGACTCCATCTAAGCTAGGTATTTGATTGGACAACCTTTGGTAAGGGAAAAGATTGAGCATTCCTTGTTGATCACTTGCTCATGGACTGCCACTTTATCATCTTGTTGGCTGAAAAGGTTGAATCCTTGTGGCTGACTTGGTGGAAAAGCAATAACCTTCTCAGCGTGTTCATGCTTTCTCAAATAAACATTCGTTCTTTCAACGGAGAATAGTGAAATGGCTTCCTCCAACACACTTTCAATCAGTACATCAACCTCTGGCTCTTTTATAGACCAGAAAGGAAGCTGCCTATAATTCTCATTATTACCCAAAGAAAAACATTCCAACTTAGACTTGTCCTCCTCAATAAAGGAAGGAAAAATTTCAAATAACAATGTAGCCTCAATGAAAGAAGGAAAAGGTTTAACTGGTTTAGCAGTCTCAAGCTCCTCTGCACAACAAAAAGGAAGCTCTTTCAACCAATCATGATCTTGTAAAACAAGATTATGAGGCCCCTCCTGTTGTTTCAGCAACTCTGCAAGTTGTTGCTCCAACTCATCATGACTATCAACTTCTTCTGGTTCCTGAAGAAAAGTATCCGGTTCAGCTTTAGGCTTTTCTTCCAAGTCTAATGCTCCATTGTCTTGCTAATTGTCATCAATCGACAACTGCCCAAATTGCTTGATGTCTTCTAGTTGTTTTGAAACTACAACCTCGCAAGTGCCTTCCACTTGAGGAAGATCTTCAGTTAGTTTTGAGCTTTGAGAAGAAGCAATCTGCTTGAAGCTTGGAACTGAAAACACGTGCTCCTCCAACTTAGCAATTTCATCGTAGCTGTCAATGCTAGATTCACCCTGTCTGAAACTTGGAAGTTTGTACTTTGAGGCCCCCTCCTTCACAGGTAGTTGGGGTTCTATCCTATGAGCTTGTGCAAGCAAGTGTTTCATCTGCTCATCCTTAGCTGCAGCTTGTCTAGCCAACAATTCCTTCTCATATATCTGTGCTTCCAACTCCTGCTAACGAATGTGAGCTTGAAAGGCAAGCTCCTCTTGCTGCATATTATACTCATTTTCCCTTTCTATGTCTAACATCCGTCTTTGAAACTGCAACAACATCTCCTTGACGCTACCCAACTCAGTATCCACTTTGTTAGAATTTTGGGATTGACTTGGGAGGCTACAAGGCTGACTCAAAATGGAATTAATATGCTGTGAGGGGAATTGAGCAGGGGTGGGAGGGTGGAAAGCATGATAGGATTGCTGATAATGTTGGTTGCAATGAGGAGAAAGACTGTTTAGAGACCCAAAACTTAAATTTTCATGAAATGGAGGAGAATAACCACTATATTGCTGATAACTAGACATTGCAAGGTAAAATATGAAGCATAAGCAAGTCTAGATAGCAAACCTCCTTAACTGTAGGTACTTGGGCTGCTGAAACCAGCTGATATTAAATAGTGACATTATCAAACTATTTAACTTGTCACCTTTTCTAGTTTGATCTATTCACATTTAACTTAAGTCCAATTTTGGTATTTTTACTTTTTATCTTATTACTAGGAACTTTACAGATGTCCTCACACTTGTCCCAAAATTTTTTAACATGTGTTGCATTCTTGGAGGGTTATTAAGTTGTTTGCTCCTACCTTCCTTCCTCCTCCTTTTCCTACTTAGATAACGAGCCCCATTGTACATTTTCTATTCATATTTTATGATAGCTATCTTGAATTATTGTGGAAATATTCACTTATAAAATTCATCATTAGTTTTTGGATTCAGATCTTGGTTGTTGTAACACTAATTACTCATAATAACTCTCTTTCCATTAATTTACCTTTTCCTTTATGATATGCATCCCTTTTATAGATTTTTAAATATATTAGAGGTATTTTAAGGTTAAAGTCACATATAACCCATATATGGGTCTAAAAATAACCTTACTGATATTTGTGGTACCTCACAACCTCTTGTTACCTACTAGCATTATCCTTGTGCCTAAAATATTATTCTATCTTCAAGACTACCCATTTAAATAATATGTAACATTTATTCTTATCTAAGGGTCAATTGTGATGAGATTTATTCCTTTATATAATCATTTTTGTGGGTGTAAATTTTAACTAGGCCACTTTGTTGTTATGACATGTTTCCATTTTATTTTTTCCTTTATTCTTTACTTATAATATGAAACCCCATTTATTCTACTACCTATCCTACTTCTAATTAAGTGAATTATATTCATGTTTACCTTGACCTTTTCTATGAATCTTATTTAATGTAGTTTTGTCTTTCTAGACATCTTCTATTTTACTTTAGTTTTATAATTGAATTTCAGCTAGTGTGGCCTCATCCTTATACAAAATTTCTCCTTTACCTTTATGTTTTAGTAGACCTTAATGGGAATGGCCTTTTCCTTTTTCATATTCTTTCTTATCTTAATTTTCCAATAGACTTGATGCAAGAGCATCCGAGAAAATTGGTTATCCTCATTAACTAAAAAGACTTGCAGTTTAATTTTCATTTTTTGGTTTATTTTGACTTTGTTTTGATCTTCTCAGATCTTTGGCAACACATAGTTTTCGCTAGTGTCAGTTTCCAGGTTCATCGATAAAATGTCATATTGCAACGGTTTAGTCTTGTGTTGCTGTGATATTTCCAATCTAGCAGCTAGTAAGGCTTTCCTGAGATTTTTGCACCAACAATATACAAAATGGGCACACGGTACATCTGATATAGCATATTGGTCAATATGTATCAACCAATTAGGCAATAGTGAGACATTTCATGAAACAAACAAAACTATATGGTATTAAAGAAGAAATAATAAAAATGAATAGTTACATTGAAATAGAAGAAGAAACGACACTGCCAAGGAATTAGAAGAGCCACAAGAGATGAAGAGGCACGGGCCAGGCAAGGATTTTCAGTGCCAAGATGGGATAAAGAGGGGGGATCAACGCCTTGTAAGAATAGGAGATTCGATAGGAAAAAGGGGGCGGTGTAAGGAAAACTTTGAGGGAGGCGTGGCAATGAATGCAATAAAAATTGCTGAGAATAAAATTCAAAGAGGCCACACCTTGGTGATAGAAGAAGTTTTCTGAAAAACCACGAGAGGGAGAAGAGAAGGCATGTGGAAGAGCCAAATGAAAGAAAAGAGAAAGGTTAGCTGTGTAGAAGTGTGTGGAGGCCATGTAGGAGAAAGGGAGAAAATTGATAAAAGAAAAGTGTGCAGAGATGTACAGGGGCGTGCCATTTAGTTGGCAGATTGGAAACTATAGTGAAGGCGATGCAAAATACAGAGGAAATGATGAAGGTTGGGTGTGAGCAGAGTTAGAGGAAGAGTCTGGCGAAGGGCAATTGAAAATAATAATTTGCATTTTGAAGTAATTCTGTGATTGTTTTAAATAAAAGAAGATTTTTTTTATTGAGATTTGAATTTGAGTTGATTTGCTGAGAGGAGAGAGATCCCGTCTTGCATCAATTGGCATTAGAGCAAGTAGTCTTGAGAGTAAAGAGGATCCACCAGGACCCATGGGTGGAGAGTGAAGAGCGGTAGAAAGGAGCTCATGTGAGAACTGTTGTAGGTTTGTGAAGTCCTAAACATTTGGGAGATGAAGAGCCGTGAAGAATCACAGATTACGGAGAGTGTGATGTGGATTGCAGAAGATTGCAACAAGTGAGATGGGGATATTTGTGAGAAAGAAGCCCATCATATGGGATGGATGGAGGCAATACCAAAAGAGGAAGATCTTCTTGATGATGGTTGATATAACCATGAGAATGAATAGATTGGAAGCAAGGCAGTGGGAAGAATTGGTTCAACATGATGAAGATAAGCATAAGGTTGCAGTAAAGACATGCCATGAGGAAGGCATAACGAGAGAAGAAGAAAGGAATGAAGTGAGAAATGAAGAGGTCGTAGTAGATGGAAAAGAGGATTTGTTAGCACGTTTGTTGATGATTGAGGAAGAATGGATGATGAAGCTCATTGGTGCAGCAAAAGGAGAAGAGCGAGAAGTTGCAGTTGACGAGGAGGTGAAAGATGTCGCAGTGAAGTTCAATGTTGCAGTTGCGAGTGAAGATGAGGTAAATTAGTTCAATGATGTTATTTTATTTTCAGATGAAGTAGTAAAGATGATTTGGATAGAAGACGAAAGTATGTAGTAGATGTTACATGGTTGTGTGTAAAAATGGTGGAAGATGTTGCAGGGTGTTTTTGGTGGAAGTTGACGGTTAGAGGTGGGTTTGAACCCATGGAGGAGAAAAAAAGTGTGGAAAGAATTTGTTGGAGGAGGTCGGGCTTTGGTGGACATGAGTCCACGAGGGGGAAAAGGAGGAAGATGCGGTGTTGTTGGAGAGAAGTGGTATGTGTTTCAGCATGATGTTGGAAGAGGAGAAAAAATGATAACTTGGTGCACTTGATACAGCGATGGAGTTCATTGCAGATTGTTTACAATCTCAAAGAGTGATTCCATCACTCAACTCCACCATCGTGAGCCTATGATCACAATATTCCTACCCAATGTGTTTGATGCAAGAGCATCCTGGACGAATGGGCTATCCGCATCAACAAAAAAAATCACAATTGTTTGTTTCAGTTTTGGGTTATTTTGGTTTTGTCCTGACCTCTCACAACATTCACAACTCTTGGTGTGAAGTTAGTTTTCAATCTCATTGATGTTTTGGAGCGTACTTGAATGACATTATTATTAATTACATATTCAATTTATCTTCTAAGTTTTGATCATTTAATTGAGTCTCAATTGAATTCTAATAAGAGAGCAGGGGAAGACATTACAGGGAAATCAAAGAAGCAATGTCTATTGGAAGGATATGAATTGACAAATAAACATCTAAAAACAAAGAGAGTAATAAGAAGAGAAATAGGGAGGGACACAGTCAAAGAATGGAAAGGAAAAGACAAATTTTAAGACAAAGAAGTGGGAGGAGAATAAATTATGGAAAGGAGGCCGATAGGCTTGCAGAAAGTGAGCCAAGTAAAGACAACGAAGAGGTTTCAAACAAAATTGTGTGTGCAGCTGAGGGAAGACAAAGGGGCGGCCAACGTAAGGAAGGAGGGCGATGTGAGTAAAAGATTTCAAGGGGAATACAGATCGAGTTGCAAATTCTGCGCCAAGGAGGAATGAGTAGGTCTCATTAAGGAGAAGCTGGGCAATTTCAAAACGAGGGGTTCGATAGGAGTAGAAGGCCGAACCTCACTGGTATTTGGTGGCACGATGAGAACACAGCTAAAGTGAATTGGGGCACTACTAGAAGAGGGAACATATCATGTTAATTTCCTGGTAAAGATTAACATATTTTCTATTGTTATTTAGAATTATTTTTTTAGTATTTCCCTTTGTGAAGTTTCATTGTCATATGTATTATTCATCAATTATATAGCTTCCTCTTAGGTCTTTCCATTCTTTGCTTAGGTTCCTTGACACTGCCTCCACCGGCGGGCCACCACCTTGCCACCCCTATTTTTGCACCTATAGCCAAATTATGAAACTTTTTTTAAGGGGCATAACTTTCGTCTAGGGTGTCAGTTTTTTGACTTCTTGTACTCGTTGGAAAGGTAGTTTTGTGATCTTCACTGTGGTATCAATTTTTTCTCCATATTTTGTTTTTTTGATAGTTAAATGCTTGTTGGAAGTCAGATGTTCCTTGAGATCTTGGAGAGGTCATAACTTGTGCATATAGAGTCAAATTTTGGACTTCTTATAGTCAACAAAAAGATTGTCAGAGAGCTGCATAGTGAATTAGATTTGGAGATGTTTTGGTATGATTTATTTGCAATTATTTTCATTTGATCTATTTATGGGTTATTTTGACTATGGTGATTTTGTGAGCTTATGGCTATTTGGATCTTGGTGATTTGATGTTGGAGTTATTGTATACTCACATGTACATATTTGATTACTCTCATTTGACATGGTTATCAATATATTATTGGATATATATGTTACATTATTGCATCTATGAGTTGTATAGTGTTGTAGGTTATCTATGCTTACAAATTGCATTTATGACTTGGATATGGGTTGTCTATGCCCATAGATTCTTCACTGTTGTTGCAGATTGAAATTGGTGGCTTTTTTTAGTCACTTGTTTTGTCAGTTTAGTTGTCATGTTGAGATGGAGAGATGGTATTACTAGACACAGTCATGATGTGGGACCTATGTAGTTGACTATGTGATGTAGACATGTGTGACATGATTGGAGTTTGTTATTGGTACATTGGTGGTGATCATGGTGTCATGGATGTTCCTTGTGCTTTAGGGACTTTAGAACGACATGATTGTTTATGTAGGTGTATTGTAGGGCGTTGGATTGATTCTTGTTTTATTTGTGGTGGTGCATCTTCTTGGTTTGAGGATCATGATTATGGTTGATCTTCATTGAGGAGGTTGTTATCACAATGTCATGGATAGCTTGGATACACTTTGTAATAGGAGCTTGTGACAATGATGGTTTGGCAGTGTTGTATCTTCTTGGTTTGGAGATCATGGTTTGACACTTCCCTTTGGGAGCTCAGTGTTGATTTATTTGATTACTTTGTATCATTAAATTCTTTTTGAACCACATGCCTCTCCCTCAGCTGACCATTCAACATTTTTGAAAACATATGAGAAGGTTTGTCAAATTTTATTTTATCATGGGATTAAGGATGTTGAGTTGTTCATTAATGAATTTTATATGTCGTAATATCACAAGGGTGAAATAATGGAAACTCTAATCTTGTTCTAGCTATTTCCCATTTAAACTAGATTTGAATAATATTTCCATGGATCTCATTGAGGGCCTTCCAAAATTGGTGGCATATTAATCAAAGTAGTGGTGATTGGTCACCTCTCCAAATATGACTACTTTTGTGACTTGACTTGCCTCTACACCTTCACCATAGCCTAATCCTTCCTCAATCAAAATTATCATCTTCATGGAACTTCCTCTTCGATCTTATCTACCATGAACCAACATTTACAAGTCATTCCAAGAAATATTTTTTTAGCAAAACCAACATAATATTGAAGATGAGATTCGGGCATCACCTCTAAATTGACAACCAAACTAAAATATTCAACAAATGCTTGGAAACATATCTTCAATATTTTTCCTTTGAGAAAAAACACCATTGGGGGTGATTCCACAAAACTGGTTTACAATTTCTGGGAGATTCTGATTTTTGCTGAAATCACATATTTTTAGAAAATATAATGATTTAAGGCTTAAAAAGTTTCATTTAAAGCATTCCAATTGAAGAGGGTTTGATCAAACTACCTTAGATCAAACCCCCTTGGATAGAACCCTGCTAGTTTTAAACCATACCTATAACAGACTCTCCTTTACACCTATCAAAATGCTAATAAAAAACCACTTTTGATTTACCTTTTAGAGGATCAAATGAATTCATTTAACATTTATTTTTTGTAAGTATGCAGTCCTTATTATAAGCTCACCAAAAAGTATAATTTTAAATAAATTTAATTTTATTATTATTATTATTTATTTCTTGTGAATGTAGGTTTTTCACTGAAAATCAAGCTCTATGTTCTGCACATGTAGAAAAATAGCAAATTATAAAAAAAAATTTGAAAAATATGAGTGCACTAGATATTGAAGTCCTTGATCCAACAAAAAAAAGTTGATACATATAAAAAAAGTTATGCATTATACGGTCACACTATGTCTGAATTGTAATTGGTTTGACTTGAAACTTGATTAAAGAAAAAATATTCAATAAAAAACTATCTAACGAAGTGGAAGCACTAGATATCGGAGTTACAAATCTAAATTCAAAATAATTAGAATTTTATCCTTCATGGAAAAAAAATTATACGTTATATGGTGAGTGTCACTTTTTAAAAATGTTATTTTTTGAAACAATCTAGTTTTCGAGGGAGATGGAAAAAGAAGTGCAATATGATTCCAAAAATTTTGAAAAAAATATATTTAGAATCTACAGAAAAAATGTCACAAAACTCTAGTTTGCATCATCTTCAAATTCCTCACGGTTTAGCTGCTATAGGTGCCCAAAAGTGAAGATTTAGTTAAAAAAATTATTTCAGTGTCCAGTTTGGCCGAAAATTGTAAACCACTATTGTGGGATCACCCTTGGTTCAAGTGGTTAGTGCTAGAAGAATGGTGGTACAACATGTTATATCACATAGCCACTAAAATGACCTTGTATGAAGCAATTGATGGGTAGAAAGAACTATCTCTTCTAGCTTACATTAGCTCTCTAGTTAAATTATGTATACTACCTTAAGAAAATTGGACAATCTTCTTCAAATGATTCATGTAAATCTCCACATGGATTAGAATCACATGAAGCAATAGGTCAAACAACATCACTCTAAACATGATTTATATCTTGGTGATATGGTTTTCCTCTTATTACAACCTTTTAAATAGTCAAGTTGCAGATCAAATATTACAAAAGAATTTCCATAATTTTTATAGCCCTTACAAAGTTCTTCAATGTGTTCATCTAATACTTCACAAACTAAACTCCCACCTTCCTCTCATGTTCATTATGTATTCCATGTTTATTGTTTCTATTTGTTTTTTGGCCAATATGTCACTACTCAAATTATTATTTTTGAGCTTGATGTTGAAGGACCCATCATTCTCTAGCTAGAAGCAATCTTGTTTACACAATCATTCTAGCTTAACAACCACACATTCATTGAGGTCTTGATCCAATGACGTGACACACATCTAAATATGCTACTTGGGAATACCTTCACCACATTCGATAGCAATTTCCTTCCCTTCAACTTTGAGGACATATTTTCAAGGGGGTAGAGATATTAGGACCCCTTAGTCCCAACTCTTTCCTTATTGTAATGAAGCCTTTGAATGCATATGTTTTGTGAGTCATCCCTTGATCTAGTATGAATAATTCAGCATGCTTGGAAAATAATAGTTAGCTTGAATATAACCAATATAAATATGAGGTATAGGTGCTTGCACAAGCATCCATGAGTTATATTGTATTGAACATTTCTCAAAGAGGCTGTCCTTCAAAGAGGCCAACGATATTCTATTATGTCAATTAATACAATATTATTCCTTTGTTTCTTTTTCAATATTATTTCTTTGCATTTCATGTTACTAACATATTATAGAGAGGAATATTACATTATCATACCAAAGTATCACTAAAATGTAAATTAATTTTTATCTAATCACTTAAATTTGTTTAATTAGCTTAAATTAAACTTAAAGAAAATACTATTTTTCCTCTACAATCGTATAATAAAATGAAAGATAAACATAAACTCAATTTTGAAAGTTTTTTTTTCTTTTGCAAAACATAATTATAATTTTACTGTGAAATTTCAATTTTCTGATTTCATTTGAATCTATCTTGAAAGAGATTATTTTTAAATCACTCTAATGCGAAGATTTACTAATTAGTTGATCTTTTGTATGTTAATCCCTTTAGGCTAATTGAAAAAATATTTTATTTTTTCTTGGGAATTGCTATGTTTATCTGACCCACCTTCATTAATTCTATTTTCAATCTCTTAAATAGAGCCATGTTTTGCAGATAGCCACCTGGACAACTTCAAATGGCAAAAGTTATGTTTAAAAACCAAATATAAATCTCAGTGGTAGAGCATTCGACTGCAGATCGAGAGGTCGCCTGATCGATCCCGGTTGGGCCCTTTAAGTCTTTTTAGTCTTCGTTGTTCATTTTATTTTAACATCTGGTTCTCAATTTCAGTTGTCTTAGTTGTTCAATTAGCTATTCATCATGTAACTGAATGAGCTTGGCCCACTCCCAAATGTGAAATGTAGTAAAAGTCTTCCTTGTTTAATTGTGGAGCAAGCTGCCATGAACGTCTTTTTGATTCATGAGCTTCTTTTTCTCATGGTTGAAGATACAATATAAGCTGCACACAACGACCACTCCTAATTTGAAGCACACATGCAAATTGAAAAGAAATGCTTTGGGCTATCAGCAAGAACTAGGAAGGCCATCAATGTCTGAATGGATATAAGGGAGAGGATTCGGTAGTTGAGCACTCTAATTTCGTTCTTTTCAAAATCTTATGTGGAAATTTCAGATCATTCCCAATTTTTTACAACTTACTTGGCAAGTCCTCTATTTATAATTAAGGTTTTAGGTCCACATCATCAAATATGATGCCACATCAACATGTTTTTTGTTGAGGTGTCCAAAAAGGCCCAAAAAAGAGTGAGACTGATAATTGTGCACTAAATCATATTTTGTTGGTGCGCTGATGTGGCATCACATGATTTGTATCTTTTTAGATCTAAGGAATACATTTCATTCAATTATGGGTAGTGATCAACACTAACAACTTTAAAATTACAACTATTGGTCCAACATTGTTAAAAATATTGGACATTAAACCAACAAATACTATGACAACTATTGAACGTTCTCAAGTACTGGATCCTCTCCCCTATTCAAATATTTTGATTATCAAGTTTTTCCAACATCTTCTGCCATCATGTTTGTGGCTCTTGAACTCTGCTAATGTGAATGGTCTCATAAGCAGTCCCAGTCTCCACAAACTTTCGTATAAGTCTTGCTGATGGCTGTAAGAAGTGAAAGTGGTGTTTTGTTTGGTTTACACAAGGCTTATCAAGCCAACAATGGGTCTGATTATATTTATTTTAATTAGATATTAAGATTTTTAGTTGTATAAGTGATTCTAATCTTCCTTATATTTCGGTGTTCAATTTTTAAAAGTGGATTTGAGATAATTATATTCTGTAAACTTTTAAATTGTAGAAGATTTGATTTAATCTTATAATTGTATTTTTATCCAAACCATGAATTTTGTCCTTTGTTGTGGATTTAATAGTATGGCCTTCAAATTTTATATATTTAGAATAAAAATTTAACTACACCGATAATTTGGAATATAAAGATTATTTTTAGAACTTGAGATATATATAGTGTGGGAGGGTTCTAAGCCCTGCTTCTTGGCTTAGTCAAGTTTTATTGATCAATTTAACAATTTTGACAAAGTTGAAAGACAACTAGCAACAATACTAGCATACATATATTAAATATTAATATATATAAAATACGCTGAGAGTTATCTCGAAGCACCTATTTTCAGCTAATCATATATTTAAATTTTGTATTTTAAAGGCTGGTTCACCGACAAAATTACAGGCCTGGCCATAGGTACAAGATTTATACGAAATATCTTGGAAAAAATAAAGAAAACACAAGAAGAGCATGTGCTCTTGACGCCTACTGTTTATCTGACATCAAAATGCATTATATTTATGGAAAGAAAATGGTCCTATAACCTCAATAGACCCCTCTTGATGACTATTACTTTCTAACAGTCTGATAGGATATGACGTAGGGAAAAACCATGATTCTTCATGGTATCACAGATTATCTGAGAGTACAAAAACTTCCAACATACATAACCTTAGTTAAGTATAGTATAATATATATCCTCAGCACTCTGGCATTCCCATCTTCATCATCATCTTCTGCACTTTCGCTCCCATAATCATCATCATCATCATCTGTGAGAAGAAAAGAGGAAAGCCCTTGCTTATTGCTCAGGGAATTTCTCACATACCCTTCTCTCCTCCACGGAGCATCACTGGTCCATGTCAAGGGTAGAGCATCCCTGGAGATATCTTTGCGAGCCTCACAGATGTACCAAACCACATGCTGTAGCATACATTGCACAATATTAGTAATACCATGTTCGCCCCCATTTCTCTGCAGAGCGATCGTAATGTAATTTCTGACCAGATACTGCAACAATCTCAACACCAAAGACGTCTGGGTTTCGACTCCCTCCTGAGAGCAAAAGACCCATATGTCATCTTCCAAATCCACCGTGACCTTCAATACATGGCTACTTCAACTCCAATTCTAGAAATCACATCATTTCCTTCCAAGAAGTCTTGTACAGCTACTTCAACTTCGAAACAGGGAGTCGTTCTCTCCAACTCCAAGAACTGAAGTTTACACCACTGAAGTACGGCCCCTCCATCCACGGCCCCTGCAATGCCATCCCATCTCTCTGTAGCAGAAAAGCTGGTAGCGCAGAGCTCGTCTGTGATAATATTCTGCCGAGCAAAACACTCAGCAAGAAGAGCCGCCGCTGCTTTTGCAGCCTCTTGGGTTGCCTCTCTCGCTGTCTTACATGCCACCGCCATGATCTCGGCATCTATAATTACCCACCACAGTTTATCATATTCGGCCCTGCACAGTAAGCGGGAGCAGGCATATAATTTATCCAGCAGTTCCTCCACCCGGAACACAGACCTGATGTACCTCTGGAGCGCCAAAAGCAGAAGATTATACTTGGCTAGTAAATTAGCCGGCGTTGCTTTAGACAAATGAAGAGGGTATTCCAATCGTTTGACCTTGATGATATTGAAAGTATAATGTTTGGTGTTGGGCAGGGGCGAAATTTTAATCACCCACAGCAGCCTACTCATTCGCAGGTGATGTAGCCCACGTCTAGGCCTGGATTTCCTCAGGTCATGTACTTTCCTAGAGCTTTGCCATTCGCCGAATTGTAATTCCAGTTCATCTTCACAGTTATTGCCGGCCATGTTGGAAACAGAAGTAGATTATAGTTTTGCTCGTCATAAATTTGCCAGACCGCAATTCTGAAAGATCGAAAATTAAGCATAACACTATATTGAATTGCACAATTATTGAAAGAGTAAACAGCAACTGAAAAAAATTAACTGCTGACAATACTGTAAAAAGAGACCAGCGATAAAATAAAACAGAGAAAGCTATAAAAGTACAAAAAATAAACTTAGGCCTGGAATAGGCCTGGAATTTGATGGTCTATTTGTCCCTTTTTTCAATTTTAGACTGAATATTACAATTTTAAAATTTATTAGACCATAATTGCTATATTTTTATTAAACCATAAAAAATTATTATAGATAAAATATAATATAATATTTTAATTTATAATATATATCATTTTATAATATTTATTATAAAAAATAAATTAATTTAGAATCAAAATATAACTTTTTTGGATATTTCCTAATATTAATCTAGTAACTTTTGACATCTTTACTAATAGTTATCAAAATATATATTAATTTAGAATCCTTTAAAAATAGAATATAATTGTTTTGAACTTTTAGAATATTTTTCATATGATTTGTTTTTAATATGAATTTAGAAACTTTTGTTAATTGTTAATTATAATAGTAAATTTAAGATTTTCATATTTATTACTAATAATTATCATTGATTTTTCCATTTTGTAAGATATTGCATTTATAAAAAGATTTTATATAAAAAATTCATAAATTAAACAATTATTTTTTGACAACTTATATTTTTCTTAAAATGTCAAATGAAAAGCATTTATCATAAAATTTGCATATGACAGGGAGGGTGACCGTCAAATTCAAAGCATGGCCATAATTCCAAGCATGGCCATAGGCGTCAAGAAACCAAAGCTAAAACAAGGAAATTTTTGAAGTATGTAAACTGCTTTAAAATCTGATTTAAAAGCATAAATCTATTGATTCGTTCATATCTTTAATCTCTATGCTTTGCTTTAAATGATTTGCTTGCAAGCAGATTTACAATTTATTTTCTCGTCCTCATTTCATTCTACTTTCTTTGGCATGTCATTTGAACATCAACTTAAATGTAAAGAATAAAAATCTACAATTCTATACAAAATTTGGAAAATCTTCTATGTAAAGACACAATCTTCCTAGCAATTTTTTTCTTTCTAAAATTTAAAAAGTTTGTTTTTTTATATTAAAATATATATTTAAAAATAATTTTTGAGTGATTAATAAATTAAAATTCATTCTTGCTTTTAACCAATTTGAAAAAGTTTTTTTTTTATATTAAAATAATATTTAAAAATAATTTGTGAGTGATTAACAAATCAAAATTCATTCTTGCTTTTAACCAATTTGGTGATTGAAGACCTAATTTTTTCATAAAATATTGATTAAGGTGGTGAAAAGCTAGATTTTTCATAATTTTTTATTTGAGGTAGTGAAATAAGTCTAAATTACTCATAAATTTTTTAATTGAGGTGATGAATTATGTTTAAGTTGTTCATAATTTTTTAATGAGGATGGTGAATTAAGTCTAAATTTCAATAAATTAATAATTGGAGGAGAAATTAAAACTAGAGTAATATAAATTTATAATTGAAGGGGAAAATTAAAATCAAAATTAATATAAACCTATACGTGAAGTGACAAATTAATAAAAATAGCATTTGTATTATCCTAAATAATAGTCATGTGATACTTTGAGTGAAAAGAAAATCTTGATCAACATTAACATTTTTCTTTAATTTAGTGATACTTTGAGTGAAAAGATGACCTTTTCATCATTAACATTTTTATTTAATTTAGCTGTGAAAAAAAATGTTCTTCATCATCATTGACATTTCTATTTTATTCAACACACTCATAATATCACACAAATATTATCTAATTACTATATATTAAATTAAATAAAAATGATAATAATGGCAAAGATTATCTTTTCCTTCAAATTATCATATGGATGTCATTAAAGATAGGTATGTGCAAAAATATTAATTGTCCAAATCTATAATCTAATTATGTATTCTTACTCATTTTTATTCAATATAAAAATATTTTCATTTAGACAGGTGAACCATTATAATCTTTTCTTATAGTTTATATCTTCACCATCTAGAAATCTCGTTGTGCTCTACAAATCTTGGTCTTCAAGATCATGGAGCTGCTCTTTTTCTTGTGTGCTCTTCATAAAGTGATCGATTTCCATGAACCCATCCAACATAATTTCTTAAATATTATCTTCAATTTTATCATACACGACATAATGGGGGCCATTCAAAAAGTCATTGAAATCAACTACCTAGAAAAATGAACCCATCCAACATAATTTCTTAAATATTATCTTCAATTTTATCATACACGACATAATGGGGGCCATTCAAAAAGTCATTGAAATCAACTACCTAGATATTAGGATTCGTGTAAATTTTGAGGTTGCTTCATATTTCCAATCTAATTTCTTGTGGATTACTTAATCTAGGTGGCAATATTATTGTTGGTAGACATGTCTATGTGACCACAATTCAAACTTGGGTTGGATGTAGTGGCCCAACAATGGACTTGATATTCTTGTGCAAGAATTTAGCATTGGCTAGAGATGAATTTAATCACATGGCTTCTATGGGAGCACTACATGAGTTAGAGTAAAGAATCATGAGGCTCGCCCACTATCTCCATATAGTATTGTAAGTCCTCATAATGAGAAATTTAGGAATTTTGAATAGGGTATGTGGCACCATTGGATGAACTACACATTTATTTTATCAATTTTCTTCTAGGTATAGCTCAAAATGATAATGGCAATAGAGGTATCTATTATATATTTTTTGTAAATAGTGCAATTTATTATATTGTTATTTGGTCATGGTAAGATCTTTCCTTCAATAATAATAAACACATGCAAACACAATTCAATCTTGTATATAGAAAAGTTATAAGAAATACTTCTTATATAAAATATACATTGCTAGTAGAATTAGTTATATGGTCAATAAAGTTTTTTAATCACTCTACAACTTATCCATTTGCAATTACCACTCACACAAATAATAGAAAATCATCAAACTTAATAATTAAAATAATAATATAATCAAATGGATGCTTATAGTTCAAATACTAATAAAGCAAGAAACACACATTAACTATATGTGTAGCAACTATCTATACACCTTATATAGTAGATTGTTAAATATGTCTTCACTTAATTTTAACCATAAAGATGTTAAACTGCACATACAATTAATTTTTATTCATTAACATTTAAATATGATTTTAAGTTCTTATGTGGGGCATATAATTAAAATAAGACTACTATGAACTACACCAATGACATGCCAACTTTTTTGGTCAATGGTATTGTCTTTAAGGGTAAGTGCACTAAGATGGTGTGCAAAAAGGGGTTCAAAAGTGGCCACTTTTATTTTGAAATCAATTAAACCTGAACTTGGAATAATTTGAGATTCATGCACTCAAAATTTGTGTTAATGTTATTGCAGCTTCAGGCTTCATACTTCCTTATTTATTTGTGATTATCTAATGGAAACATATATCTCTAAGATGGTCGAACTCCTTTGTAATCATATTTATTATTATTTGTAATTTTCTTGGTGGCCGACTTAGCATTTATTTGTAATTATATTTTCTCTTTTGATGGCCGACCTAGTTCTTGTAGAGGTGCGACCTCTAGCAAATGTATATATAGAAGTTCATTCTCACCCATTTCATCATCAAGCAAGTTCAATCTCCTTCTCCATTAAGTGTGAGCTCTTCAAGAAGAATAGTGTGAATTAATATGGGAGCAGATTGAGAGTTTATTCAAGTGCAGATTGAAGATCAGACTATTAGTTTGTGTTATAACCATTGCTAGTGCTAATCTTTGGCCTTGTGTGTGGCCTCATTGTAATGTAACTTGTTGCCATTGCTCATATATAAGAGATATAATTGTTGCTGGGTTTTTCTCCCTCAAGAGGAGGGTTTTCCCAGGGTATCTATTATGTCTTATGTCTGATTTTTGAATTAAATTACTGTGTACTAATCTGATCATTAAAATCTAACATGGTATCAGAGCGGGTTTGAAGAAGATTTTGATCAGATTGTTATTACAGCGATACTCTTTACTCTCTTTCTCATTGTTGTTTACTTCTATCTCTTCATCAAGATGGTGATCGGTCTTAAGCTTGAGGATAGACTTGAGGGAGCATCTAATTTCACATCTTGGAGATTCAAAATTATGCTCACCTTGGAAGAAAGTGAATTGGTCAAGTTTGTGGAGAGAAAATTCCCTGAACCTACTGATGAGGAAGAGAAGGTACAGTGGAAGAAGAAAGATATCAAGGCGAAGAAGATGTTAGTTGATTCCGTGAAGGATCATATCCTTCCTATTGTCTCCAAGTTGAAGATGATAAGAGAGATGTTTAAAACTTTGGAGGAGATGTACGAAATCAACAACACAAGTCAGGTACTTGCATTAAAGCAACAACTTCATCATGTTAAGATGGCAGAAGGAGAATCTGTCATTTCTTACTTCATGAAGATTTCTGAAATGAGAGATCAACTCTCTTCTATTGGTCATTTTTTTTATGTCAAGGATTTGACCATGTTGGCTCTTAATGGTCTTCCTTCATCTTGGGAGTCTTACATTCAAGGAATCAGTGCAAGATCAAAACTTCCCAAGTTTGATCGTTTGAGGGAATATTGTATTCAAGAAGAGTCTAGGTTGGTTGCGAGAGGTATTGGTCAAAGCTCTACAAATGAAGACATTCATGTTCTTTCCGCTCAATCCTCGAAGAAGAAAGAGAAAGGTGGAAAGAAAGGATATTTCAAGGGGAATAGAGATAAAGGAGCTGATGCTGCTCCCGCATTCAAGAAGAAGTGGGACCTCTCCAAAGTCCAATGTTTTCGTTATGACCTGTTTGGTCACTATGCAAAAGGATTGCCCTACCAGGCCTAATCAACATGCTTCATTTACGGATGTGGATGAGATCTCTCCTCAGAAGGATTCTAGGGAATTCCTATTCTAAGCCATGGGCCCGTGTTCAAGTCATGAAGATTGTGTGTTGATCTGTATGTAAGAGCATCGTATCTTACTGCGTCCAGTATTTGCATCCATCAGAATATTTAAAGAGATAAGTATTCTTTGTTTTGTTTGAAATCACCTTTCTAGGCTAAATTTCAGTTACTTCATTTAGTTGGATCTTGTA
Organism: Sequoia sempervirens; assembly: GCA_007258455.2. Classification (NCBI taxonomy): domain Eukaryota; kingdom Viridiplantae; phylum Streptophyta; class Pinopsida; order Cupressales; family Cupressaceae; genus Sequoia; species Sequoia sempervirens. The sequence continues at coordinate 57,788,893 of VDFB02373365.1, read as the reverse complement.
ATTAGTAAAGAGAGATAGTGGTTTCTCTTGGATTGTGTTCCTAGCATAAGATACTTTGAAGATTTCATTTATTGCAAGTTATTTCATGTTGGTTGTGAAGATTTTTGAAATAAAAGGAGAATTGAAATTTTGATGGTGATTAGTTGGTCACATCGATATCATTCTCTAATGAATGAACTAGGATAGAGCCTTGAACTCTTGGAGAGAGTTGGTTCTACATGCTAACTGCATAATGCATTCAAGAAATCCGTAGTTGTTCAGATTGTCTTTTGTTGTGCTAAGCTTAGCACTCTCGAGAGGAGCAAAAGATGGAAGAAAGAGTTATATCAAAATTCAATAGAGATAAGTTTCCTTATCCCTTCATTTTGATCATTTGATATATTTCTCTTATAGATTGATTTATTTATTTATTGTTCATAAAATCTTATGTATTCATGCTATAACTTGAAATAGTAAACCTTGTATGATTCTAGCCTTGATATTTCTTTGGATAATTATAAACTGTTAGTAATCTCTCTCTCAAATTCTTTTAGGATAGTTCTAGGAGCAGGAAGGTGATGATATATTTCTTAGTGATGAAAATATTGAGGCATCTTATGAGGAAGTCATGCCGACCAAAGAAATGATCAAGCATGGAATCACAACTTGCAATTATGGGACTGAAATGATGGCTAGAGGGAGTTCACTTCCAGAAGTCTTCTTTGCAATCTCTGAAGCAGGGATCAAGAGGGAGTTCTATGACTCACAGAGAAGTGAAGTTTGTAGTGTTGTAAGGCCAAGTTTTAAATCCTTGAAAGACCTCTTCAGCTGCTGAGATCATAATTGAACATGATAGTCATCTGGATTTGATATTGGTAGCTCCGCAAACCTATTCAAAATAGAGTAATCTACTATGAGGTTGAGGAGGTCTACCCTAAACTCTCTACAATACCAAAGGTGTGCACTAAGGCAAGTGTTGCAGGAAATCTTGGATGAAGAGGTCAGAAGGTTGATGCAAGTGCTTGAAGATTCAGAGGGAGCCTATTGAACCTGAAGAAGATGGTAATCTAGTTGATCTTGGTTCTTTATGTTGATTTATGGAAACCAATTTTTAGAAGTTTAAGGAGGCTACAGCTAGTTCGGATATGGTGGATCCTACTATGTACAGTCAGTTGATTGGATCGTTGATGTATCTATACTAGACCAGATTGCAGTAAGTGCATTTTGTCAAGTTCATGTGTAAACCAAGGAAAATACTTCTAGTTGCAGCGAAGCATATCTTGAGATACTTGTGTGGCACAGTTGGATATGGGTTGAGATATTCAGCAGGTGTGGATCTGGAGTTGCATGGCTATACTAAATCTGATTGGGTAGGGAGTGTTACTGATCGGAAGAGCACCTCTAGATGTTGCTTCAGTTTGGGATCTGCTATGATTTCCTGGTGCAACAGGAAATAATCATTTATAGCATTGAGTACAATAGAGGCAGAGTACATTGTAGCTTGTATGGCAGCTCGAGAAGTAGTGTGGCTTTGTAAGCTCCTTGCAGGATTTTTTGGGAAATCAATGGAGCCTACTATCATTCATTGTGATAACCAGAGTTGTGTGAAGCTTTATGTCAATCTTGTGTTTCATGAAGAAACCAAGCATGTTGAGATCAAATACCATTATATTAGAGATATGGTATTGAGGAAAGCTATACAGTTGAGGTATATCAACACTAATGAGCAGATGATAGACATTCTCACCAAGCCTCTCTCCAGGATAAAGTTTGAGTACTTTCGAGATAAGCTTGGTATGGTGGAGAATACAACCCTAACTGAGAAGGAGTCTCAGTATCAATGATCCTTATTAATGATTTCTTCTTTGTGAGAGAAGTTCGAGGTCAAATCCCTTGATTAATGAGTTCTTCTCTGTGAGAGAAGTTCAAGGTGAAATCCCTTGATTAATGAGTTCTTCTTTGTGAGAGAAGTTCAAGGTGAAATCCCTTGATTAATGAGTTCTTCGCTGTAAGAGAATTTTGAGGTGAAATCCCTTGGTTAATGAGTTCTTCTCTGTGAGAGAAGTTCGAGGTGAAATCCCTTGATTCCACCCTCTGGGAGAGCCATGGTGGATGTAATGTGTGTGACTCCATGACAACATCACATGAGAGAGTCTGTGATGATTTTTCTTGTACTTGTGTTTCACCCTCTAGGGGAGCCATGGTGAACATCACAATGAGGTGACAACATCACATTGAGTGATGGACACTTGTACATACCATCTATGGGATAGACATGATGGTTGATATCACGATGAGGTAATATTGTCTTTTTTTTTACATATGGTTGTAGCCATTGTGGTAGACATCACAATGAGGTGATGTGTCTTGTGCAGCAGGAAGTATTCCTCCCTAGCTGAGAGGGAGTGTTAATGTTATTGCAGCTTCGGGCTTCATAATTCCTTATTTATTTGTGATTATCTAATGGCAACATATCTCTAAGATGGTCGAACTCCTTTGTAATCATATTTATTATTATTTTTAATTTTCTTGGTGGCCGACTCAGCATTTATTTGTAATTATATTTTCTCTTTTGATGGCCGACCTAGTTCTTGTAGAGGTGCGACCTCTCTAGCAAATGTATATATAGAAGTTCATTCTCACCCATTTCATCATCAAGAAATTTCAATCTCCTTCTCCATTAAGTGCGAGCTCTTCAAGAAGAATAGTGTGAATTAATATGGGAGCAGATTGAGAGTTTATTCAAGTGCAGATTGAAATCAGACTATTAGTTTGTGTTACAACCATTATTGGTGCTGATCTTTGGCCTTGTGTGTGGCCTCATTGTAATGTAACTTGTTGCCATTGCTCATATATATAAGAGATATAATTGTTGTTGGGTTTTTCTCCCTCAAGAGGAGGGTTTTCCTAGGGTATTTGTTGTGTCTTGTGTCTAATTTTTGAATTAAATTGTTGTGCACTAATCTGATCATTAAAATCTAACAATTTGAAGATACCAAAAGAACAAGAATTGTAGTACTTTGAATCTAGTTTCTAAACTACTATTTTTTTCAAAAATAGATAAGACTAAGAGGATCAAATGTTTCACACACACAAAAGTGTTCCTATTTTTTAGAAAAACATAACATAGTGTCTAGCATGCATCCCTCAATTTTTTTGGTTGAATGTAGTATTTTTAAAAACCCATTGGTAGAAATATAGTTAAGAGTGGGTACTAGAAGTTGAATATATTTTTATAATTTTTTCTTGAGTATATTTTATTATAAATTTTCAAAGTGGATGCATCCTGAAAATCACATCACCGAGCTTGCACATCACATAACTTGCACCAAAATAATAAAAAATGCAATTTTTTGTTTCCAATGTCTAAATAATGAAGTGTAGAACAATATTATATATATTTTTTCAAATTTGGACAATTAGGTTAAAAGTTATTAAAAAAAAAATAACATGTCTTTGATAAGTATGGAAACAATAGTGAAAGAAATTAAAAATAAATGTGGTAATGTAGTTCAAATCTAAAAAAATATATATGGTTATAAAGCTTAGAAGACATGTGAAATTATGGTGGTAATTTTACTAAAATTTGATTTATAATGTGTAAATCTAATGACAAGTAGGTTGAAAAATTAGAATGTAGGATAAAATCACATGAAAATGAGGAAAATGAACCATCCAAGCCTAAGTACAAGCCAAAACGAGTATGTGTTTTATGCAAGACAAAATGCGTGCGTGTTTTGTGCAAGCTGAAATGTGTACGTGTTTTGTGCAATTATAGGTAAACAAATAAATAAAATAAATAAATTTTTGGTTCATAAATCATGCAAATAAAACAAAATTATTGAAGAGGATAAAACTAAAATCACCAAGTATCTTATTTTAGAGGAAATTAGTATAGTCAACATTACAATATATATATATATATATATATATATAATTTAAAATTGAGAAATTATGTATTTATGACATGCAAAGGAAGATCAACACAATCTCCATTTTGTGTTCAAGTGCCACTATTGCTATCTAAAGGGTAAGTGCATGAATCTATGACACAATTTTGGCTCTTAAGATGCCACGTTTTTTCTAAAATCAGCAAAATCTGATTTGCACGAGAAATTGAAGATAGTTACGCTCAAAATTTCAAGATGTAGCAAGAAAAAAAGTTGAAGTGCTCTGAGTCTAGTTTCTAAGCTACTATTTTTTAAAAAATTAATGAAGATTAAGGGTCTCAAAAAGGGGGGGCCCAAAACAGGTCATTTTTTATCAAAAAAACAACATAGCGCCTAAGGGCTCCCCCCTTTTTGATTAACTTTTTTTTAGAATTTCAAGTCCCAATGATGAGAAATTAGCTAACACCATGTAGTTTAATCATTCTTTGGATACTTTTTAATGAATATATAATATTTTATGAATATTCAAAGTGGACACATCCTGAAAAGCTGAAATTTGAGTGTGCTCCCCCCTAAATTTTTTGAAAACTAATCAAAAATTGATTTTTTTTTTCATCATGTGTAGAATGGAGTCTAGTTTCAAAAAATGTAATTTGTTTCACATTTCGACAAATGAGTAAAAATCTATCCTAAAACTAGCACATGTTGGTTTTTGACCAAAAATAGAGGCATTTACAATAGAAGCCATAGATCAAAACCTTAACTAAATCAAAATGAAAAAAGAATTATATATTTAGATATCTAAGAGAGAGGTCAATGTTATCATGGTTTTTTTCATAAACTTGCATAGAAAGATGTGCAAATGAGACAGGGAGCACAGACGAAAATATGAGGAAATTTGGTAAATCTTGTCAATTAACACGTCCAAAGCAGGCCATTTGGCGAGCGCCAAATTTGGCGTGTGCCAAATGTGATGTGTCATTTGGAGAGTGCCAAATGACCTGCTTTGAACAAAACTTGAATTTCCCCTCTCTTTGGTTGACAACTTTGATAATGCTTAGAGTGCACAGTTTATAATCGTAGATGGATAGTTGAGGTTTTACCTTTCATATGCTCTCTAACTTGTTACCCTAACTAGATAACTCTTTATCCCTCTGAAATCTCTCTCTCAGGTCTCACTCCCTCCCTCACGACCTAGACTACTCTCTCTCAATCCAATCCCCTCTCTCAGGTCTCTTTCCCTCCCACCTAAGTACCTAAATAAATCTATCTCACTCCAACCCCTTTTCTCACTCTCCCTCTCTCTCTCTCTCCCCCCCTTTGGTCTTTTTGTATCACTCCATCTCCCTCTCTTAGGTTGTTATATTTCTCTCTCTCTCTCTCTCTCAAGTTTCTCCCTCCTACCCCCTCTCCCTCTCTTAAGTCTCACTCCGTCTATCTCTCCCCCACTCCCTCTCTCTCACTCTATCTCTCTCCCTGTTTCTCTCTCTCTCTCTTAGGTACATCTCTATCCCCCCTCTCTCTCACATAGACACACTCCTCTCTCTCCCACTCCCTCTATCTCTCTCCCACTATCTCTCCCTCTCCTAGGTCTTTCCCTCCCTTTCCCCCCT
>VDFB02373365.1:57640314-57774939 GCA_007258455.2 Sequoia sempervirens | reverse complement strand
TCCATGCAACAATTCTACACTATTTTTGTGTCAAGTATTGAAGGATATTACATGCATTTTAATTAGAGTATATTTTTTTTGAGATTTACTTGTGTAATCTTGAAGTCATCTCAATATGATCTCCATGAGTAGTCTTTTACACTAATGAAATTTTAGTTCCTTGTACATGTTGGTTATAATTACAAAGCAAGAAGACCCACTTAGCACACAAGCGTGTCTAAGTATTTGTTCGTATGGGGGAGGAACTGTGAATATTCATCCTCTAACCTCTTCCCCATTGCCAAGCCTTTGAAACATGTAATGCCTTACAAGCCACCCTTCTCTTACAATTCTAAGTTCTAACCAATGCGGGATTAACCTAAGTACAACCCAATCATGTATACATATTGAAGGATTTCATGAGCATTTTAATTAGAGTTATAATTTTTGTGGGATTTGACCTATGTGTATTTTAAGTCATTTCAAGATGATCTCTATGAGTAGTCACTTTGATGTTTACGCTAATATCATTTTATTTCCTTACAAGGCAAGAGTATCCACCCTGCACAAAAGCACCTCTAAGCATTTGTTAGTAAGGGGGAAGAATGGTGAATGTATAGAAGTGCTTGTGTACTAAGTGGGTCCCCTTGCTTTGTTCTTATAACCAAAAGACATGAGGAAATAAAATTTCATTAGTGTAAATGAAACACTTGTGGAGGTTATCTTGAGATGACCTAAAATACTCATGGTCAAATGCCATAAAAATTATAACTCTACATTATTCTGTGAAATAATTGCATACAACTTTGCCATAACACATAAATCTAACATGTTAGCAAACATCTTCTACAAGACATGAGAACTTGCTTCTTTAATACAACATGATCTATTATTTCCTCTACAAATTGACTTGTTGGAAATTATATGCAAAATCTTAAATAATGCTTATTGATACTGCTTGAATTAAATTCAAATGATAGTAAATGAGATTGATCACAAAGTAGAAGAATGTGATGTATTCATGGAGCAATAACCAAACAATAAACTGGAAGAAATAGAAGTAAACACACATGGTACAAGGATTGTAGCTGAGAAAACCTGTTGCGGTGAAAACGAGTTTGGTAGAGTCAATTGATCACTGCCTCTACTCTTTCATTAAATGTGCAACTTTTGTGAAGAGCCCAGCTGGCTCCAACTCAAGATCTGGACTAAAATTGTTTGTTTTTGATGAATTTTAAGCAATAAATACAGAAGTGTGCCAAGCATAAAATGTACATAAAACTGAAATACAAGCAAATTAAAGGCAACTGCAATACTATTGCAGATCTGGAAAATCATACAGAGAGATTGTATACAATCAACATACCCGTAAACCTCCAGATTAATTAAATAAAGAAGTTTTGTGCATGCCAAGCAAGATGTGCTGAAACTGATGAAATGCAACGCTTGGTTGAATTTGGTTTCTCCCACATAGAAACTGGTGGAAAGCTGCTAAGAAGGATGGACGCCCAAGATGGAGTCCAAAAAGGAGCCAAAGGAGAGGCGTTTTAGCCTCAAGCTTCACACACCCTTCCTAGAAGAACATGCCTCCCAATGTAATGGTACGGCCTCTAAATGATGATGAATGTTCTTTACTGAAAGCAGGGAAATGATTGAAGATGGCGTCCCAAATGTGAAAGCCCTCTTCCTTATTGTAAATTATAATCTTTTGAATAAATAACTCTGATGAAAGCACGAATGAACTCTTGTATGAAGCTCCCTTAGTAGCAACCATTCAACTAGTATTTCACAGTCTCACAATCACAGATTAATGAAGAATTATTGTTCTCCAGAGAAGAATTTCCTGAAACCCTTGTCCTCAGACAAAAACCATAGAGAAGATATAAAGATGCAATGTAAGATGATCAAAAGTGAGGTCGACTTGCATCTTTTTCCCTTATATCTCCAAAAAGCACGACTTCCAAGAAAAGTACGGCTTTTGTCTTTTAAATATATTTAAAATGTATTTAACCCGTTCTCAATAGTTGCTTTAAATACTTTGAGCACACCTTTTCACTTAAGTGATTTAATTATCACTTTATGAAATATTTAAGTGGCATTTCTTTTAATAAAGTCAATTTGACTTTATAATAAACCAATAAGTTAAATAATTAACTTAACCACAAAAATATTCATAACTCCCTCCAAACTTAGTACTTCTCTGTGCCGTTAGAAGCTGGCGAACACTGAACTACAAACACCTGTGCTGAATCCAATATTGAAGTGAAGGAGTGGGAATGACAATACCCACCAAAAACGGCCATCAACCCCCTAACCAGATCCTATCAGCCTACGAGGGTCCAAGAAATAGGCTAACCCAACTGCTCTTGAATTGACTAGAGTGGGGACATTACAGTCCGCCCTCCCCGAATTTGCTTGTCCTCAAGCAAACTCAAAGCTGCTGTAGAATACTGTGACCCTCCCAAGTAGCATCCTCTACCGGTAGATCTCTCCACTTAACCAAATACTCCTTGATAACCCGCCTCCAAAGATGACGCTCTATGGAATCCAGAATGGCCTTAGGTACTAATAACAACTTCCCCTCATCATCTAGGGGTGGTAAGTTTGTAGAAGGAATCACATGCTGTCCCAATGCCTTCTTGAGGCAAGACACATGGAACACATTGTGAACCTTATTGTCCACCAGTAAATCTAACTCATAAGCCACCTCGCCAACACACCTGACAATCCTGAACGACCCATAGTAGCGTGGCTTGAGTTTCTCTGCGCCCCTCTTCCTAAGAGTGGACTGCCTATAAGGTTGCAACATCAGATACACCATGTCATCGATCTCAAAATAATCGCTCAACTCTCCTTTAATTAGCATATTGCTTTTGCTGATTCTGAGCCTTCTGAATGTTCTCATGAAGTGCTCTCATGATGTCCTGGTTCTCCTATAACAGATCCCCAACACTAGGTACTCTGCAATCACTCACCAATAAATCGAGGAAACTAGGAGCATCATAGCCATACAATGCTCTGAAAGGTGTCATCTGTATACTCATATGGTGAGTGGAATTGTATCAATACTCACAAAGGTGTAACCACTTCACCCAAGCCTTTTGCTGCCCAGAAATGTAATTCCGTAGGTATCCCTCCACCCATTTGTTGACAATCTCAATCTGCCCATCTATCTGTGGGTGGTAGCTAGTGCTTGGAGTAAGCTTTGTCCCGCATATTCTGAATAACTCCTGCCAGAAATTACCCATGAACTTGCTGTCTTTATCGCTAACAATACTCCGAGGTAACCCATGCAACCTGAATACCTCTCGAAAGAACATATCCGCCACCTGTGTAGCTGAGTAGGTAGTAGTGATCGAAAAGAAATGTGCATACTTCGTCAATCGATCTACTACCACATAAATGTTGTCTCTCCCTTGAGCTTTCGGCAAGCCCGCAATGAAATCCATAGACAAGCATTGCCACTTCCTCTCAAGAATAGGAAGCGGCTGAAGCAACCCTACAAGGTATGTATGCTCTTGCTTGTTCTGCTGACAAACAAAGCATTCCCTGACATACTGAAGAACATATGATTTGAGACCTTTCCACGTGAATCTCTCCTGTACCTACCTGTAGGTCCTAAAGTAACTGGGATGACTAGCCATGGGTGAATCATGAAAGTTCCTCAACACCTTGTCCCTCATCTTTGAACTTGGGACTAAGAATATTCTCCCTTTGTAAATGATAAGATCACTCACAAGAGAGTATTTGCTATCCTCTACTATCCCATCTACAATACCAGAAGCCCACGGATTCTTGGCATACTCTGTAACTATCATGTGTCTCCAATCCTTTGTAATCTCTGCCATGGAGCTCAAATGAGGATGATGAGATAAGGTGTCAACAACTATGTTCTGTGTACCTTTGACATAGGAGATGTCAAAATTAGATGATTGAAGCTTGCTAACCCATTTCTGTTGTCTCTCATTTAGATCTTGCTGTCCAAGGAAATGTCTCAAGCTGTTGTGATCAATTTCTACACAAAACTTATTGCCAACAAGATACTGCTTGAACTTGGCCATTGTGTGCATGATGGCCAACATTTCCTTATCATAAATGTTGTAGCTCCTCTCAAGACCCCTCAACTTCCTACTCTCGAAAGCTATAGGATGACTATCTTGCATAATAACTGCACCAATACCCTCTCCACAAGCATCACAGTGAAGCTCAAAAGGCTTGGTGAAATCTGGCAAAGCTAAGACTGGACAAGTAGTCATCAGATGTTTGAACTTCTCAAAACACTCTTGTGTTAGAGGTGTCCAAACAAAAGCTCCCTTCTTGGTCAAATCTGTTAGTGGTGCAGCATGCCACGAGAATCCACTGACAAACTGACGGTAGAAGGTGCATAAACCTACAAACCCCCTGAGTTGTGTCAACATCTCAGGTGTAGGCCAGTCAATAATAGCACGAACTTTATCTGGATCCATATGAACTCCCTCTCTGCTGATGATGTGACCCAAATATAAAAGTTCTGCCATACCCAATGCACACTTGGACTCCTTGGCATACAAGGACTCCCTGTCAAGTATGCTCAACATAGTATCTCGGTGAACCATGTGCTCCTCCCAAGATCTGCTGTAAACCAATATGTCGTCGAAGAAAACAAGAACGAATCTCCTCAACTGAGGATGGAAAACCCTGTTCAATGTGGATTGAAAGGTGGTTGGAGCATTGGTTAAACCAAAAGGCATAACCAAAAAGTCATAATGTCCACAATGACATTTGAAGGCGGTTTTCTCAACATCTTCCTCTCGGACTCTAATCTGATGGTATCCTGTCCTCAAATCAATCTTCGAGAAGTAGCAAGCTCCATGTAGCTCATCTAGCAACTCATCAATATGCGGAATGAGATACCTGTTCTTGATGGTTTTCTTGTTTAACATCCTGTAATCGATACACATCCTGAGTGTATCATCTTTCTTCTTCACCAAAACAACCGATGAAGCGAAAGGTGACTTACTTGGCCTTATGCATCCCATAGCCAAAAGTTCTTTGATGGTCTTTTCAATTTCATCCTTCAATCATTTTGGGTGCCGGTAAGGTGTGATCATGATGGGCTTAGTGCCCTCCTCCAACTCAATAATGTGCTCAATGTCTCCATTAGGAGGTGTACCATGAGGAATGCCACTGAACACTTTTGCATGCTTAACTCTAAGCTTCTGAACATCAGGATGGTAGGGTGTTTTATGCTACTCCTCATACATAGGCATTAATTTACAATCTGCTGCCCACTCTACCATGTCATGTCTAATCAACCTCTCCATTCTCTTGAGAGTAATAAGCTTCAAGTTGTTGTCCTTGATGGCCTTGAGTACGTGGTTTGTTCCATCAACCTTGAACTTCATCTCCATCTCTCTAAGGTTGAGTCTGAACTCACCAATTGCATGAAGCCACTTCATGCCAAGAACTACATCTGTGTTCCCCATTTTCACCACATAGAAGTCTGCTTTGAACTCAAAGTTATTGAGTTTCATGGGAAAATCCGGAATCATCCTATCACAGGTAAGAGTATAACCATCAACAACCTTCACTCTAATCTCTTCAAACTCTTGAGTTTGAATCCCTCTTTTCTCAACCAACCGTGCATCTATAAAATTATGTGTTGCACTTGTATCAAGTAAGGATATGACTCTTTGACCAGCGAAGAGTCCACATAGTCTGAAAGAACCATCTCTCTGCATACTAGACATGTGAGCTTCCTCTAACTCAACTTCTCCTTCATTTTCCACCTCTTTCTTGGAGTTCCCTGCCTCTGAACCCTCAAGATCAGCACGCTGGTCTGTTTCATCAGCCATATCTTCTCACTCAAAATACCACTCCATGTGCCTATTTTGACCTTTAGGCCTGAGGGGATAGTCATGGTTAATATCATACGAACCCTTGCAATAAAAACAAGGCTTCTTCCTACGTAAATCATTGATCGTTTCTCGATCCAAAGGAGCTGCAAACTTTTTCTTTTGATCTGAGTTTTCTGTTTTCTTTGGATCAGATCTGTTATCATTGTAAGATGAAGACGGTTTGGAAGAGAACTTACTACAAGGTATGGTAAGTTCCATGCTACGAGCTTTCCTCATAGCCTCTTGCAAGGTAGGTGAATCAAATGCCTTGATCCAACCTTTCATTGGTTCAGATAGACCCTCTATGAATAATATAACCAATCTCCTCTCAGATATGCCGGTTACCATGACTGATAGCTTATGAAACTCTCCAATATAGGATTCTAAACTACCCATCTATTTCAGCTGAGCGAGATCTCTAAAGTATAACTCTAGATCTCGTTTGTCAAATCTCTCAACCAATCTATCTATGAACTCCTGATAAGTAGTGATCCTGTCATGCTGTAACATAACCATGCCATGGTGCCACCAGTCATGGGCTATGCCATCCAAGTGTAGAGCTGCGAACCTTATGGCATCCTCTTCTGCCATTGGATGTAATGTCAAGAAGGTATCTAGTTTACTCACCCAAGCTCGAGCTGTGACTCTGCCATTGCCATCAAAATTGGTCAAGGTGAGTTTGTTTGTTGCTTGTGTTAGATCATGGTTCTTGTTTCTAGACCTCCTATCTATCCTATTCCTACCATGCTCTCTCTTCTGGCTCATAAATCTATCAAAGTTAAGGTGATCCTTAACTCTCTGGGGAAAAGCATCCCACTCATCATGCAATGTCATGATGTTATCAGTAAAATTCATGTCACCTCCCTCCTCAGCCATGTCCTCATTAGGATCATTTCTGACAAACGTTGGGCGAGTAGGCCTGTCATAGGTGCGTGCTGGAGTAACTGTTCTCTGAGGAGTTCCATGTACACTACCTTCCTCCTCCTGATCCTGTAACTGTCTCCTAGGAATGTTCAAGTGCTGAACGACTGTACTCAGCTGCTGCAACACATTGGCTACCTGTTCTTGTCCAGCAACAAGACCTCTCAAAATGTTCCTGGCTTCCTGATCCTCATTGTTACCAGGATTCCTGTGTGGCTCACCATCATTTCTATCTCCCATGTTTTCCAATGGTATCTCTTTGAACAAATTATCAAAAGGAAACTCCTCAAATGAATTTCTCTGCAATTTAGGTCTCCTGTGTGAGTAATACCTGTTATAACCACTCTGGTGTGACCGCATAGATATTTCTAACCCTCCAGGCTGGCAGGATTAAAGCTCTAATACCACTGTGAAGATCCCAATTGGCTCCAACTCAAGATCTGGACTAAAACTGTCTGTTTTTGTGTTTTGTTTGTTTTTGATGAATTTTAAGCAATAAATACAAAAGTGTGCCAAGCATAAAATGTACATAAAACTGAAATACAAGCAAATTAAAGGAAATTGCAATACTATTGCGGATCTGGAAAATCATACAAAGAGATTGTATACAATCAACATACCCGTAAACCTCCAGATTAATTAAATAAAGAAGATTTGCACATGCCAGGCAAGATGTGCTGAAACTGATGAAATGCAATGCCTGGACGTTGGATCTGCTTTCTCCCACACATAAACTGGTGGAAAGCTGCTAAGAAGGATGGATGCCCAAGATGGAGTCCAGAAAGGAGCCAAAGGAGAGGCGTTTTAGCCTCAAGCTTCACACGCCCTTCCTAGAAGAACATGCCTCCCAATGCAATGTACAACCTCTGAATGATGATGAATGATCTTTGTTGAAAGCAGGGAAATGACTGAAGATGGTGTCCTAGATGTGAAAGCCCTCTTCCTTATTGTAAACTGTAATCTTCTGAATAAGTAACTCTGATGAAAGCATGAATGAACTCCTGTATGAAGCTCCCTTCGTAGCAACCATTCAATTGGTATTTCACAGTCTCACAATCACATATCAATGAAGAATTATCATTCTCCAGAGAAGAATTTCCTGAAACCCTTGTCCTCAGACAAAAACCATAGAGAAGATATAAAGATGTAATGTCAAATGATCAAAAGTGAGGTCGACTTGCATCTTTTTCCCTTATATCTCCAAAAAACACGACTTCTAAGAAAAGTACGGCCTTTGTCATTTAAATACATTTAAAATGTATATAACCCTTTCTCAATAGTTGCTTTAAATACTTTGAGCGCACCTTTTCACTTAAGTGATTTAATTATCACTTTATGAAATATTTAAGTGGCGTTTCTTTTAATAAAGTCAATTTGACTTTATAATAAACCAATAAGTTAAATAATTAACTTAACCACAAAAATATTCATAACTCCCTCCAAACTCAGTATTTCTTCGTGCCGTCAGAAGCTGGCGAACACTGAACTACAAACTCCTGTGCTGAATCCAATACTAAAGTGAAGGAGTGGGAATGACAATTCCCACCAAAAATGGCCACTGACCCCCTAACTAGATCCTGTCAGCCTATGAGGGTCCAAGAAATAGGCTAATTCAACTGCTCTTGAATTGACTAGAGTGGGGACATTACAACTTTACAAATAGCTTTTTAGATTATCATTTTGAACTTTACGCTATCTCTTTCTCTTTCGCATGCCACATACTACAATCAATGGAGCATTGAAATCAACATTATATTTCTGGAAATTATTTCATCTCTCCATACCTATTACTCATTGATGCATCCACACACTCCATTATCATTTTGGAAAACCAACTTGGAAGTGTCAACTGATCACCAACTCTATTTATCAAATGGGCAAGTTTACAAAGAGCTCATTGGAGTATCACTCTCAATTCGTTCTGATCTCTCTCTCCCAAATGTTACTAGTTATTCTCTCAACTCCAGCACTAGCAAAAAGAAGGGGATAAAACCCAACATGGGTAAAAGAGGAATATAAGAATGTATTGATGCATGATGGAATTAGAATTGTAGACAGTGAATAGGATAGATGGTATACAAGAATGATTGTTATTCACATTTGACCTCCTTGTAGTATTTAGTTTAAGGAAAAGAGAGAGGTGGGAGACAATTAAGAGTAATGCTCTTTGTAATGTTGCCCATTTGATGAAGAGAGTTGGTGATCTGTTGACAATAACAAGTTGGGTTTCTAGTGTAAAATCCTTATGTTTTGCGGTTTCATCTATTTCTTCCAGTTGTTTATTGTTTTGATATTACTCCATGAATGATTCACATTTTCTACTCTTAAAAGCACTCAAGTTCGTTGTCGTTTGAGATTAATTCATTGAGTAGGAACAAATGTCATTTAAGATATGCATTTGATTTTCAACAATTCAATTTGTAGAGTAAAATACATTTCACACATGCAGTTTTAGGTTCATTTAAGACTGTTTATTTTAAAGGCACATTAAGTTTCATTTGAAAGACAAAGAAGGGAAATGAAAGCATGAAGACATAGGTTTGAGGTGTGTACCCTGATTTGACTCTCTACATTTGAGATTGTTTATTTTGAAGGCAATTTCAGTTTCATTTGAGAATGTTCACATTTGAAAGACAAAGAAGGGAAATGAGAGCATAAAGGCATAGGTTTGAGGTGTGTACCCTGGTTTAACTCTCTACATTCAAGCACTTGATTTCAGCCAGAAGAACTTTGAATTTGTAGAGATTCTTAATTGTCATTGGTAGAGAGGCTAAGAAACACACCATCAGAGAAAATATTATCTCACATTCAAAACTTAGACAGCATAGATGAACACCCAGATCCCTAGATAGTGATCCCTATAAGGACCCAGCCATCCTAGTCTGTATGAGTTGTGTTTCCAGGTTTTTTAATAAAAAGTGTTAGGAGGGAGAATTAAAGGATTTAGGTTACAAAAATCACAGTTTAGGAGAAAACTTCAATTCTCATCAAGTCACTCTGCCCTAAGTCATGCTTGCGAGTTCCTGTGTATCACAACCCAAAAAGGGCCATTTGAGGCTGACCAGAAGTTGTCTAGACCCTTGTTGCAGTCGCCATAGGTTGCTCTCACTTGTGATTGACTGTCTAAGCACACAAAATGAGCACCAAAAGTTTGTTTTATCACAATTTAGGAATCAGAACCATAAGCAGAAGTCCTGAGTCTCAGATGTTTTCACCACGCAGCTTTTGAGCACAATATACATGCTGTCTAAGAACTCCAGTTCTAGAGAATATGTGTAGGCCATTTCTGCATGTGCTTTGGATGTTAAGCCTCGAACATCAGATGTCTGAGCTCACCAAAAGGTTTGTTGAGCCTGTTAGGAGGCTATTTTAGTATGATTAGCATTTGTCCTTCTGCTGAATTTTCTGGTGTAGGGTTTGATTTCCTAAAATATGCGATCATCCATTTGTCACCTAATTGTTTCCCTTTCCAACACAAGGGGCTCACAAAACATGTGATGTATTCTGCAGGAATGCACTGCACAAAAAATCTCTGTTTTACATTGCAAAAAGATATATAGCAGTCTCTTCTTGCTGATACAACACAAGCAAAATCTGTGAAACTTGTAGACAGTATTGTCTTGACTGGGATGCTCTGCCGGAGAAGTGGCCAATCCAATACTTTCCTCCTAAAGAAGTTCTTGTTTACTATATTTCTCTCCCGATTGGATAATATTTAGAGACTTATTGATCTTTTCTATATTATTTTATGTGGATAGCCCTTACAAATACTTTACCTCTATTGTGTTGCTGTATTTCGTTCCATCTAATAATTGCTTTTGGTGTTTTAATAGGCATCGATGGTTGGGCATAAATATGGAGTATTGAGATGGAGCAAGGCTGGAAGTATGTGAATGTTTTTGCTAGCAATTTGATATGCGATTCAACCAGCAAGATTCTTGATGAACTTAAATATTTATTGTGTGTAGTTCAAGCAATATGCTTATATGTATAAACTTAGTTTCTACTGGTGAACTATTAGTTTGTATGTATTACCTTAAAGCTTTGTTGTTTGTTTATTGCTTTGCAGAGAAAACAATAGAAGGAACAGCAGCTGGTATAACGTCTGTTCTGTTTGCATGTTTGGTGCTTATTCCTTGGCTAACATGGACAAGCTTTTCTTCATCTCAGGTGATATTAAAGAAAATGATATCTGCATTCAGTTGCTATTGATGTTGTCTACAATTGTGAATTATCTACTTTTCATGGAACTTTAACTAAGATTTGTGTATTGATTCCCATTTCCAGGATTGGTTATCGTTGGTTATTGCAGTGATTTTCGCTGGTTTACTGGAGGCGTATACAACACAATTAGACAATGCATTTATTCCACTTATCTTCTACAGTCTTCTCTGTTTATAAGGTAAACATGAAATTCAAGTTAAGAATGATTTTTATTATTCAGAAAAAAGGCTCTATTGCTCTTCCTTTTGTTTGTTGTGAAAATTGCAGGCATTCATGAATTTCTTGATTAAGATTTGCAATTAAATACATTGAAATGCCATATGCATGATGCACTGGTATCACAGTGCAGATTTTCAAATCATGAAACATGATTTCGTCTATAAATCGAAACTAGGCTATTGAAGAGTTATAATTAAATTCATATCCTCTTTGATTCTGTTTAGATTCATAATAGCTTGGTTAAGGCTTTTAGCTGCTTGTCTTATATGTTAAATGTGTCTAGAGACAGCTATGCTTCTTATGGTGATTGAAGCTATCAATTTTCTATTAACAATCCCAATATTTAGACTGCCAAAATATCAACTCTATTTTTTTGTTTTGTAAAAATTTGCTGCTTAATTATGTGATGGTAATATGCATAAAGTTTTACAAGGATCCAATCGTAAATAAGGATTTTTCAGAGAAATTGATGAGATTATACAACCAAATATATTGGTTTAAAATGCGACTAGAGAGAATATTCAATATTTCCATGCTCTTTGTACCTGCTCATCTTCTCTTTGTTCATTATGTCCCTTGGATTTTGAACTTTACCCTGACCAACTCAGCACAAGTATTTTTATTGATTCCTTGTGCTTTCCAGTTTGAATGAGCTGGCTTTGCTTCCTGAGTAATATCTATTTGTGTCATCTTTTGTTCATTATTTACCCATATCTTTTAAGGATTTTCACTTATTATTTGTGTTACAAAATGCATGCCCTACATTATCTGCACCTATATTGCAGGTTTGGGTTTGGGTATGGTGGTTCACTGATTTATTTTTCCTTGGTTTTGGTTGCTGGGTTCAGCCATCTCTCTCTCTCTCTCTCTATATATATATATATATACAAAATAACCATAATTTGCACAAAGTTAAATACAAAACGTAATCGATCAATTGTCAAATGTTCAAGATAAATCAAAATGGTTTATATTAGTGCATTTGCACATGGAAAATCAATACAAATGATCATATTACTCTTCATCAAGAGCATCGATGTCATCTACCCATTGGCATAAATACAATGTGTGATGTGCTCATCAGTATTATCCCTTGCCTCATTTTGAAATCTTCATTCTAATGGGCTCACATCCTTTGTTCTTTTTGCGGGAAGGAGAGGGGTTATCATCTTCTAAAGATGGTGTCGCAAGAGATGAATGCATGGTAACCACTATTTGAGTACTCAAGGATGGTCTCATAGATGGCCTGTGGTATTCATTCATGGCCAAAGGATTAGACTATGATCTTGATTTCTCAAACACATTGTTTGCTTCCTCTTGCTTTTTGAAATAACTAAGAATTTGTCCCTTTGACAACCCATTTTTGGTCAGCGCACCACAAGCTCTAATTCCTTGGCTGGGAATTGTATACAAGTTCACTTTCACCCGACCATAGGAGCTCCTATACTTATTTAAGCACTTATTGAAATGCCAAAGATAACTCCTATTTGTAGCAAGCTTCTCAATCATCATTACGTGTTGCCAAATGGTCAAAATTGATTGAATCTAAAATCCCTAGCTGATCTTAGGTCCACAGAGCCAAAACTCTCAACCATTCTAGACTATACCTATATCTACATGTTTTAAAATACCATTAGTTCAAGAAAATAAAAAAGAGAGTAAAAGCCAATAATAAACCATTTTTCTATAGCTCTTCTAGAGCTTGGAAAGAAACTTTAAAAATGTTGGCAAAAGCGAAAAAATTCTCTTGAATGTAGATTCTCCTTGATGCAAGCTCCTTAATCAACATGGCACCTAAGAATAATAAGGGTGTTGGTGTAATTAATTATTTAATTACACTTACATAAGTTTACTTAGGCATTATATTTAATTAATTCCTAGGTTGCATTATTAGAAAAAATAGTTATAATGGGGCCATCCCCCTTCACATGTATTTAGGATAAAAGATTCCTTCTAGAAGATGAGTTGTCTTTTCTAGAAGCCTTATCCTATCTTCACATTATTCTAGGTAGTTAGTTAGTTGTCACATGTTGTTAGATTAAGACACATGGCAACATCATATTTCTTACTACATCTCAACCTTTCCTATATAACGAAGGTGCTTGTACTCATTTGTATCATACTTCATACCTCATCATTTGAGAGGTCTTAATATCAAGCAAGCTCATATTCTTGCATATCCTCTTGTAGAAGGTTATCATTGTTTTTGCAGGTGTTCTTGGGTGTCGAGCTAATCTTTAGCTCTTACATGGTATCAGAGCCTTGCCTGCAAGACCCTTCTCAAATTTGAGGATTGAGCTATGGTTGTAAAATCTTGGTGATTTTTAGTAAGGTTGAGTATGCTCTTCTCTTGCATCATATGATGACCTGGAGAATCAAAAAAACTTGAAAGAAATACCAGATTTGAGGTTTTTTCTTGAAGTTTTTATTACAAGTTGGAGGGTTTGCATCTTGGGCAAATTTCTGGAGCAGATTGGGTCATATCCGACCCTTACATTGCGTAAGGAAGGCCCAAAACCCTCTATTTTATATAAAATACTTCATATTCTGAGATAAATTTATTTTTTGGTGATTTTAATTTATTTTTGGGTGACTATCTTAAATTTGACGGCCAAATGACTGTCATGGAAACCCCATCATGTCTTAATTAGGCAGTTTTCTTAAAATCGCCATAACTTTTGACTCGGGTATCAAATTTTCGCAAACAAGATATCGTTGCAAAGCTGATTCCGAGCAATATCCAGTGGTGCAGGAATTATTATCAGATTTTATTCTTGTAATATTTTGTTTCTGTTTGAAGTCAGATCTCCTATTTGGACCTTAGAGCTCATAATTTTCTGCCAATTTCTTTGATTTTGGTGATTCAAGTTGCGTTTGGAAGGTATTTAGGAGCTCTTTCATTGTGCCCATGCACTTTTCCAGATTCAGCCCCAGGTATTATTTATTCAGTATTTTGCATATTTGGCATTTTGACTTATTAGTTGGACATCTTGACTCTTGGAGAGGTTCTATCAGTGTGGGAAGACTTCATTTGCAATATATATCATATTTGGGAGTTTCTAATTAATATTGAAGGATATTGTCTTTGTAATCTTAGAGATGTATCTCAGTTCATTATGGGGTTTTCATTTCATCCTGTTGTAATTATGTTGAAAAGGGGAAACTATAAACAATGGAGAGATGGCATCATCAAACATCTTAGATGGCTTCATTTGTTGCCCCATTTGTATAATCTTGTTCCCCTTACTGGTACTAACAGTAAGAAATTTGCATGGAATTGCAAAAGGGGTCATGTCTTAGGAGTTATTGCAATGCATATTGATGTTGGTTTTTTGAAAGGTATTGATAATTGTGATTGCCCTCACACTCTTTGGACTAGAATTTGGGAGATATATGGTGATCATGATATTCAACCATTCCCATATGATTTTGTTTCAGATTGTCTTGTGCCTCTTCATTTTTCGGACAAGATACCCTATGATGCAAATACAATGCGGGAGTTTGAATATTTGGACTACTTTGAATCTTTAGATGAGGATGACGAGGGTTCTTCAAATGCTCCTGCTTCTCCATCAAAGACAGTTGATGTACCTTCACCTTTAGTGATTCCTTGTGCAGAGTCATTGATTGGGCTCCTATCTTTCCTATTCAATAGGAACATTCTCATGGTGATGAGTCATTGAGCAGGTCCAATGATTCATTACAAATATCTGATTGTCTTCTTGATTGCGATTCCTATCTATCAAACATTGCATCCTTGTTTGTGGAGTCTCACATTTCAGATTTGGAGGACACATTTGAGGGGATATCTCTCCTATTTGATGGCAACCATTGCACAACAGTTGTCAAGCCATCATGATCTTTGGATATTGTTCAGCATCAGTTTCCATATCATCCTAATTTGTCACCTTCTTCATTGATTGGGCATGTACCTGATTTGATTGTGGCATCTTCATCTTCATCAGGCAAGGAGACACATGAACAGTTTTTAGAGACATCATCAACATCCATATTCATCCTTCCTTCAATTCCTATCCGGAATGGGAAGCATTCCTACACTTGTACATGGTTTTGTTTCTTCCAAAAGGGAGACAAGTTGTTTGTTGACATTTGATCATGTTTTGTCTTCAGGCACTTACCATTTTTGCAGGTGATCACATATTATGGGGGGGCTACATAGTCTCTCTCTTTCCCTCCTATGGGGGGCCTATTGATATTGTATCTATGTGACGAATGGTGTACTTGGTGGGTATCATGGAGTCCTCCATCCTTCCTCACTTATTTGCATTTCATCTCCTTTTTGGAGAGGGGATTTCTTCCCATTGGGTTTTCCCCTTTTCTCCATTTGTGGGAGATTAGTCTTATTTCATCTTCATTTGTAAATGGGTACCTAATATGGCCATCATGTAGTCAGGACCCATCATTCCATTGCATTGCATCTTTCATTTCCTCCCTGAGTTGCACTTATGGGGGGGTGTTAGTGTAATTAATTATTTAATATACCACATGTCATTTAGCATTATTTAATTAATTTCTAGGAAGAAATAATAGGAAAAATTAGTTATACTAAATATCTCCTTCATATATTAGACAAATCTTCCGAAGTATGTTTTGCCTTTTTCAGAAGTTTGTCCATCTTCACATTATCTAGTAGTTGCCAGGTTGTCACATGTTGCACTCGTTAATAAACACCATTTTAATACATCCAACTGTCAGATAGGCTTGAAATTATTAGATTACTTCACACCCTCACCATTAGAGAAGATTCTGCATATCCTCAGAAGGCTATCATTGTTTTTATAGTGTTTAAAATGAAGACCAGCCTATACAATGTTTGAAGACAAAGAAATCAGATTGAGAGAAATGAACTAAGGAGAAGAATAGAGGAGACTCTGCATTTTTGCTTTATCAGGTAGTTCTATGTTTATAGAATCAGACCACCTCTAGGATTAGTTGCAAGATCGCTTTAAAGTTGATTATGAAATAAATTTTTGGTCTGTTGGTGACGCTCATCATTCAATGACAGAATAAAATGTCAAGGACACTTTACCCTCTCTTGAACAAAATCACTACGTGTGCCAAGATTGCAAGAAAGACTACACGACAACTCCAGGGTTCATATGTGCGAATGAGCGACTTTATGTTGGATAGCTTCCTTGGTTATGTATGTTGAAATACAAGGGGGACTTACACTGAAAAATCATTCACAAGCTATGACTCTATATGGACTTGTTTTTCTTGATTTTAACACTGAAAAGTAAGACAAACAAGTCGAGTTAGCCCAGAACTCAAGAGACGGTAAAGACTAGGTGAAACCAATAACAACACTTTGTTTCGCCGCATGAATGACAACTACACAAAGTAAGTGCAATCTTCTAAGGTTGTGCTCAAGATTTTCATACAATGAATAATACCATCAATAAAACAATATTTTATTCAAAGTAGAAGTTAAAGCATCCACAATATAGGCTCAAGCTAACTTTACACATTGAACAAAAATCATTCGTTCAAAGAAAGTATGAGCAAGAGTTTCACCAATTCGTACTATCAAATCTTTCATTCATCTAACAAGCATGCAAATCAAATTTTATTCTAAATTTATTCTATGTTGAAGGAGATATACAACCATGCAACCACTTGATAACAAGAAGGATTCAAAGCAAACTTGCAACATGAACTTTAATTATCCAAGTATAAAACTCTCTTCACAGTATGAAATGAGAGAATAAGAGTTTATATAGAGTTTTGAAAAACAAATGAAAGGTTGAGATCAATCTAAGATCAATGGCGGAGATTAAGACATAACAACCCTAATTAGGGTTTCCCAAAACAACATTAATAGCGAGTGCATGGAGGACAAGTGGCACAAGGAGCTATCTTCTAGGAGGCGCATCCCTATCCCCTTGAGTGTCAGTATGTTCAATGAATTTGGACACCATCAGGCTGACCTCCTCCATCGTGACATGTGGCAGCATATTCACCTTGAATTCCAATCCGTCCAAGTCATCTGCACACTTGGCAAAAGCAGTCTCCCATTCCAATTCTTGTCTTTGGAAGGCATCCCGGATGGACAAGAAATTCAATGCCTTAGTCAAATTCTGCTTCAAGACTAGTCCAGTGATGGCAAAGAAAATCTCTTGAGTTCTGAGCTTTAGACTTTCCAGCTGCATATCATTTTCCCGGATGGTATCGTTCTCAAGTACATCCGCAACTACAAGGAAAATCTTATTTTGAATCTCTCTTATCTGTTCCTCAGCTCTGATACCATTGGCCTTTACTTTTTCTAAGACTTCACTTCATGCAACCAATGCCCAGTACCAAGTGTTGAAATCATATGCAGCCCCTGCTGCAATTACTTTTCCATCAATCAATTCCTGCTTTGGAATTCCTTTAAACACTCTAAGGCACGGGATAATTCTGCCCTGAAGGTTATCCCATGCTTCCGCCATGACTGCAATTCTGGAAAGCAAAGAAGAAGTTTGTCCATAGGCCAATATTAATCTTTCCACAAATGTTGTTGCTTCTTCACTTTTGCTCGTCATCCACTCCTTGGTTTCTCTGGCTGTTACCATTTCTTATTCAAAATCTTTGACTGCTTCCTGCGAAGAATTCAAAAGTGGAGGAGCCACTGAATCGCCTTGATTAAGAGGTTTGGTCAAGTGTTGAATATATTCCTTCAGGTGCTCAATTTCCTTTGTGTATTTTCTTTTCTTTCCTACCTCCTTTTCCAATCTTGCCTTCATGGAAGCGATGGAATTGTCTAAGTCCTCAATCTCTTGACCCTTTGTAGTTGGTCCCAAGTCGATAGTAGTGACTACATACTCTTGAGAATTAATATCTTCCTTTGCCTTGTCGATTGTTGGTACAACAATTTGCACTGAATGGTAGCCTGCTTCATCTCTCTGGATTGTGGAAAACCTCCTGGATGGCTTCTTTGTTAATAACCTTCTCTAATTTGGCCAAGAAATTGGTTGTATCATCTTCTTCTTGAATTTCCACTGGTGCTTTCATTTTCAACCTTTCTTTCAACCAATTAGGAATCGTAGGCTGCTCAATGCCTTCCTCTTCCTGATTACTTTCTTCACATGGACTATCCTAAACTCCTCTAAGAGCGGAAATCATTCCCTCTTGAAATTCTTCACCCAGAATATCCATCTCATATTCTGGTTCAAGTATTTCTGTGCCTGTAGGAGATGGGGGTTCATCATTGTCTTGCTGGATTGATTCAATATTCTCCTCATGAATTGGAAGGAATCCTTATTTCAGCCAATGACTCATCCTTAATAGTTAATACCTCATTCACATTCCTGGACGTGGCAAAATGGGATGGCTCTGATCTCTACTTCTTCTGAACAGGTTCCTCGCTTACAATTTTCTTCCCCTTCGACCTTGTGGAGTCATCAACTACTTCCTTTTCCTGGAATTAGTGCTTTCAATTAGTTCAACACTTTGGGACGCTCCTGCATTCGAAGAATATGATTCCATTTTTCCCATCAAGTTATAAGTGAGGGTCAAATTTCTTCGCCTTAGCCCTTGGACTTGCTGATCAACCCACCACTGTGAATACTTAACAATTGGTCTCATCAAGGTGGCTAGATTTGCGAGCTCTAGTTTTGACCATTTCACAGGAGGAAGAGGCCAATTCTCATCATAGCACGGCTGAACATATTCTCCATCATCCTCTAACTGGTCAAGCACACAGAAAAGCTCGATTGTTCTGATCAAGCTTACTGGCAATCTAGACCATAGTCTTTTCTTGATATCAAACTCATTCGTAGCATTTTCCCAAAAATCCTCCAAGTCTACATTATGTTTGTACTTCTTTCCATTCACTATCCCAATAAGGTTGTGAGGATCAAAATCAGCCCTAGACCAGTAAGATGTGAATGAATACCACTGCATTTCCAACTTGGCACTCTCGGTTGCCTGTGTCGTTGGGCAAGACTCCATATTTCCGATGAAAAATGGAAAGGAAATGGCCGCTTTCTGCTTTGTTCTCTAGAAGCCTTGATATGTTTCCAATTGTCTAAGGACTTCGAGCAAGACCATTCTATTGGTAAGGTAAATCCAAAGTTGGTAAGGACATCCAGTAAATCCTTGAACTCTTATATACGTGAATCTTGTATACTGGATAAACTAGGATCCATACTTGCTTATCAAGCTCTTGGCCTCCTGAGTGAGCCTTTGATGAGTTCCTCCCTGCAATATCTTGGTGATGTGCATCAAGAAGGCATCATTTACCCTTCTAAAGTGGGTCTTCTTGCTAAGCTGCAGTTGTGGATAACAGTCATAGGACTTAAACTCATTTTCTCCATTACCTACCACGCCTCTGCAAATCAATCCTGTGTATTTGTAATTTCTAGCCAACAAGTACACAATGTAGGAGCTCATGTAAAAGGACTTCGTCCTTTTCAAATCTTTTAGCTGTTCATCAAGATTATTGCTGATTATCCGAGACCAATTGAACATTTTAACACTTGAGGTGATCTCATCAATAAAATAGTACATCCAGGTTTCAAATGGCGTACCTTGAGGGCTGCCCATTACTCTGTTTAATAGCAAAATGATGTCACCATACTCCTCTTTGAAGTTAGTATGAAGCAACTTCTTTGGCACTTTCTCGAGGGAAGGCCTTGGCTTTTCTAACCACAACTTATTGACATTTGTTGCACAGAGCTCAAGCTGGTCCTCATAAAGTTTTTTGGTGTCTTCTTTGGTTTTATAGGAAGTCCGGTTGTAATTTGGTATCCCAAATGCTTCCTGAATGGCCAACTCTCCAAGGTGAGCCAATACTCTTCCATCTAGTGCAATAATTTGTCTTTCTTGTGCATTGTAATGTATGGCACACTCGATCATCAACTTAGCACACTCCATAGCCGGTAGAAATCCAACTGCTTGGACAATGCCATTTCTCATCATCCAATGAGCAATAGGTGTTGGCAGGAATCCATCTTGCCCATACATTCTCCTTTTGAAATCCTTGAAATCCACGTGCCCAAGGTTGGTGTCTGTGACATTTTTCCACTTGGAATTGATCTTTGACTCCGGCTATACTCCTTTATTGGCGAACTTCATCTAAGCTTTTCTTTAAGGTCCTCCTTTGGTGGTCATCAACCTGCAACAAACAGGAAGAAAATTACATTACTTTTAAGACCCTAATTTTGATTTTTTTTTTTGGACCTTTTGCTTGAAAATTTCACTTTCAGTCTGTGAAAAATCAGACTGAAAATGGAAGAATTTGGCTAAACACCCAGCAAATTTTGCAAGAATAAGTGAATAAGACAGAAGAAGGATTAAATAAATCAGTCAAACTCAGATTTTGAACCTTCAAATCTATATTTTTGATTGTACATTTGTCTTTAATTCTGAAATTTTGTCTCTAACTTAGAAAAAGCACATTATTTTTTGGAAATTATGTCCTTCAACTCAGAAATTTTAGTTTATCTTCAAAAGTCCCCCTTCAAAATTATCTTTTGCAACCTTGAGAGAGCCAAAACCTTTTCACAATCGAACTTTGGAGAGAATGAATTGAAAGTGACAAGTTAAACTTAATATAGAGTTGAAGAGTTCGATGATTTTAGCAACTTCATGTTTTTCTTTTAGATTTGTCGAACCTGGATTGTTTTATTTCCTCCAAAATGGCAACTTAATCTTCATTGAAAATTTTCAAGAGAAAGTTTCTAATTTTCACCATGGCGCCACCCTTAGCCAAAATATCCTTTCTTTGAACGAGTTGGCACAAAATCTTCTAGATTCTTCTTGAGTTTCAAAATTTTCCTTAGTGTTGGATATTTTGAAAATTTCTTTTGAGTGTTGGAAAAAGATAAAAATATTCTAAGTGTTGAGTTTTATTTTTCCAATCTTTTCAAACTTGATCATCTTTCAATTATGGCGAACTTTCATTTTATCCATTGCGAACTTGATTGTCTTCATGCCAATTTTACCTAGGCGAACTTCATGGTTGTTGCGTCACTTTTCTTTCTAGCTGGGTGGATTTTGCTGTTGTTTGGACGTCTTCATGTCACGTTTGTTTTAGGTCGAACTTTGGCAATGTCATGCCAAAGCACGACGGACTTGGCACATCCTTTGCCATCTCCCCTTGATTTCTTCTTGGTGGATTTTAGCATGGTTTAGTCATTTTGCTTCGTGCTAGGGCGGAGTTGGAGTGCTCTTGGACAAGGCGGAGTTCAGCAGGCATTGGACATTGCTAGGGTGGACTTCATGAGTCCTTGGACATTGCAAAGGCGGACTTCATGAGTCCTTAGACATTGCAAGGCGGAGTTGGTAGGTGTTGTGCCATGTTCTTTGTTCTAGGGCAGACTTCATCAACCCCATGCCATTCCCTACCTTGGGCGGACTTTGAGCTTACCTTGTCATGCTTGGGCGGAGTTTGAGCTTACCTTGCCAAGTATGGGCGGACTTTGAGCTTACCTTGCCAAGTGTGGGAAGACTTTGTAGATTAGTAGGCCATGTTCTTCAAACCATGGCGAACTTGTGGATGGCCTAGATATTGCCTTGTCTAACACTTGGATGAATTTCTTGCTAACACCTCACGTTTATCTAGAACATCTGGAACAAAACCTCGCTTGGAGATTTTCCCTTGCTTTTCATACTTGGAGACACAAATTTTTTGATTATGAAGATAGGAACGTTGTACCATGACCTGAGGGACCCAATCCTAGGTCAACTTTCAAAAAAGCTGAAAAAAAGCAAAAAGCAGGCCAAAAAAGCTGCTTCCCAGATTGGTCCCAAAGTGCCAAAAATCAAAAAAGCAAAAAAAGCAAAAAGCAAAAAAGCAGAATCCCACAAAAATAGGAAGGTGTCAGAATTGACCCTAAGCAATGGCGTTTTTCGTCCTCCGGGCCTTCTGAGCACTTTGACGATGTCCAAACACTGTTATGAGCCTGAATTCCCTATTTGACTCAAATGATTTCTCAAAACCCTAACTCCAAACTCTCAAAGAAATGGACTTATGAAATTGCAACGCTAAGACAAAACCCTAAAAAGCAAACTACTGGGGGTCCCCATTTGCAATGGGGTGATGTGTGAAATAGGTCACAACAGGTCCCAAGTGGGTTCTCCTTAGTTTTGTGCAAGGTCTTGGCCCAAGACACTATACCCGACCTCGGTCTAGCCAGGGTTATTGCAGATTGTTAGTTTGATAGGATCAGATTTAAATTAAGCAGAAATATAACAACAATGAACACAATAACACAACAAGATACCCTGGGAAAACCCTCCTTCTTGAGGGAGAAAAACCCAACAACAAATATATCACATATATATTTAATAAAAGAGCAGCACATCTGCTTTACAATGAGGCCAATCACAAGGCCAATCTGATATAAAGATGATAGCATCACACTTGTGCAAATACGCAGCCAAGAATAATATAGAACTCCAACAAATATCAATCTGCTGTAAGTATCGAACTTCCTTCAGATTGTGCGAACTCCACTTTAACAAAATACTACCTCTAATGAAGGAGAAAGCACCGCTTATATATACAACATAATGAAGACTTCTCCCAAGAGATGCGTCACTTGAAATATGCTAACCAATTTTTTTGAAAGATTTACACAACATAAACCAGCACTAGCCAACTTGATTAGCATTAGCTCCAAATTGAAATCCAAATTGAAAAGATCTCAATGCCAAGAATGCACACTCAATCCCAAGGAAGGAGAGGTGTTGTCATATGGTGGAGTAATTACAAAACAATAACTTGAATTGAAGCAAACTCAACGTCAAGAATGTGCACTCAAGATCCCATTGAGGGCGAGGTGCTAACATATAATGGAGTTATTAAATGAAAACTGAAACAAATAGGCGGATAACCAGCCATGAAGAAATCCGCTCAACCACTTAAATAGTGGGGGGAAGAAAACAACATAATCCAGACTAATTCCTCCGCTGCGGCGGGCATCCACTAAACAGTGGGAATTCTCCACTTAATAGTGGGTGATAGAAAGTAAATACAAATCAGATTCCTCCACACTGGCGGTAAACCATCTAGGGGTTATGATATTTTCATTAAAGATCACAAGTAAATGCAGTAAATAAATGGTTGGATTAGTACTACTAATTCTCAACCTTACAATTAAGAAAAACTGCAAATTACAAGTGTTACAATAGAAGAATGAATGCAAATATGTGAAGGATGAATTTAGCTAGTTTATATAACTCTCAAAGACTGAAATTGAAGCCAAATTCTGAACTTATTGAAGTCTGATAATAAAAACCAGCAAACTGAAACTGTAAACCAGCAACCTGTAAAACAATGAAATGCTCATAACTCTTTCAATATACCTCTGAATTGAATGAAACGAAATGCAAAGTCTCTTTGGAGGATAGGCGCCCAAACTCAAACCACAAAACTGCATCAAAACTCAAGATATTATTTTGCACGAATCCCAATGCACTCTCAAGATGGTACGACCCTCAAGAGGGGCGATTTCTCTTGCTAAAAATCAAATACTTGGAATTAAATTCTGAAATTCTCCAAATATGGTCGCCATTAGCATAGAATTGCAAGGATCAAATACCCATAACCAAAATAAATTCACATCAAAAGCTGTAAATGAAAAACACCTTCAGCTGTGTATACATCAGCAACATTAAAACTGAAATTCTCACCAAAATTCACCAACTTTGAAGCACAATCTGCTAGTCTAATTGAGAAGCAGCAATAAGACCAACTAGGTGTTGTCTTTCAAACACGAAATTGGATTGGAACTAGGAGGTAAGCATCCCTTGAAGTATTAAACAAGTTGTCATTTTGACAGCATAACATTAGCATAAACATTGGATGATAAAAGCTGGAGCAAAACTTCTCTTTTATAGAAAAAGAGGTGACTTTTCAAATTCCCAAAACTCCTCCAAGAAAGGGACGCCAAAAGTCCCCTTTTGAAATATTTTAAAATTCAAAATATTAAATCCTCCTTTAGAATGGCGTCCACTTCAAGGCACAAGAAAACTTTATTAAATATTTAATATCTCCTTCATGAGGGCATCCCCCTTCATGGCCACCTTTTAAACACAACTTAAAGTTAATGAACTAGGCCAAGGGGTCAACTTGAAATTAAAACATTAATGCCTTGAAATATATTATTTCACCAAAATAATGCTTTTTTAAAGCCAAAATCAAACCCAAGCAACCGCTCCAACTAAAAATGACTTAATGAAGGCTGACAACTGAACCACTGCCAACATTAGTATTTACTAAAAATAGTAAATACCTAGAAATGCCACAAACCTCCAAGCAAGGAAACCCTAATTTCACTTCTGATTAGCCTACAGATTTCCGGAAATAGGCTATCAGTCACAGTAGAGCATATGGCCAAAATGGGGACATTACATCACTTCACAAGAGGTTGGCCTCTCTATGAAAGGTTGTCTCACACAAAAGTTGGCCACATTAAATAAGATGCTATTTGATAATTTAAGTGAAGCGCCTCTTCACAAGTCAATAAATAAATAGCCGAAGGCTATATGCCATTTATTGTTCATTAAATAAATCACGGAAGTATGGAGCCCACGGCTGAACATCAACACAGATAACGGTAAAGAGATCTGCACTCAAATTCCTAGGTCTTCTTTGATATTTATAGCAATATCCCTCTTGTTGTGACGCAAACTTGCTAAAAGTCAGAATTCCAACCAACTCATCATATTTGGCCATCTTTTATATGTTAATATTTTCGAGATGCAAGATTCATCTCATAATTATAGCTTATATAGGAGCTAACATATAAGCCTTTATGGTTCTTAGGTTACCTAGGAGTCAGCAAATAATGTTAATAGCCTCAATCCTAGGGGATTCACTCAAGCCAGCATATAAACTTAATTGACAACCTTAGTTCTTAAAGAGGTCAACTAGTGTTAGATATGGTTTTGAATTCAAGCCAATATAGTTTAGTCGAAGTAGGACAATGCAGCCAAAATGCAATGTCTTGCATGCTACTTAACTATCAAGCATATGATAGTTTTATGTTGCATAAAATTGATGACTCACACCAATAGATTAATATTTTAGTTTTTACATATAATAATGAGAAGATTTGACCATTAAGAGTTAATTTGAAGTTCTTATGTAAAAAAGATGCATAAAATATACAGTAGATATTCCCCAAATATACAGTTTGCATATGTTCTTTCATTAAATACTACATAGTTAATAGACCAATTTTACTATCAATGACCTTGCATTTAAGGAGAAAATAAATGTGATAAGCCTATTGGAGGTTCTACAATTTGTGCATAGTACTACAAGAGTTGATGTGGCTCACTTTGACACCATTTCGTTAATATTTGATGATATATTTTTTATTACAACAATTTGGTTCCAAATTGTAGAGAGACAATTATAGCGACAATGCTGTTTTGCAATAACAGTTATTACAGGGCTATCACGAGAGATGGACAAAAGCAATCTGTACTAGCCTAGCTTTTATAGGATCCTAGTCCATCCATAATGAGTTTAGATTGATTGTGAAACTAATCCTTATTTAATATTTAAGTGAATGGGCATGTTTGCGCATTTCCTATCTATGGTTTGTACTAGTTTTTGTTCTAGTACAGTAGATATTGATGCAGTGAAAATTTCTAAATTTGCTGAAATCTTTTTGCTAATGAAGGAGTTGATGTATTTATGATATTGCTCAAAAATATATCTATAGGATTGCATGCTTTTGTGTGACGGTGTGCAATACCAGTTCAATTTTTTAAGTTCAACTGAGTATCAATCTTGGTGCAGAAGAATATCTGAAACAAGGTCGTATAACTTTTTGAAAAAGAAAAAAATTAAATGAAAGTTTCAGGCAACTGTTACAGTGCCATAAATATTGCTGCTTTGGCTCCAACAGTTTGTTTCAGAACTCAAAACCAAACTCGAATGATTGTGGATCTAATCACTGTATAGAATTAAAAGGCAATCAACAACATTATGACTTTCTTATTGATGGTATATGCTAGTTTAGGTTTGGTTGCGTTCTAGGTGAGTAGATATGCACACTAAGTGAAACTTGAATTGTTTAAAACTTTTTGAATAGCAAATGAACTGTATTCATGTTATTTTTCAAAAATAGAACTAGGCTACTTGTTGATGGGTGTTCTGACACACAAACTTATTTAGTGTAATTACTCTCTTGAAAAGGGTACAAGGCCTTCCAAGGTTCAGCATTCCGGTTAGGGCATGCTGGATTATTAGCTTTGAAATGAGAGTTAAGGTCAATACCCACAAAGTTGCTGGTTTTCTAGTTTACAAGTCTAAGGAATGAAGATAACTGCTTGCACAAATAAACAAATTCTTGACTAATTCAACCATAAATAATACATATGTACATGCCCCTTTTTATCCAATTTCCTTGTGCACTTAGTTTACAATATTTAATAAAGAGGAAATTGTGGGTGATGGAAGATAGTTTGATAGGAAAAAATTTATTCATGGATGGTGGAAAATGCCTGAAAGTGTTTTTTGTTTTGTCATGAAAGCTATCCAAATCACTAAGTGAACTAGAAGACATATATCACAATTTATTCCAAAGCAGGATGTCATCACCTGCCCTCAATGTCTAACAAGGCATGGAACACTATGAATGGACTAATGTGATGGAAATGGATAGTTGAGGGATGGGGAGGATAGCCATTATGCAAATGGATCTAGGATAAGGGATTTGACTTCCAAGGACTATCTCACAATGGGATAACATGTTTTACCCAAGTTAACTATTTGGATAGTGCTATGTAGGTGATGGTATGGCATGGGATAGTATGTGGTCAAAAGAAATGACAATGCCAAGAGTTTTCCCAAAACATGTCTAGAAGTTTGTGCCCCTAGTCTTTATCAAGATCAAGGTGGATAGAGAAGATGGATGAAAATGGAATGGATTGGATGGATAGTGATGTTGGGATAAAATAATATGATGGATGAGAAAAGATGCTCCTAATTGGGATGGTACACTTAGATAATTGATTTTTGCACATGACGTCCATGAATGGGTTTTCATCATGGTAATTGTCCAAAGTGCCATAAGAATGGTTTTCACTATTGGATGAAATATTTCTCTTTAATTTTTATTTTTTATTTTTTTTATTTTTGCTACACATGGCACTTGTAAGCAAGTTATCATCATGGTAATTGCCTAAGGCGACACTGAAGTGGTTTTCACCATTAGATGGATTATTTTTCTTTACTTATTTTTTGAATGATCATCAACCATGTGGGACCACTTGGTGGTGTTGATGTAGATGTTGCTGTCATAATATGCAAATAATGTCTTGCCTTGAGGAGTTGCTTTGCCAAGATTAGGGCACTTGTATATAGCCCATGGATGTTATTTTGATCCTTGTTGATATCAAGGTTGGTTTTATCTAAATGCACACATCTTGATAGAGTGCCATTAAAGTCCTTATGGTAAAGTGTTGCTGCCAAGACACGGTGAATGTGGGATTTGAAATTCTAAGTGAGATGTTAGATTTTGATGGGGGTTGGGAGACATGGATGAATGATTTGGTAGTTTGGATGTAGGATTTTTTATTTTCCAAACTTGGGATGGTGGACAATGGATTGCGGATGTCAAATTTGGGGTATGCTTAGGACCAATAGTTTTATACACTTGCATGTTGGTATTGAAGGTTGTTTTGAAGGAGGTGGACACTTTGATTGATGGAAGGCCTTTTTTGATGTGGTTCCATAGTTTCATTGACTATTCAATTTGGATTTGGATTGGATGCTTTACATAATCCAATTTGCTTTGAGATCCATTTTGACTTTATGTGTCCACTTCGACTTTTGAATGCATTAGCTTCATAAGTTTGATTTTGATATTTTTCTTTGTAAGGATTTTTCTTTTGTTGAATGCCTATGCAATGCTCACCTCCCAGCTAGAATTAGGGTGCCCGTCAAATTTACCCTGATAACTTTTAAAAAAAAAAAAAGGGATGGGGAATTGAGAAAAACAAAAATTAACAAGTTGTGGGCACCCAGCTCATTTAATAGTTAACATTCATAAACGTGTCATGCAAAATACAATAGCCAAACAAAAACTATGAGAAAGGTCTGGCTTCCATAACATCATCGTATAGACAAAAAAGTTATTATTGTCCTCACCAGACTTGAAGCTGTATTTATATATTTTTAATATAATATATTTATTAAATTATTATTTATAAAATTCTAACTTATTTATTTATTTTTAATATATTAATATAGTTATTATATATATACAAACCTGTACCGTAACATATTAAAACATCTGCTATATTACATATCCAAACTTCAAACCCATACCTAGATCAAAACCTGAACCCGAACTGGCAACTTAGGTAGCAAGTGGGTTTTATGCAGCAAGTTTAAGGTTGATGGAATGGTAGATAAGCACAAAGCATGATCGGTAACAAAGGGTAATGATTTAATTGCCAGCATAAACTATATAGAAACATTTGCTCCAACTGCAAGGATCTTAATGATCAAAATGATGCTTGCACCTGCAACAACATGGATGTAAAGTGCACATGTACAAGAATATTGTATCTTAAAAAATAGAGATCTAGAAGTAAAGATGATTTAGTCTTTGAAAATGAAATGAGCACTTAGTTTGCAAGCTGATCATGTACCTTTATGATTTGAACAAACCTTTTGAACTTGGGACATCAAGATTGATGATCATTTGCAATAAAGTATGCTCTAAACTCTAAAAGAAAATTTTCAAATTCAAATTTGTTCTGAAAATGAAATGAAAATAGTTTTGTGATTCTTGGTACTTGAGTTTTAGTTTGGTGTTCATTTTTTTGCTTAGTAAATTCCTCTTATGGAGAGTTATTTGTTTTGTGTGTCATAATGAGGGGTATCTCTTCCATCAAATTTGTGCAAGGCTTACAGTTCCCTATCCATTGGGATATGACACATCTAGATTTGGATGTGTTAGTTTACCTTTTTAAAATAACATACCTCCTAAGAATTTGAACATAGGGCTCTACAATAATCTTCCATATACAAATTAAAGAATACACTTACAAAGTATGTATTACAATAATAGGAAATTACATTTTTACTAATAATTCCTACACTGCTATAGCCACATGATGAGGGCCCTTGTTGAATAACATTGCATTAAATACTACATTTCTCATATTGTTTCAAAGTCTCTTTGATAAGATGACTGATAAATTACTAGACCTAAAAAGTAGAAAGTATGTGCTACTTATAAAAGTTACATTATCACTAGAGAAAGTTAAGGTAAAAGGCCTTATAGGAAAAGGGTCCTTCAATATACTGAAATTTAAATTTTTGTTTAAATATTAACCAAAGGGATAACTTGATTGCTATCATAAAAACATATTATATAATTTAAATATGTTAAATGGCATTTCTTGTAGCATATGTTTTTTAACCTCAAGTCTCTAATATATTAAATTGAAAGACATAATATATTAGATATTTAACTGGAAAGACATGATATATTAGATATTTTACTGGTGGATGGCTATGTTATGACAAAATCTGCATAACACACTAAATATGTTTCAGAGTTTTATAAATGATGTTTCTGAGCAAGATTGGGTACAAAACCTTTAATTTTGATACTCATTTATGATAATTACCTTAATGCACTTTCTACTCTCATTGTTAACTTTTGTATTAATTTTTTCTTAACTTTTTAAATTTGTATCCTCAAAAAAATTATATCTTAGTAGCTTAACCTCTTCATACCTAATCTTCTATAGGAGATATCATTATTCTATAATAACACAAATTAAAAATGATTAAGAAAGTCTTTAATGTAAGTTTTAGTGCAATACATTGGCAATGCTTTAATTCTATTACAGAAATTTGTTGTATAAATCTTGTCACACTTATATCATCTTATTTAATTATATTTGGCAGCACTTCTTTTTGTTTGTATATTTTTATTGATAATTTGTTTTTGTTACAGAAATTTTCTTAAATTGATTGTTCGTGACAACCACCACGTGTAACTTAAAAGAGTTTATCTATGGAGCTTGCACTCTACATTGTTATAGTCCAAGTGGATTAAGTTTCAAATTGGATAGTTCAAACAATTGAATTTTTGGTTAGATGACCATGTAATTCTCTCAAATTTTGATATGTTCTTGCATTGTGATAAGGTACGCTAAAATAGAAATAGCAGTTTCTTTAAGGAGCATCAACTCCTCACAAGTTAAAATTATAGAGTGCACATTTAATGCCTTGTTAATTGTAGCAAATCTTTCCTTTCACTTTCACATTTTTATTTTGTATTTAATCTTTTTATAAGCATTTTTTATATAAATAAATTGCATCATGTTATCTTAAACATAATATTGTTAATATTATATTTTTAAGTTTGTTTTATTTTGAATTAAATTATCAAAATTATAATTATTTTTTATTAATCAACATAGGTTTTGGGGTTGAAAATCTTGTGCTTCAAGTTGTATTGTTAAAGGGGATTTGAACTCATATCACCTTAACAATTTACTTGTTTAGAATTACATCATTACTCTTTTGATAAATAATAATAATAATTATTGACATTTTCTTATAATTAGTGTGTTAACAATGGTCCTGTTTACACAATTTTAATATAATAATCATCTAAATAGTGTGATCGATAGTTATTTTCTTATTTAGATAATACTATATAATTAACATGATATTGTGGCTTAACTTGCTTAGGAGATTATTTAGATTGTAAAATTTCCAATTTATAATTTGATTCAAGCCCAAAATGTTTTAAAATAAACAAAAAACCATTACAACTTTTAGAAGGAAACTAGTTTTATTTTATTTTTGATAAATGAGATATTTCTTTGGTGCTCTCACGCATAAAACAAAAAACTCAATGCATACCAAAACCTTCAAGCATTATACAAAAAAAAATTACAACTTTTAAAATAAAACTAGTTTCATTTTTTTGATAAATGAGAGATTTTCTTTGGTGCCCTTACCCATAAAGGAAAACACTCAATACACACCAAAATCTCCAAGAATAAATTGGACCCTTAGGGAGACAAGGATAATATGTCAAGTCAACATAAATGCCCACTTGTTGTAGCAACCACTCTCAATCATCTGCTCTCGGTCATCTCACAACATAGATATACAAAAAAGGTCCATCTAGCACTATCACTAGAACTTTAATATAAGCTATCTTTGACCATTGTAATGGCTTCTTTACAACTCCTAATGCCACTCCAACTTTAGATTCAATTGTTATTTAAATGTTACCCGCATGATCCCCTATTGGTTCATGGTGAATGACCACTTCAGGCTCCACTATCGAATGTCAAAGTGCCCCATGAAAGCCTCTTAGTTAAAATTGGAAGGGTGATCAAGCTAGAGACGTTAAGACACCCATCCTAATGCATCTATTGCAACTCTTTCATATACTTAGAGAAATCCTTGCAAAACTATTCGAACACAATATCTTATTTTGAAGGTGGTTTAGATAAATTCGTGCAAAACTATTACAACAATATCTTATTTTGAAGGTAAACCACCTCCAAATTAGTTTGCAAGTGCAACAAGTAATCTTTTACTACCTTATTCTTCATCACCTTTGCTAGCACATTTGCTTGTAACTCATCTTCCTCATTGTTGGAAGAATCAAATTCATCTTTTAAGATAAAGTGTAACACCCATTCATACACAAACTCACTTTGGATAATCCTTACCAACTTAATTTGAAAATCTCTTGAAATGGAGGCCCTAGTCTTATGCTTTTTAGTATTTCCAACCATATTTGCTCCCAAAACAAAAGTAATCATTTTCAAAGTGGCAAATGATTCTATGAAAAACACATTTTTGAACCTGTAGTTTGAGTTTGGGTTACCATAGGGAAAGTCATAGATAATGCCAAGCCACCTCTTTCCATCCATCTCAAAGCCACTAAAACCTCATGCCACCCCCTCAAAAAACAACTTGGATAAAATACAATGGAAAGAACAATAAAAAAGAGGTCACATCCCACACATATCAAACGAGTCACCTTAGTTCTAACATTACTCTTGTCTCTATTGGTGTTTACACATGTTAAATAGACTAGAAGAGGAATTCAAAGTAGAGGAAAACCATTATTGCCTCATGGGTGAGAAAACCATCCATAGAGGTAAAATGGGTAAGAAAATGACTATGCCTACTATTGATAGTGGAAAAGGAATTTAATGTAGTTCAAATGTTGATTCTAAAATTTATTACACTACACAAAAGGTTAGTTTTACTCTTATGACACAATAGTAAAATAGGTAATTGAAATTGTTGATGTATGACTATTTTGATTCATGAGCAATCCTACATCACCTAAAAACAAAATAAGGTAGATTGAGATGAAAATTGAGTTTTCTCTATATTTCTTGGTGAAATGGCATGATTGGGTGGATATGAGGGTCAAGGAATTTTCCAATTCACTTCATTAATGGTAGAGAATAAGTTGACAATGTCAGAGGGTAGTATACTTATGAAAAAGATGTAGGAACTTCTCAAAATGACAATTCCAATCAAAACACAAAAGGGTGAGCATTTTTCAAGAGGAAGAGTTTATTAAGGAAGAGGAAGAGATAGAGGGTTCGTTGGATCTTGCTATAGGTGTGCATAAGTGACAAGATGTTTATTAGTCCACAAACATAGTAAGTTAGCAATAGAATAATTGGGGCTAGAAATCACATTGTTCAAGCAAATTAAGAGAGTTGAGAATCTTGTATATTGAAGAGTATTTAGAACCACATGCAAATTTAGAGGTAGTTGTTGCAAAGTTATTGTTGATAGTGTTTATATAGACAATTTGATATTTAGTGAAATGGTAGAGAAGTTGGGGTCTTAGTTGCAAAGGGGCACCAAATTGAAGTAAATGAATAGTGTCTAGTGAATTTGATGATTGATTCTTATAATGATGAGATTTTATGTGTTGTTATGCCTATGGATGTTTGTCATGTCTTGTTAGGAAGTCCTTGGAAATTTGATAGGGATGCTATATATCACGGTAGAAAGTACACATACGCTATTATGAATGATGGACAAAAGCTTATGCTTAAGTCCATTCAAAGAAGAAATGAAAGAAATAGACACTAGTACTACAATGTGTGAGCACAAAAAAATAATTTTAAAAAGATAATAGAAATTAGGAAAGTGGATGGAGGGGGAGAAATTCCACCAAAAGTGAAAGAACATATTGAAATTCCTTTCACGAAATTGGCATGAGTACAACCCTAAATGGATGGGTAAGTTGAGTACAAGTGATTTGTAAAGAAGTTTTGGGTATATGCATGAATTACATAGAGGTGAAACATGATTTAAAGAAGAGCACCATAAGTGAGAAGGAACACACTTATTTCCAAACAAGGGAGCAAAAGCTTGACTTTTCACAATATTACAACAAATGATTATGAGATAAAGCTCCTAGGACTAGAGAGATTGCTAGTCTTCACAATATTGGAAATTTGTCATTATTACGAGGGTTAGACAAGTGCAACAATCAATATAAAATCAAGTTTACCTATGGAAGGTTGAGTACAATGGTTTCCTTAAAAAGGTGAAGAATAAGATGAAACAATGAATGGGAAGACAAGGAAGGTAATAAATATTTGGTGAAGAGAAGAAATAAGGTGAATGTAGAAACAACTTGGATAGAATAAACATGGAATCTTAGCCCCAAAATTAAAAAAATATTCACAAGCCACAAGCTCATTGTACATTTCACTTACATGTTTTTGATGCAAAAACATTCGAATTCGCAAGCAATCCTACATTACCCAAAAACAAAATATGGTAGGTTGAGATGAAAATTTGGTTTTGTGAATGGTTCTTGGTAAAATGGCATATTTGGGCAAATCAGAGGGTCAATAAATGTTCTAGTTGAATTTTATATTGGTAGAAATGTATATTGCATCTTTTGTAGCCACTAATTGTTATAAATTTTCACAACTTACAAGTTATTATTGTAGCCACAATTGTTGTCTTTGTTAGCAACATTGACACACTTTAGTAACAACTTGTGAGTCACTTCGATAGCAACGCCTTAAATAAGCTTGTGAGTAAATTCAAGCGCATCATGGCCTCACTTTGATCACACTATAATTTTTTCTTAACTAAGTCAAATTATATAGCACAATGTGAAGACTCTTGGTAGAGGACATCTTTAATGACATGGATATCTATAAATACTTGGTTGTGCCTTTGTCCAAATTGACTTCTTCCATAAAGCTCCAACTTTGATATGGGTCATATGGTATTATTGGTTGGTATTTTATTCTCTTAGGAAATTTGTTAAACACTTGGTAGCTATCAAAGTTTTGCCATGGCTTTAGCTAGGATCAAGTAGGCTAGTTAGATAGTAATGAACAATAACTCATCTTGGGGCTAATAGCTCAACAAGACATTAAAATTCATTATTTTGGGTAGCAAAATTGTGTATCATGATGGGGTTTGTCCTCCAAGTTTCCATGTGACATTTTGACTAGTTGAATCAACAAAAAACACCTTTGTATATTGCAAATATGGGCAATAAATAAGCAAGTAGTATTTTCTAGAAGAAAATGTGCCCTAATTTGTAAGAAAAAAATTCACACTAAGGAAGTTGAAACAAGCATGTTGTTTGTGTGAGAAGAGGTTCAATATTTTGAACACAGGCCATCAAGGAAAAATAGGGTAAGTAGGAAAATAATATAGAAGGAAGCTTAGTAGGAGAGAGCTTATTCACCATATAACAATTTTATGTCATGTTTAGTTTGTAATAGTTAATGTTTTATTCATTCTCATTCAATTTGTAAGTCATTAAAGACTTTCTTTCATTTCAATACAAACATATTTTTTATTGTTATTCCATTTAGTTTTTGTATGTGATTGTGCAAAGTTCATAAGGCTGCTAGGTTAGGTTGTCTTTAATTAGACACCTCAACCTAAATTGCACCAAATATTTAGCATTAAGGTTCAAGTCAAGGGTGTTGATGTTGATGTATTTTCAATTGTTGATTCCAACCTAACCCCATTTAACAAAATTAAGTTAGAAAACTTGGTATTGAAACTTAACACCCAAGCCTTATTCCATGGATTGGATAAAAATGTTGTTGATTTTTCCATTAATAAGTAATGTAGATTGAAGTTTGTCACCGAATTTTGTGCCTTGGGATGTATGTGGAGTTATTCTTGGCAACCCCTACATATACTACAAGAAAGGCCTATACTACTAAAGGACCAACAAGTACCACTTA
The DNA here is from genome assembly GCA_007258455.2 of Sequoia sempervirens. Lineage (NCBI taxonomy): Eukaryota > Viridiplantae > Streptophyta > Pinopsida > Cupressales > Cupressaceae > Sequoia > Sequoia sempervirens. The sequence goes on along the minus strand of VDFB02373365.1, from coordinate 57,739,513 downwards.
TGAAATTGTGGATAGTGCTTCATATTGAATTCTTACAAGGGAAAGAAGGAGTAGCCCAAGGTCTTGAATCTCGGGTTAAGGAGAATGTTAAGTGGAAGAACTTGGATTATTCCTCTTGCATAACAAAAAGAATATTGGTATGGTACATTAATCTAATTTTGACATGTTAAATAGTGGTTTTCTAGTGTCTGTATGGGTGTTCATAGTCATGTTAGGATTCTAAAAAGCTTTCAAAAACTAACTAGAAGAAGAATTCAAATTGTTCTTGGGTGTTTTCTATCATTTACATCATTTGACCAATTCACTACTTTTCAATAGTCACAAAACCACAACATTTGCATGAAACTGTAGCAAAGATTATGAAACCACTCCTTGTCTAAAATTGGTAGTTTCACACAAGCATGAGATACTCCATTTTTCTCCAAATTCCCAATGTCAAATGACTAAAAGCCTACTTCATGTGTCTTTAATTTGTATCCCACCACCCCAATGAAGTCAACTAATCATTTTTCTAATCAATTTACCATGAAAGAGTAACCCTACAAATACTCTACCCACCCCATATATGTGGGGTTCAACTTTGTTTGACTATTGATTATTGCAATGCATAATGATTTATGTCCAATACAAATTCCATGGGCAGCAAGTAGTTCCTTCACTTTTACAAATGTTAAAATATGGTGTAGAAATCTTGTTCAAACACTAAGTATATTTTCTTGTCATCATTCAATTTCTTATTACATAATGTTGTCAGTATTCCTAGCTAAGAACTACAACGATTATAGTTCCACTAGCATTGCAACCAACTTGGAAAACCTTGCTAAAATTAGGTTACAACAATACTAGCTCATATTTTACCTTCTTCAAGAGTTCAAAACTCTTAGCAGTACCGATAGTCCATTCAAACCCATTCTTCCTCAATGAGTTAGTGGCACACAAATACCATTGAAGTTTCTAAAGAAATTTTTATATAATCTTGCCAACCCATGAAAATTTTGAATTCTACAACACTCTGTGGTACTAGCCATTTGACTATACTAAAGGATTTCAAAGATAGTGGGTGAGAAGGATAATAGATCTCACTCTTGCTAGAGCTTTTCTACCTAAATCTAGATTTATTCAAGGTAATAATTGTCTTCCATTCTTTTATTTCTAGCTCGTGTTCCTTGATGATCAATTGATTCTTTTAAATGCTTAAACCACTATAATACTTAAGTTGTTTAATTTATAGTTGACAAAATACAAAATGAATGATCCATCCTAATTAACAAATCAAAACCTTCAACCACCTTTTACACTAACAATAGTCTTAATTAACCACTAACAAAAAATAATATTTTTTATAGAGTCAAAATGCATAAATGAACTTACCTTGACCTTGAATTTGTTGAGAATTTATTACATTATTTATAATTCCCTGCATAACATAGATCATTGACAATGATTTTCTCAATGTTATCTAACTTTATATGATAGTAAATGTCTTGTGGTTTTATCACCATATGACCTTTGAATATTAATTTTTAAACTTTCACCATTTTGAAGGGCATTCAAAATGAGGTTGCAACTAGCTGAAACATTTTGTTCAGCCAAAGGTGATGGATCATTAGTCTATAATCTTTTCAAATATGTACTTACATATTTGAGATCACAATTTTGCTAAACTTGTTTTTTATTTCCATGACTTAGTCAAGATTATTTGATTTAATAAAATCCTATGATCTAGAATCTTGGGTTAATCAAATTCCTTGGAAAATTCTCAAGTTTTATCATGTTGAAATGTTTTCTCATCTTTCTTGATTGATTATGAAGAAAGGTGTGCATTTCATGAAATTAACATAAATACTAACCTATGCCTTAAGGAGTTTATCTAGATGATCAAGAGGGAATGTAGGAAAAAGATCAAGATCCTATGCTTCAATTAGAGGGGGAATATTCTTGTAAGATAACAAATATTTTAATCATAACATTCCTAGAGACTTTACTTATTTAAGGCATTTGGAACCATGAAGGAACTTGCTGTTATAAAAACATTTAAGTAAATGGAATTCTTGAAAGAAAGAATAATCATTATGAAGGTGGCAAGTGAAAGCGAACGAGTGGCTTGGAAAGGATATTTTAGGTAGAAATCATCAAGCCAGTAATGTACATGCAATAAAAAGAAGACTTTTGATCAAGTCAAAAGATTAAATTTAAACATTTCAAAGTACTTAATCAGCGTAATTGAAGAAAAAAGTTAATCGTTATATATTACTATATGATAATTACTTTAAGATTTTTGTTTCTTAATTTAGAATATATAAATATTACATTACAATTTATAACTTGTGTCATAATTATCCCTAATTTTGAGGGGCCTACTTTTTGTTTTCTATATTTAAACCCCTTTGATATATTTGTTTATAAGTTGTATATTTATAGAAAACTTAAAAGTTAAATAACCATACTTGTTATATATAGATTATACAAAAAAGAGAAAAAGATTTTGAATTACAAAATAATTGTTATGTAAAAAAAGGGTCATTCACTCTAAAATCTTATCTCTATTATTAAAAAAACCACTAAAGATATTCTTTATAATGGATTCAATGAGATTTCTTTATAATTCTTAAGAGATTATTTCTTAAAGTATACCTTGAGTATAACCTATGCATTTGTTTTAAAGAAATATCAACTTAAGTCTATATTTAATGAGGTATAATGAAATGATCATTGATGTAAACATTTTTTGACCCTACAACTCATATGATCATTAGTCTAATAACGATGTTTAGTGAAAGTACAAAGAAAAATTAAGCATCAAGTTAGTAGATTACAAATTGACACCTTAAAAAGGTTGATAATGATATAAAAATAAGTATTAATTAAGGTTATCTCAATTGATTAAAGATGGCATAAGCTATATAGGGGCATTAACTCAAATGTGAGGATTGTAACAATCAAAATAATGCTTGCATGTGCAATACTTAGATGGAAAATGTGCATGTACAAAGATTTGTAGAAATAGAGATCTAGAAGAAAAGATGCCAGGGTTTTAAAGATGAAATTCCATTTAGTTTGGAAGTTAATCATGTACCTTTATGAATTGAACATGCCTTTTGAAATTGGGACAAAATATTAATGAACATTTGCAATAAAGTAGATTCCAAAGCAATGTTTTAGATTCAAATTTGCATAGAAAATAAAATGAAAATAACCTTTTGATTCTTTCTAGTGGGTGTCTTGGTTTGGCATAGGTCTTTTTTTCTTAGTAAATTTCCCTTGCAAAAAATTCTTGGGATAGTATGTCATGTTGATGGTTATCTATTCCATCAAATTCATCCAAATCTTACACTTGGCCTTGTCCATTAGATTATACATCTAAAATTGAATGTGTTAATTTACTTGATTTAAACATATATACATATTGACATGCAACATATATCCTAAAGATGTGAACTTAGGACTTTACGATAAAATATGGTTTAAAAAATAAATAAAAATACTGACAAAGAATGTGCTACTATATACAAAATTACATTATCACCAAGAATGTAATGAAAATAGATATGTCTTTTGTATTGAATGATTTTTTCTTGTAAGGATTGTATCTCCTTATTTTCTTTATGCAAAAGTCTTTTGGTAAAAGAATTTATAGTAAAAGGGTCACTCAAATATTATTTAAAATATATATTTTATTTAAATATTGACTAGAAGGAGAACTTGATCACTATCATAAAAAATAATATATAATTTAAATATATTAAATGACATTTATATATGAGAATTTTTTAACTTCAAAAATCTAATATATTAAATCAAAATACATCATACATTAGATATTTCACTAATGGATAGTTATATTACGATAATGATTATATATGATACATGATACACTAAATGTGTTCCATAATTTTATAAAAATATTTCTTACCAACACTAGGTATGATACATTCAATTTTAGTACTATTTGTATAGTATTATACCTTGATACATTTTTACACTTCATTGTTAGTTAAATGTGTACCCATTAGAGAATTATCAAGTTTACCTATTCATAACTAGCCTTCTTTATTGGAAAATATGAAATATATGCATTCATAAAGACTTATAAATGATTAATGTGTAATTTTATATTTTCAAAAAATCTTCTCATACATTTCCCCCCATATCTATGAGATATAATTGTTCTTGACAATAAAATTAACATAGTAATATCATGACACAATAAAATGATTAAAAATTTCTTAATGTAAAATTTTATTTTTATATTTTGATAATGCATTCCTCAATCTATTAGAACAAATTTCAACTTTCTCCTGTTTCTTCAGTTTTCTGGTTAGCTTGGTTTCACAGGAAGCTGCACCAAGCATTGCTCTTCTCATCTCCATATCTTCAAATTGTACCTTCAAGAAAGTTAGTTTGCTTTTTAAAAACTCAATACTTAACTCCTTGGCTTTGTTCTCCATACCACAGAGCTCAACATCCTACTCTTTCCTGACCTCAAACTTTTCCTCAGACGGCTCCGCTTGCTCCTCCTCTTCCTCCACTTTTTCCTCCTTTGAACCATCCTCCCCCATCTCATAGGTAGTGTCCTCAAATTCCAAGTCTTCAAACTCTTCCTCTTCCTGCACTTCAAAATATTCATACCCCAATTCCTCCTCCTCATTTGCTGACACTTTTTGTTTTCCTTTTTTCTCTTTTGAGGCCACTTTCGCCAGATGAGCCAACCTTCTTCCTCCACTACTACCACTCCCTTGCCCTTGAATAATTTCTTTATCCTCCTCCATTTGGTTCCCTTCCTCAGAGATATGAATTACATCTCTAGGATTAATGTCACGAGGGCTCCAACAGCAGGGGAGAGTGTTTCCTCTTTTCAAGTGTTGCTTTAATAAGTTGTAATTCAAAACTTCTCAAATCCTAACTCTTTTGCGACAGAGGGGTAGAAGGATTAGACACATTAACCACAAAGGAGTTGCATTTTGCAAGGACTAGCACACGCCTAGCGGCCGAAGTAGGAGGGTGGCGGGGAATAGGTTCTTCAACTGGGAGGTCATCAACAATGGGATTTTCCTCCTCCGGTTGTTGCACATTTTCCTCATCAGCACGGTCGGGGTTCACATTCCTAGCAATTAAGGGATTTTCGTGAGGATTATGGGCCAGGGAAAATTTATACAAGGTGAGCATAAGACCCTGATGGAGAGGAGGGCTAGCTCCTTTTTCAATGTTGAGCTACAAGGAAGACAATAGATAAAAAGGCAGATTGATATTCTCCCCATGCCTAATATGGTTCAACAAAGGGAAGTGATACGCGTGAACCGACATGTACCTACCCTCAAGAGTAAAATAATGCATAACAAATAGACTCACAAGAGCAAAGGGAGGAGGGAGTTCGAGTCTAGCATACCCATTCTGGAAGCGCTTGAGATTTTTGCCTTCATGAAGAAAATTATCAACGAACCTTTGGTAGTCCGCTCCACTTTTTTTAGCCACTTTCAACCCAAAATTTTGCAAACCCGTGGCTTCGACAATGAAGTGAGTGGTGACTTCAAACTTCATAGCGCCAATAGTGACACAATCTTTCCTCCAGGAGTTGGTGAATTTCGTCGTTAAGCTCTCATTGTATCCTTTGAGAGATTGGAAGAACGGGACCATCCCCGCATTCTCAAACAACCTCCAAAGGTCAACATTCTGTTTAAGGGCTTGACAGTTTGACGGCTTTGTTCTTTTCCTAGGTCTTCCCATTTTACTCCTCTACAGATTCTTATGCTGAGTAGGGATTTTCTTCATACTCTCCCCCACAAAATTCTTTCTTCCCTGACTAAAACTAACACTCACTAACCAAGCAATATGCAGAGACTGTGAAGAATGGAAATTCGAGAAGTTTCTTATTATGAAATCCAACTTCACATTTCCCGGAACCGAAAAATCATCATTAATCTTGCAAGAATTAACAATCTTAATTAAATTCATACCTTTGCCCATTATAGAAATATGGGGATTTCTGACAAAGGGCTTATCAGCACGCATAGAAATGACAACCTTTAGGCAATCCAATAACATCATGTGATTATTGAACATCAACTTTAAAGGAAATTTAATAAAATTATCTCCTTCCAAGATTCTCCTATACCATCCTGTACTCCATATGCCATCATTACACAAAAAGCTCAAGACCACCACTTGGTACTCCTTAGTCCTGCAAGCCACCACCTTATTAATTTTGCATGTGATATATATTTTCAAAATTTTCATTAAGAATAGCATCTCTTAAAATTGATGACATGTTTCTATTGGACCAACATGTCCATCCCCTGCAACTCAGCACCACATTGGCCGCACAGTCGACAGCCTTGTTCCCTTCTCTATACACATGTTGAACCTGACATGAATTAATTTTTTTTTTAATGACTTTGCATCTATCAATAATATTTCTTATTTCCCATAGAGGAGCAACAACTTCATTTAGAATGTCCACAATTAGCTTAGAGTCCCCTTCAATGATAACATTTTTATATCCCAATTCCTTCAGGAAATTGAAAGCCCCTAGAGCAACCATTGCTTCAACTTTGTTGTTAGAGCTAACACCCAAATTAACTCCAAAGCCCATAATGAATTCACCTATATGATTTCTTACCAGACCTCTTGCCCCAACTTGTCCCGGGTTGCCTTTTGAGCACCCATCAAAGTTACATTTAACCCAATCTTTCAGTGGAGGACTCCAAATAGTACCCATTCTATTAAGCATCTTAGACCAATTAAGATTGGTTAAGTCCCTCCTTATTCCCCAATTTTGTTTTATCCTCATTTCTTTGCAATTCAGCCAGGTGTTAGAGAAGTTGTATCTTCTAGCCTTAATATTTTCCTTGATTTGGATTTTAATTATCTGATTAACCTCCCAGCTGCTTCTCTCCTCATTTCTAAAAATTCTATTATTCCTTTCCTTCCATAGACCCCAGGAAACAAAAGGTGGCACTTGATTCCACAGGTCCAAAATTACATTATGTGAAAAAGGGCAATTTGACCAACCCTCAATAAACAACTTCATAGAATTGGGAAACACCCAATCAGAAGACAACAACTACAGAAAGCAAGACCAAACTTCCCTCGCATACTGGCATTGAAAGAAAATGTGAATTAAGGACTCCTCTTCCTGCTTGCATAGGGAACACCTGTTAACCAGTTGGAAACTTCTCTTTACCAGGTTGTCGATGGTGAGAATTTTGCCATGGGCAACAATCCACCAAAAACTATTTATTTTAGGAACCAGATTCTTTTGCCACACCCTGTCCCAGAAGTGGTCAGGAATAGCACTCTAGGCCCTCACAAGATCTTCATAGGTCTTTTTGACTGAGAAACAACTAGAAGAGTTGCTTTTCCAGAGCCACTCGTCATCCCTTCCTCTATCAAACCACTTAGCCTCCTCTATCAAATTATGAAGGTTTGTCAAGATTGGATCCCAATTCACCTATCTTTGACCTCTCAGATTGCTTCTCCTTAATAAAGTATCAAACTCCTTCCATTTTGGTTCCCCTGTATCCCATTTTATATAATCACACACCTTTTTACCACATATCATGTTTAAGCTCTGCTTGAGAGGATTCAAATCATCATGGGATGACAGAGTGGAAACCTCTATCCAAGGGTCCTTCCAAAAATTAGTATAATTCCCATTCCCAATTCTCTTCCTTGCCCCCATTTTTAGCACATTCCTTAACCTCATAAGATGTTTCCATAAAGTTGAACGAGGAGGCAAATCCGATTGTGAGAGGAAGCAACCAATATTCCTGTTCTTACTTCGCTTGAAATTTTTTGACCCAATCTTTGGAACCTTCCAGGAGATGCCAGCCAATCTTAGCCGTCAAAGATTTATTTAGCATTGTAATTCTTCACATCCCCAGACCCCCAAATCTTTTAGGCAAACACACTTTATCCCAGCTAACCAGAGATAGTCTATTTTTTTCTTCCATTCCATGTTGATGTTTAGCAGTGTCGGGCCTCTTACTTCCAGCCACGAATTGTATCAAAGCATAAATTAAATATAGCTATTAGGCTATTTAATTTATTGGAGATGTCACTAGTGAAGAGGCGCTTCACTTGGGGAATAAATAATGTTTATTTATTTATTGTTAATCAAATTTGTATGAGGCCGACTTCATAATGAATCGCCACCTTTATTGAGTTACAATCTTTCATATGTGGCCGACCTCCTTCCTTGAAAAGGCGCAATCCTCTCTTCATCTTGTATATATATATAACATGTTTAGTTAATCGATCAATATATTCATTCATAGTACGATTTCAAGAGAAGTGTGAAATCATCAAGAGATCGATATTGTGTCTTCAAGAAGATTGATATTATTATCAGCAAGGTGTTAGATTCTTTCTTGTATTTGCATCAAAGCTTGGTGTTAATATTCGGCCTAGTATTTGGCCTTATTGTAAAAGTGAATTGGCTTCATTATTCAATATATAAGAGATATTTTGTTGCTGGGTTTTTCTCCCTCAATTTGGAGGGTTTTCCCAGGGTATATGTTGTGTCAATTTGTTTAAAATTTCTCTATATTTGCTTATTTAATTTATGATCCTAAAACTAACATGTATCAGAGTGGGTTTAAGCAAGATCAGAGCGGGTTTAAGCAAGATCATGATCAGATTTCTATAAGCAGTGTACTCTTCTTCCCTTGTTCTCATCTTCGTGTGTCTATCTTATCTTCAAAATGGTGAACGGGCTCAAGGTTGAAGATAGACTTGAAGAGCTTCCAACTTCACCTCTTGGAAGTTTAGAATTTTGTTTGCATTGGAAGAAAATAAGATTGTTAATTTCATGGAGAGCAAAGTTCTCGAGCCTTCCGATGAGAATGAAAGTCACAATGGAAGAAGAATGACACAAAGGCTAAGAAGATTTTGATTGATTATGTGAAGGATCACCTTGTGCCTATTATCTCCAATTTGAAGATGGTAAGAGAGATGTTCAAGACCTTGGAGGGATTGTATGAGATCAACAATACAAGTAGAACTCTTGCATTGAGGCAACAACTTCATCATATCAAGATGGTGAAAGGAGATTTTGTCATCTCCTTCTTCATGAAGATCACCGAGTTAAGAGATCAACTTTGTGCCATTGGTCATATGGTTGATGATAAGGACTTAGTCATGTTGGCACTCAATGGTCTTCCTCAATCTTGGGAGCCATTTATCCAAGGCATTAGTGGAAGATCAAAGATACCAAAGTTTGATCGTCTTAGGGAAGATTGCATTCAAGAGGAATCAAGATTGGCAGTGAGAGGCAATGGGAAAAGTTCTAACAATGAAGACATTCATGTACTTGTTGCTCATACATCGAAGAGGAAAGGAAGAGAAGGGAAGAAATGCAACTTCAAGAGGAACAAAGATAGAAGATCGGATGGTGCTCCTGAATCGAAGAAGAAGAAGGATCTCTCCCATAAATAGTGCTTCAGATGTGACAAGTTTGGTCACTATGCGAAAGATTGTCCAACTAGACCAAAACAACATGCTTCTATTGAAGATGTGGGTGAGGTCTCTCCTCAGAAGGATTCAATAGACAATTCAAGTGGATTTCTATTTATTTCTACCTTATCAAGCAATGTTCCAACAGATAGCAACACATGGTTGATTGATAGTGGTGCCTCTCGTCACATTACTAGATTTAGAGAACATATTTTAGATTTGGTGGAGAGAGATAGAAGCATTCAAGTCATAATTGGAGATGATGCATGCTATTCTGTGAAAGGTGTTGGAGCCTCCTCTCTTCACTTAGATTCTGGCATCTCTCTTCAGTTGAGCGATGTGTTATTTGTACTAGGCATCAAGAGGAACCTTGTCTCAATTTCAGCTTTGGAGGACAAGGGATATCAATTTACATTCTTTGAAGGAAAAGTTCTTGCATGGCCGAAAAACTCTAGCATCAAGATTTCCCGAGTGATTGGTGTTCGGAAAGAGAGTCTCTATAGACTTTCCACTCGTCCAATGTAGGATTTGTTGCATGATTCCACTAGTTCATGTGAGCTTTGGCACAGGAGACTTGCTCACCTTCATTTCAAAGCACTCCCATCCATGGAGAAGATGGTCAATGGCCTTCCTAAACTCAGCCAGGAGCATGAAGGTACTTGCCAAGGATGCGCATTGGGTAAGAATACTAAAGGTCCTTTTCATAGTAGTGAAAGTAGATCTAAATGTATTCTAGATCTTGTTCATTCTGATTTTTGTGGTCCAATGTTTGTTGCTTCTTTGAGTGGTTTCTTGTATTATGTAATTTTCATTGATGACTACTCTAGAAAGACTTGGATTTATTTCTTAAAGACTAAAGAATCTGAAGAGGTACTTGGGAAATTCAAAGAATTTAAAGCTCAAGAAGAGAACTTGTCCGGGAGGAGGATCAAAGTTTTGAGATCTGACAATAGAGGAGAATACATCTTTGGAGGCTTTCGTAACTTTTGTATCAAGGCAGGGATTAAGAGGGAGTTTTGTGTCCCTTACAATCCACATCAAAACAGTGTTGCAGAAAGGAAGAATAGATCCATTGTAGAAGCAGCTAAAGCCATGATCCATGATCAAGACTTGCAAACCTTTCTTTGGGCTGAAGTATCTAGCACAATAGTGTATGTTTAGAATCAGAGCCCTCATCGTATTTTGGAGAACATGATTCCTGAAGAAGCCTTCACAGGTGTGAAGCTTGAAGTTAGTCACTTGAGAATCTTTGGTTGTACTGTGTATGTTCATGTGCCTAAAGATAAACGGACTAAATTGGAACCATTTGGAAAGAAGGGAATATTTGTGGGCTACAGTGAATCTTCAAAATCCTACATGATTTACATTCTAGGTTAGAAACAAATAGAGATTAGCAAGGATGTTACATTTGAAGAAGATATTGCATTCAAGAGATCTAAAGGCTCTTACATGGAGATAGATAATGAAGACCATGAGACTCCTTAGGACATGGAAGTTGACCATACTCTTGAGATTTAGAGGGAGACTACGGAACCAAAAGAAGATGGTGATCCAGTTGAGCCGTTGGAACCAACCGTTGGACCAAGAGACATTGTTATTGGTCGAAAGAGACCTCTATGGGCTAGGCAAACAATGCAGGAGGCAAAAAAGTTTGCAGCCCCTAGAGGAACATTCAGAGAAATTAAAAGGCCACATAAGTTTCCTAGCTATGTTGCATTAATGAGTCATATTATTGAATCTGAGCCTTCCAGTATTGAGGAAGCTACAAGTCAGCAAGTATGGAGAGATGCTATGGCTGAAGAATATCAATCTATCCTCAAGAACGATGTTTGGGACATTGTACCTAGACCAAAAGGGAAATTTGTTGTATCTTCTAAGTGGCTTTTCAAGATCAAGAATGCGGCTAATGGAAGCATTGAGAAGTACAAGGCTAGATTTGTGGCTAGAGGATTCTCTCAGAAAGAGGGAATAGACTATGAAGAAACATTTGCTCCAGTTGCTCATTATACATCCATCAGGACTATCATTGCTATTGCAACAACTAAAGGATGGAAGTTACATCAGATGAACATGAAGACAACCTTCCTTAATGGTGTAATTGAAGAAGAGGTATACATTGTGCAACCTGATGGCTTTGAAATTCATGGGAAGGAGTCTCATGTTTGTAGATTGAAGAAGGATTTGTATGGCCTTAAGCAGGCTCCTCACGCTTGGTATGAGAGGATTGATTGTTACCTAATGAGCTTGGGCTTCTCCAAGAATGATGCCGATTCAAACCTGTACTTCAAGGTAATTGATGGTGATGAATTGATCTTGGTTCTTTATGTTGATGATCTATTTCTTACAGGAGAAGAACATCTCATTATCAAATGCAAGGAGTTAGCTTCTGAATTTGAGATGAAGGATCTTGGATACATGCATTACTTCCTTGGTTTAGAAGTATGGCAGAGGCCAAATGAGATGATTCTGAGTCAAGGGAAGTATACAATAGACATCTTGAAGAGATTTGGTATGATGGATTGCAAATCCATGTCTACGTCGATGGAAACCAATTTGAAGAAGTTAAAAGAGTTTGTAGCTAGTTTAGATCTAGTGGATCCTACTATGTACAAGCAGTTGATTGGATCGTTGATGTATCTAGTTAATACTAGACCAAATATTTTCTATGTAGTGAGTGCACTTAGTTAGTTCATGTGTGAACCAAGGAAAATACATCTAGTTGCAGCGAAGCATACCCTGAGATACTTGTGTGGCATAGTTGGATATGGCTTGAGATATACTTCTAGTGTAGATCTTCAGTTGCAAGGATATTCTAATTCTAATTGGGCAGGGAGTGTAGATGATCGGAAGAGCACCTTTGGTTGTTGCTTTAATTTGGGATCTGTGATGATTTCCTAGTGTAGCAGGAAGCAGTCTTCAGTGGCACTAAGCATCGCAGAGGCAGAGTATATTGTAGCTTGTGTAGCAGCTCGAGAAGCAGTGTGGCTTTGTAAGCTCCTTGTAGGATTGTTTGGACAATCATTGGAGCCGACTGTCATTCATTGTGATAATCAAAGTTGTGTGAAGCTTTTTGTCAATCCAGTGTTTCATGACAGAACAAAACATGTTGAGATCAAATACCACTACATCAGAGATATGGTATTGAGGAAAGTTCTCTAGTTGAGATACATTTGTACTAATGAGTAGACGACTGATATTCTCACCAAGCCTCTCTCCAGAGTGAAGTTTGTGCACTTTTGAGACAAGGTTGGAGTTGTGGAGAATGAAGCCCTAGCTGAGAGGGAGACTCAACATCAGTGATCTTCTGTGATTTTCTTTAATGCATCTTTCTTTGTGAGAGAAATTTGAGGTGAAAGCACTTATTAATGCATCTTTCTTTGTGAGAGAAATTTGAGGTGAAATTCCTTGTTTCCACCCTCTGGGAGTAGCCATGGTGGATGTCATGTTGAGTGACTCCATGAAAACATCACGTTGAGAGACTCCATGATGATTTCCTTGTACTTGTGTTTATCCACACTCTGGGAGCAGCCATGGTGGACGTCATGATGAGATGACGACATCACGTTGAGTGAATTCATGATGGGCACTTGTGCACATGTTCTTTCCATACATGGGAGTAGCCATGATGGACAATATCACTTTGAGTGACTCCATGATGAGCTCTTTCCACATATGGGTGTAGCCATTACGGGTGTCATGTTGAGAGACTCCATGACATTGGATAGTTGAAAGTATTCCTCCCTAACTAAGAGGGAGTGTTGATGTTTAGCAGCGTCAAGCCTCTTACTTCCAGTCATGACTTGTATCAAAGCATAATTAAATATAGCCGTTAGGCTATTTAATTTATTGGAGATGTCACTAGTGAAGAGGCGCTTCACTTGGAGAATAAATAATGTTTATTTATTTATTGTTAATCGAATTTGTATGAGGCTGACTTCATAATGAATCACAACCTTTATTGAGTTACAATCTTTCATATGTGGCCGACCTCCTTCCTTTAAAAGGCGTGATCCTCTCTTCATCTTTTATATATATAACATGTTGTTTAGTGGATCGATCAATATATTCATTCATAGTTCAATTTCAAGAGAAGTGTGAAATCATCAAGAGATCGATATTTGTGTCTTCAAGAAGATCGATATTATTATCAGCAAGGTGTTAGATTCTTTCTTGCATTTGCATCAAATCTTGGTGCTGATATTCGGCCTAGTATTTGGCCTTATTGTAAAAGTGAGTTGGCTTCATTATTCAATATATAAGACATATTTTGTTGCTGGGTTTTTCTCCCTCAAGTTGGAGGGTTTTCCCAGGGTATATGTTGTGTCAATTTGTTTAAAATTGCTCTATATCTGCTTATTTAATTTATGATCCTAAAACTAACATTCCAGAACACATAAATTTTTGTTGAATCTGTTCAATCTTCTCCCCAATATGAGCAGGGATTTTAAAGAGGGAAAGATAATAAACCAGAATATTCTAAAGAGAGGCTTTAAGGAGTTGAATTTTACCATCCGAGCTTAGAAGCTTTCCCTTCCATCCTTCCAGTTTGTTTTGAATTCTCTCTATCAATTGGTTCCAGTAGATATTCTCTAGTTTCTTAGAAAATAAAGGGAGGCCCAAGTAGGCATCTGGTAATTTAGATTCCTGACATCCCAGAATTTTTTTCACTCTATCCTTTATTTGCTTATCAGTGTTGAAGAAGTAAACTTTTCTTTTTTCATAGTTTATACACTAACTAGAAGCAGCAGCATAATAATTAAGAACGTGATTCCATAAGCCTGCTTCCCCTACCGAAGCATCCCCAAACATTAGAGTATCATCAACAAACTGTTGATGGGAATCATGCCTGAGAGAGAAGGTAGCTTTCACACCTTTGAGAGCTTGTGAGTCCACCGACTTTTGAATATTCCTGCCTAGAACTTCAACAACAATGATAAACAAGTAGGGAGAAAGAGGGTCGCCTTGTCTAAGCCCATGACCACATGAAAAGAATCCTTGAGGGACACCATTGACCAAGACATAATACATAGGGGTAGTGACACAAGCAAAAATCAACTTAAGGAATCTACCCTCAATCCCAAACTTTTTAAGAACAACAAACAGGAAAGGCTAGGAAACCCTATCATAGGCCTTGGAAATATCAATTTTAAAGGCCATCCTAGGATTTTTTGAGTGATCCATAGAGTGAATTATTTCATGGGTAGAAATAACAACATCAGGAATGTTTCTACCTTGAACAAACCCTTTTTGATTAGAGGTTATCATTTTACCAAGCACTAGTTTGAGTCTATACATCAGAATTTTGGAGAAGATTTTATAGACCGTGTTGCAAAGGCTAATAGGTCTATAGTCTTTCATGGCTGAGGCATCAATAGTTTTGGGAATAAGAGCAATAAAGGTAGCATTCAAATGGTTCAACAACCTTCCCGATCTAAAAAAATCCCTAGCAACATTAAAGAGATCATCTTTGACAATATCCCAATAATTTTGAAAAAAAGTAGGAGGGAAACCATCTGGGCCAGGGGCTTTAAAGGCACCAAAGGAGAAAACAACCTTTCTAACTTCTTCCATAGAAACAACATTAGACATCATTTTTAAGTCTAAATCTGAAATTACATTAGGGATAACTTCAAGCAGGTCAACATTTACTTGATGAGCATTGCCAGGGTTCATAAGATAAGATGAGAAGAAGTCAACAACTTCCTTGGCAATCTCTTTTTCATCTGTCACAATAGAACCATCTTCTTTCACCAACGATTTAAATATGTTTCTACTTCTGTGTTTGAGGGTCAATTTGTGGAAGAATTTTGTGTTCCTATCCCCTTCTATCAACCATTGGACCCTTGACTTTTGTTTCCAAAAGATTTCCTCCATTTTATTTATCTTAAACCATTGGGATCTAAGATCTCTTTCCTTCGCACAAATTTCTTCATCCACTATGCTAGTATCCATCATATCCTGAACCTCTTTTAAGCTTTTTCCCAGATTATTCTCAATCTTAAAGATGTTGCCAAAGGTTAGCTTATTCAACCCTTTCAATTTTTGCTTAATTCTGCATAGCTTTTCTGCCAAACAATACATAGGGGTGCCTATTATGGGCTCCTCCCACCAAAATTGAACTAAAGCAACAAAATCCAGGTGGAGGCCCCACATGGCTTCAAAACAGAAAGGGAAGTGGCCCCTATTGTGGTCCAGATTTCTTTTCAACACCAAAGTATTATGATCAAATCCAGACCTTGGGAGAATAGAAAGAGAAAGGAATTGGAAAATATCCCAGTTGGCAGAGATCAAGAATCTATCCAGTTTTACTTGGATAAGATGGTTTCCAATCCTCCTATTAGACTAGGTATACTTAGTTCCTTGGAGGGGCATATCAATTAGACTGGTCGTATTAAAGAACTCAACCAACTCCATCATACTATCTGAGAAATCATTCAACCCTCCTGAATTTTCTGAGGGAGAGAGAGGAGAATTAAAGTCCCCTCCAAGCATCCAATGTTCATCACTCCTATATGAAATGGCTTCACTAACAACACTCTATCTCTGCTAGAATTAGGGGCATAGATATGTACAAGATTCCATTTCTCCTGAGAAACAACATCTTCCAAAGTAATCTCAAGACTGTTCTTACTTATAGAACGCAAGTAACCTTTCAATTTAGAAGGATTCCAGAGAGTAGAAATACCACCTGAAGCTCCTTTAGCCTCACTAACAAAAAAGGTAGCACCAGGCCAAATGCTAACAATAGCTTTTTCAAAAGTCTCTTTCTTTATCTTCGTTTCTTGTAAGAGTAGGACATATACTTTGTTGTCAAGAATGCATGATTTAACCAAAAACTATTTATAGGGGCTATTAAGACCCCTAATGTTCCAGGAGATGTACTTCATAGAAGAAAACAGAGTCACCTCCACTTCCATACAAACCAACCCCCATACTACTTCTTCTTGGACTTCGATTCTACGATCGAGTCCAAGGTTCTCTATTTTCCAGCAGCCACATCCCTCATAGTATCGTTAATTCTTGATTCCTTTTGGGAGGGTCTTCTCACCTTGTTTCCCCCTCCAACATCCGGTTTCTTTTTCTTCTTGCTTTTCGTAGTGGCTTATGACCATCCATCCTCATCCTCCTTATCACTAGACCCTTGAGGAAAGCCAAGCAAAGTGAGTGAATCACTCAGGTTTTTAGCACCAAGATGAGAAGCAGGATTAATCTCCTCTAGAGACAGGGTAGTGTCATCCAAAACATATTCTCCCTCTTCCAGGACTTCATTAGAGCCATTAATCTGCTCCCTCTTCTTCAAATCTGGAACATTCATCACCAACAGGGGATCCTCACCTTGGACCTTCTCCATAATTGTATCTTCCCTTCGCAAATCCTTGAGGGAAGGAAAGCCCGAAGTAGGAAGGGAAGAAATAGGGGCCGCCACATTGAAGTTCAGGCCACCCAACTCATTAAATTCGACCTGAGGCTTAGACACAACCATCTTTTCAAGATCTTGATCATCCTTCAGAAGAGGGATATACACCTTCTAGGGGGAAGTAGAAGAAGGTTGTACTCCCGAAGCCATAGCCTTAGACGAGACATCCTCTTCAACCTTTTTTTCCTTTGGTTTTAGATCCCTCACCTGCAACCACACAAGAGTCAATAAGATTTCCAAACCTCTTACAATGTTGGCAAAAGAGGCGAGCATTTTCATACTGCAGGGGTTGAGTCTAGTTACCAAACTTATACTTCAGCAATATTGAAGAGGGAAGAACCGTATTAACAGCAGCATTGACACATATTCGAGCATACACTAGCCTCAACCTCTCCTGAGTAATATTATCAATTTCCAAGAGGCTCCCAAAGGAGTTCGCAATGCCCTTTAAGATTCCCATCTCCCAGAATTCTAGAGGAAGGCCCAGAAGGCGAACCCAAGTTGGCACAGAGCCCCCAAATCAGCCGACGAGTCAAAGCTCGGTTTCCATTTGCAAAGTGATAGAAATTTTTTAAAACCCGGGTCAAAAGCCCAAGGACCCCTAGTTAAAACTTTTAGCATATCTTGATAAACCACAAATGAAAACATAAAAATACCTTTGGGCATGGCATTTATGGTGACGCTACCCTTGAGATTCCAAATAGAAGCAGCCCACTGATGAACATGTTCAATAGTTGGCCTAAACACCAAAAACTTACCAACAAGAGCCATTTTGAGGTTATCCATCGCCTTCAACATGAGAACCTTAGGGACATCTACTTCCCAGCCAGTAACTGAGCATGAAGCAGATTCCACAAGCCTTTTAGACTGGGCTAGCGAGTTAGACCCCACCAATTTTTCCACGTAAGAAGCTCGAGCTTCTTCAGAAAAAAAGGAATTAAGCCTGAAAGTCAAAGACAAGGGTGACTTCCCAGAGATTCCCTCCGTCAATTCCCCAGAGGAAAGGACTGCAGTACGAGGAAGGGACGTCTTTTTAGGAACAACCAGACTGGCCACTGCCACCGCAGGCCTAGTGCCAGGAAAGGGTACAACATCCTTGGAATGGGGAGCTTTCCTGGCCCCCCTCTCGAGCAACCCATGAAGCAGTCAAATCAAAATAGTGCTGGAAATTCAAAAAATAGCCAGAGCAGGAAATGTCAGCGTAGAGCAGAGCCGAGGGGTTTCAGGAAAATATTGATCTGATTATCAATATTATCATGCTTACATTGTCTTATTTTATTATATTTAGTAGCACTTTTTTTTCTTGCATCTTTTTATTGATAATTTTGATTTTTGTTCACAAAATTTTTCTACACTAATTTTTCATTGCAACCACCACATATAGCCTAAAGAGTTTACTTAATTTTCTTGTACTCTACATTGCAATAATCTAAATGGATTAGCTTTAATTGTTGGTATGGACATGGTATGCTACCTATCTAGTTTCTTATTAGGTCCTACTACCACTTACATACTTAAGGTTACTTAGGTCCTTTACTTTTTGTGTCTAATGTTATAATATTAAGATACTTGTCATGATCTTTATTTGTCCTAAGGTTCATTGTTGTCTTTATAACAAATATTTATTCATTGTATATTGTACTAGTTTCATTTTTGCATCTAATGAATTCTTTGACTTTATAGAATTTTCATTGCTTCTCTTATATGTGGAAGGTTATTTTGAGTGTAGATGATCATTGAGAAACTATGGAATTGATCACAACACTTACATGGTATCAAAGTTCCAAATCTATAATTACTTTCTCTCTTTTTAGAGAGTTGGAGCCAAGAGATTTCATATAGTACATCTTGGTGTAAAATAAACTTCATAGTTAAGCTTGGAATACCAAAAAACTTATGAATCCATATAAGGCATGTTAGGGTAAATAGATTTTACCTTAGGCTTAAGTTAACTTAGGCATAATAATTTTATTAATTAGGGTAGTTGTGTTTCCCGTATCAGGAAGTTTCATACTTGTCAGGTATTTTTCATGGCTTTATAAGCCTGTCCTATAATGTATTTTATCATCTTGGCTTTTAATAAAGCATCACATATTTAGTTATTTTTAATTTCTCGGCTGAGGGTTGAGTTGTAGTTTGCTATTGGGTGATTTGGAGCTTTGCTCCAACAAGGCACAATAGGGCTTGGAATCATTTTTTTGAAGCCCTTCCTATGTAATTTTTTTTGCCAAAATATATATATGACCAACGAATCCATACAAATTTGTATAGTTGTAGAATTATAATACAATACCAATTGTTCTAATCAAGGAATATTATAGAGAATATTCCTCCAATCCTTTGCCTATGTCCCACTTGCATCATATTATGATTTTTTTTAAAATAATTTTAAAAAAATAAAAAATCTACATCTTTGAGGTAGGGTTGTCATCAACATCTACTATCCCCTAGTCTTAAGCGCTTGGTCACATGGGTGACCAATGCCCAAATTGAGCACCTTATTTTTGTAAGCCCTAAAAGAGAAGTTTTACAAAAAATGGGTATAACTTAAGCATACAACATTAAAGTTTTACAAACAAATAGGCAGTGGAAAGCTAGTTTTGAGAACTACATAAACATCCACTTAGTTTTTCCTTATTTCTCCTACTATCAATTATTTCAGTTTGAAGTTAGTATTTTCGTTTTGACCTGCACTTTGGATATTTTGTAAAATAGTAAACCATTTTTTATGCTATGAGGGTTCCAATTTCACATGTTTTGATCTATAATCTATATATGAGGAATCTTACAAACAAATAGGTGGTGGAAAGCTAGTTTTGAGAACTACATAGACATCCACTTAGTTTTTCCTTATTTCTCCCACTATTGATTATTTTAGTTTGAAGTTAGTATTTTTGTTTTGACTTGCACTTTGGATATTTTGTAAAATACGAAACCATTTTTTATGCTATGAGAGTTCCAATTTCACATGTTTTGATCTATAATCTATATATGAGGAATCTATCATTGTGAAATCATAAGTTTTTCAATTCATCCTTCCATAAGTACCCTAAATAAAGACAACTACAAGTATTGGTAAGATAGTATCCTAAAACATCTTTGGTGGCTTCATCTCTTCCCACATTTGTATGGACTTGTAATATTTTTTGAATATAATATAAAAATTAGAAAAATAGAAAACCACTTTGATGGGGATCCTTCCAATAATAAAAAATGATATATGAATTCAACATTAAAAGTTATGATGAAATGGGAGAGGATTCTCTTCCTTATTTGTAAGGATAACTATATAGAGACACATTCATTAATCCTAAATAAGTGGAGCTAACATAGTAAATTTAAAACTAATGTTAAGGTTAAGCATAATACAAGTGTTTATCCTTATTATAATTAGGAATATATAATATTAAAATCATGACATTCCTATCCCCTTTAAAAAAGCATCACCCTCAAAACTTAGCAAATATAAAATATTTTGTATGAATTGTTCATCATTCCATGTTTTACTATAAATGAGAATATCATCAAAGAATTCCAAAACCAAATTTTGAATAAATTAGTGGAACACTAAAATTATGAGGCTTTGAAAAATTGATTGGGCATTAGTGATGCCAAATATCATGACAAAGAATTTGTAATGACGTTCATGTATTTTAAGGATAGTATTATGTATATCCTCTAACTTTAGTTGAATTTGATGTTACTCTAAGCATAAGTTTAACTTAGTAAAGAAAACTACACTTATTTTTTCATCTACTAATTCATCAATAGCATGAATATAAAACTTTTCTTCAAGAGTAAGCTTGTTGAGATCCTTGTAATTTGGGAACATTCTCCATGACCCATCTTGCTTGTTAACCATAGTCATTGGGGTTGACTAGACACTTTTGTTACCTAATGAACACCAATGCTTCTTGGTATTAATTTAATGTCATGATTATGGTCTCTAATTAGAGGTAGAAACTTGGGTTCTTGAAATGCCTATTGACGATGTTGAACGATCTCTTGATTTTTTAGTCAATCTTGAGTTTTTCGCAGCTCGTGTTAAAATATAATTGTACACATATGATATAAGAACATGTATCTTGAGTAATTTATCTATCCCATGGAAGCTAATAATTTCACTTGGTTTATTTTGACATTATGATATATCTAACATTTTAAATACCCATGCACCCTTTGTAATAGAATCTAGGAGATCTTTAGAGGTCGAAATATCTCTTCATTCCCAAATGATCTTATTATGGATAGTCTTCTACCCCTTGATGATTGTGATATCCTATCATATGATAACGATACACAAGAGAAACTCAAATATTTGGTAGGTCTTGATAGTTGTGATGACTTTGAGGCTTCACCTAATGCTCCTTATCCTCATATAAATATATCCATTAATTCTTTGGATTCTATTATTCCTAATCTTGATTTGAAGGCTTCATCTTCTTTATTTATGAGTCACTATCTTGAGGCTAAGGATTCTTGCATTCCAACAATTACATATTCATCCTTAGGTGCACATATTTAGACATTTTGTGTGGAAACATCATCATTGGGATGATTAGTTTAGTTGGATGACACACATAGAGATCATATCTCCATCCCTTGTTGTTTTGAATCATTCTTTAGGGAAGGTACATTATAGTCTTCAAAATTTGATACATTGGGATGAGTACTTGACATATATTATATGTTTGTTTTGTGAGTCTCATCTTATTGATTTTATAGAAACACTTGAGGACATCTATCTTCTCTTTGATGATAGTCCCATATTAGAATGTTATCACATCATCTTCATTTTCTTGTACATGGTCATGACTTGTTACCTTATTCATATATTGGGCTTGCATATGATTTGAATATGGCATACTTTCATAAAAATATGGTGACACCTGAGTAGAGTCTAGAGACAACAATAACATCATGGAAAAAACATATTTCCTCTATACTTGGTATTGTTTCTTCTTAAGGGGAGGAATGTTGTTTGAATTTCTTGGATCTTTATCATCATCCATTATTGACCATTTTCCATCATTGTAGGATATCATACATTTTTTAAGGGGGGGGGGGCTACATAGTCTATCTCTTTCTCTCTTATAGGAAGAGCATCTATTATATATTGATAGATTTTGTTATGTGACTTTTCCCTAAAGAGAAAAGAATGTCATTTTCCATGAGACAAACCTTTGGAATGAGAAGGGAAATAGAAAAATTTTGTTATAATTTTTTGTTCAAGATAAGAATTAATAAATAATATTTATAAAAATCTTTTTAAAAGCGAGGGATAATAGTATTTATTGAATAATTACGAAAGGTCGTCTTTATGAAAGAGTGTAATAGTTTGGAAACCAA
This sequence comes from Sequoia sempervirens, assembly GCA_007258455.2. NCBI lineage: Eukaryota > Viridiplantae > Streptophyta > Pinopsida > Cupressales > Cupressaceae > Sequoia > Sequoia sempervirens. The sequence continues at coordinate 57,717,297 of VDFB02373365.1, read as the reverse complement.
CCATTGAAGGGTTATATAAAGCATAATGTGAGACTTGGAAATGATGGAGATCACTCAAGGAAGAAGATGGTTTGGTGGGCTAAGGCATTGAAGAAGGGGGCACATGGAGTGTGTCCAATTTGGGGTACATAATACACCCAAGATTGTCCTAGCAAGGTTTTCTAAGTGCTTAATTTAGATACGCATTGAAATTATTATTATTCAAAGATATGTAATTAAAAATAAATGAGATGGAGTTCATATAATTAAATTTCCAAAAGATGTTATTCATTTTATTTTGATAACATTAATATTGTTGGATTTAAATTTATATATTAATGATGACAATTTTAAAGAGCCAAAGTCTTAAACTGGTGATTTTGATGAACAACCATGTTTATACATTACTTCTAATTAAATTTAGAGAATAATAATGAATCCATTGACATACAAAATTAACTATAATATATTAAATATATATAGTTTCATAATTTGGAGAAAAGTAGCATTACAAAAGTAGTCCTTGGGGGGTGGGGGAGGGGGAGGGGTCATGTTGATTCCTCCTTATTTCGTTATTTCACTAGTACATTCTTGTTTATATCTTTTCTCTTTTGGAGGGGAGTTTTTTCTTATGGGGTTTTATTCTTTACTCTACTTGTGAGAGATTTATTCTTTTGTACATGGGTACAATGTATTCTTGCATCTTTTCATTTTATCATACTCCCTAAGTTACATTTAAGAGGGGGTGTTGATGTGAACATGGTATATTGCCAAACTAGTTTCTTATTAGGTCCTATTCACACTTACATACTTAATCTTACTTAGGTAATTTCCATTTTGTGTCTCATATCATAATATTAACAATTTTCATGATCTTGGTATGTCCTAGTGTTTCATCCTTGTATTTATAACAAGGATTTATTCATTGTATATTGTACAAGCTTCATTGTTGCATCTAAAGAATTTTCTAGATTCATATAATTTCCATTGCTCGTCTCTTATGTGGTAGGTTTTTTTTCGTTTCAAGCAATCCTTGGGATATTGTTGGGTTGGTCAAAAGTTCTTATATTAACTTGATTAATTTAAGAAAAATGATTTTTTGGTTAAATGACACATGATTATTTATAATAACTTTTATATACTTTCACATTGTGAAATATTCTAAATATAAATAATAATATCTCTAAAATTCATCAACTTGTTGCACAACCTAAACTATTATGGAGTCTTAGGAATTTGATGCCTTAGTGCTTATTAACTTAACCCTTAGCTTTCACATGTCCATTATTTAGATTTGTAATGAAAATAAAAACTTTCACTACAATTCACTTAAATCAATGTTTAGACAATATAAACCTTAGGATTTTAAATTAGGATTGATAATTGATAATGTAAGAAATATTAAAATTAATGTGGAAATAAAGAGAAGAAAATAATTTGTTTAATTCTAGAGCTGATGGAGATTTTAAGGAAATAAGACTTGCAAAGTGATGCTCTATTGGACAAGTATTGTAAAATTGGAAGACTAGATGTACAACTATCTTATTCACTTTCACAAGGAAAAGTTAAAATTGTGTGTGAAGGTCAACCTAGGGTTACAAATTTAAACTTACATTATTTGGACCTCTATAACATGATCACCCATGCTTCTATGATCTATAATTAGAAAAATGTTATTTAGGAGTTTTTTAGGTACAAGAATTCTCCCATAATCAAACCCATAGAAAAATCAATTTAATTACAATTAATAAAGATTGAAGACAACAAATAGCCACACATTATGCCTAGGATAATGTAATGATTATTTTTATGGTGCTCTCATATGAATGTTTCTCAATGATCATGGATTGATCCTAGATGATGCACAAATGGATTAGAGAATATCCTTAGATACATCATCCTATCATACAAAAATGAAAATAATTTGCACTTAAATTATCTCACAATGGATAGTAAGGGTGGGAATCATGGGCCAAATTTAATAATTATGAATTCAAAAGTTCAAGGTTCAAATTTACACATGGAGAAGTGATATGGGCATATTATGCACCTATGGATCTAAATTAATGTGGAAAAGAACTAGATGTAGAGTCAAATATAGATCGGGGATAATCAAGGATGGCGATAGACAAGGATAAATTTATTTTCCAACTTCCATGTAAAATAAATTAACTTGCACACTAGTTAACACATTAAGGATAACAATGTCAAAGTAGGCCAAAAAAGTTAAGGGAAAAGGACATTGATATACAATTTTCACCATTACATTTCTCCTTCACTTTAATGTGCATGCCAAATACCATGAGAACACATGTCAATGTAAAATAAATAGCCAAGATAGAAAGTAAATATTTTAAACACTAAAAATATATGAATATATATTTTGATTAGTGTACTCTCATTGAAATGAGACCTCCATAAAAAAAATGTAAAACAAAACAAAAAATCAATGAGTAACATTTATCACACATTTAAAATAGGTATTGAAGACAACTTGCTTGAAAACTATCTTCAAAATTATAAAATTTAAAAAGGAGAAAGATAAGAAATATGTCTTAGAAAGAAGTGGTATACTCTAAGTAGAAAAATTATTTAACAAATAAAAAATAATGATAAACATTAATTCAATATGGAAGTGATTATGATCTTGTCACTACAAAATATAACTCACAAAAGGAAATATAGTGACATATATGCCCCTCTTAAATTAGTTTCATATAAATGAGGCAAGGAATGAGGGATAGGTAAAAAAATATTTCTGTAAGGAAAGCTTAAGGTACAAAACAAACTCTCCTAATGTCAAAACTCAGAGAAGAATGCAAATATGTCTTTAAACTTTGCAATTACAGTTCATTAAGATGAACATGAAAGGAATAAAAAATAGGGAAATAAACACATACACAATTGGACACCAGATTTATGTGGGAAAACCCTTACGGGAGAAAAACCCACCACACCAAAGAAAAACCACTTGTATTACAGTAATTAAATTACATACAAGTTTCAGACTCTCCTTTCAGATGTCAATATTACAACAACATTTCCCTGATCAACCTTGTACAAATCATCACTATTACAATGCTCTCCAACAACACACAATGAAATTCACACATTGAACAATCCCCTGCTCGATCAAACAACTCTACCACAATCTGAACTGTTCATTCTTCCACAAGCAGTTTGTTCATTTCTCACAAGAGAATGGTCACAACAGTCCAACTGCCAACCAGTTTGCATTCTGCTTCTCTCATTGGTTCAAAAAATACCACATAGGATAGTCGTTCGATCAAAAACTTCAACTGTATCGCTCATCGGTGAGACAATAGACCATGTCTCACCAATTCCAAACTGCCCATTGACCATTGCACACTGCAATTCTTCTACTAGTCTATCGCTTAGACTTGGTGAAGTCTCCTCGACCACAGGACTATTGGCATGAGAAATGCTATCGGCGACAAACTGGGATATCATATTGATAGTTCAAGTTTCCCTGATGTCCCAAAGAACATCGAGACCACATACATCAGCAAGAGTCACATCGACATTCATCAGAAGCTGATCCATCAACAAGAGCAATACTATCAGTGTCAAATTAGAAAGTATCATCAACAGTTCAAGTCACCTTGATACATCCATCGACAAGAGTCTCCCCAATGATCTCCTTCAGCCAAACATCTACCATTGGAACAAGTTAGAAATCTCACTCCGATAGTTCTTATCGGAAAGACATTCACAGGTCACACCAACATCGGCCAGACTTTTTCTATCAGAATGAGTTTGGAATCTCACTCTGACAGTTCAAGTCATACCGACGACTTCCATTAGCAAGACAAGTCCTAGGTTACACTAATATGATCCCTTCAAGACTTTAGAACATAATTTCTTATCGGCAAGACATTCCAAGGGTCTCACTGATTTTTCTCTTTTAGGACTTCCATGCTAGTAAGTTTTAGGCACTTTTTCCAACAATTTCCCACTTGACGAAGATCTTACTGACACCTTCAAAGCACAACAAAACTACTGAAATTCATGGGCACCAAGGCCCATTGAACTAGCACACCACGTGTACTTGTCTATGCTCACTGGTTTTGTTAATGCATCTGTAACATTTTCCAGAGTATCCACTTTTTCTAAAGAGGCATTTCCATCCTCCACCATATCTCGTACAAAGTGATACTACACATCAATATGTTTCATCCTAACATGGAAAGTAGAATTTTTCGGTAGAAAAATAGCACTCTAACTGTCACAGTAAATTGTAATCTGCCCTGCATCAAACCCAATGTTAGAACACAAAATTTTTAACCAAATCACTTCTTTATAGGAGTGTGTAGCTGCCATGTATTATGCCTCCATAGTGGACAAAGTGACTATAGCCTACCGCTTACTCATCCAATTAATTTCACCACCATTCATCATGAAAATATATCCACTGGTGGATCTTCTACTATTAATGTCCCTTGCCCAATCAAAATCCACATACCCACGAATGCTGAGAGTCCTTTGTGATTCAACCAAATTTCCATGGTAACACAACATATTCTGAAGTTCCCTTTGGATATCTAAACACTCTTTTCACAACATCCCAATGTGTCCTTCCAGGATTCACCATAAAACGACTAAGTACTCCCATTGCTTGGGCAATGTCTGGCCTTGTATAGACCATTGCATACATTAAATTTCCAACTGCACTAGCATAAGGCACTCTAGTCATGTCCTCCATCTCAGTAGGAGATTTTGAACAATCTTCAACAGATAGCTTTGTTCCCTACAAAACTAGAACAACTAGTTGCTTGCAATCAGTCATACAAAATATCTCTAGAACAGTGTTAATATACTTACTCTGGCTGAGCCAAAGTTTTCTACTCTTTCTGTCCCTAGTTATTTCCATTCCCAAAATATACCTAGTTGCACCAAGATCTTTCATTTCGAACTTTGCAGACAACTGAGATTTTAGATCAGAAATCATTAACTTACTATTGCCTATGAACAATATATCATCAACATAGAGAGCAATAATAAGAACATGATCATTTTTAGCTTTGAAGTACACACAATGATCAAATTTCAATCTTGCAAATCCCAATGACAAAACAAATGTGTTAAACTTCTGGTACCACATTCTAGGAGATTGTTTTAATCCATCCAAAGATTTTTTCAACTTGCAAACTATATTTTCTTTACCTTTTTCCACAAAGTGCTCAGGCTGGGACATATAAATTTCTTCTTCATGATCACCATGAAGAAATGTTGTCTTCACATCCATTTGTTCAATCTCTAAGTCATGCGCTGCTCCAAGTGACAAAATAAATATGATAGATGTTAGCTTAGCTATAGGAGAAAAATTTTCTCCATAATCAATTCCCTCTACCTGGGAATAACCCTTCACAACCAACCTCGCCTTATACTTTTCAACACTACCATCTAGACCTATTTTCTTTGTAAATACCCATTTTCAGCCCACAGGCTTTCTATCTTCAGGAAAGGGCATCAAAATCCAAATGTCATTCTTTTCTAATGATGCCATTTCTTCATTCATGGCTTCGAACCAAGAGTTTGAATCAGGCATTACAATTGCCTCTTTAACAGTCCTAGTCTCATCAGTGCTAGAAATTAAAGCATAGGCACAAGTAGAATCTAACATAGAGAACCCATACCTATCAGGTTGCTTTCTTTCATGTGTTGACCTCCTCATGGGCTGAGGTTGAGGTTGTTCTTCTTCTTTAGAACTCTCATAACTACTTGAGCTCTCCTCAGTTTCAGGTACATTTTGAATTTTGAATTCCTCTTTATCTGGCATTGGAGGAATTTCAACTACATCCTTTTTATTTTTTGATTTTGTCTCTAAATGCAAATCCAAAATAGAAGGCTTCAACTCACGAAAAAATAACATTTATGCTATATAAAACCTTCTTAGTATCAGGATCCCAAAGCTTGTATCCTTTTATGCTAACACTACAGCTAATAAAAATATATTTAACAACCTTGTTCTCCAATTTAGATCTTTTTTCATTCGGCACATATGCATATGCCTCACAACCAAAGACTTGAATGTGTCTCAGAGAGGGCTTCTTTCCATACCATGCTTCCAAAGGTGTTTTCTCAACAGGAGCAGGATTAGGAGAATGATTTAATAAATAACATGTTGTTGCAACTGCCTTAGCCCATAACTTCTCCTCCAAGCCAACATTGCTCAACATACTTCGTGCTCTTTCCATCACTGTCCTATTGAACCTTTCAGCAACTCCGTTTTGTTGCGGAGTGTAGGGTGTAGTTTTATGTCTTTTAATTCCATGATCTTTACAATACCTTTCAAACTCATTAGAACAAAACTCATTGCCATTGTCAATCCTTAAACATTTTATTTTTCTTCCAGTCTGATTTTCCACAAGGTTTTTAAATTCCTTAAAACGACTAAACACTTCTGATTTACTCTTCAAAAAATAAACAAATGCCCTTCTTGAATAATCATCAATGAACTATACATAATATCTTGATTTAGACAAAGAAGGAATGTTTACTGGACCAAAAACATTAGAATGAATGTAATCAAGTATACCAGAAGATTTATGAGGACTAGAGTAAAATGAAACACGATGTTGTTTTCCATATATACAATGTTCACAAAATTCGAATTCAAGGTTACAGTCATCAAGTCCTTCAACTAGGTTTTTATTTTTCAAGGTTTTTAAACCTTTTTCTCTAATGTGGTCAAGCTTATGATGCCAAAGCATAGTCTTTTCTGCTGGAAGTTTAATTTCTACAGAATTTGCACTATCAAGAACTTTTTCCTCCTTCTCTCCACAAGCAACCTTTTTTGACTTTGCAGAGACATTGTTGCATTGAACAACAAGTGTGTCCAACTTATATAAAGTACCAATACGAGCACCCCTAGCCAGCACCATTGAGTGTCTAGTCATTTTTCAGCCATTGCCAGAGAATGTGACTTGCACTCCAACATCATTCAACTTACTAACAAAAAGTAAATTTTGAGCCAGACCTGGTATATGTATTACATCATTGATTCCCTTCACTCTTCCATCAAGGAACTGAATTCTGACTCTTCCATGGCCAACTATTTCTAGAGATGAATCGCTTGCCAAATACACCCTTCCACCATCGTATTTTTCATACTTAGTGAACTAGTCTGTATGAGATGTCATGTGGAAAGATGCTCCAGAATCAATCAAAAGACATCATTTGATGCCTGAGTTTCCAAGGATGCAATGAAGGCATCTGCATTGCTATGAGAAGAATCATTGTTGAAAGAGTTCTTCTTCTTCTTCTTTTTCTCCTCTTTGCAATCCTTTTGGACATGAACAGGCTGCCCACAATTCCAACACTTCACCTTGGACTTCTTGCCAGGAGACTTTGATCTCCCTTCTGATTTTGATTTGGACTTCTTGTCCTTCTTCTTTCCTTTTTCTTTCGATCTGCCTTGAACAACAAGAGCCTCCTTCGCCATCTCAGAAGATTTCCTTCTCATTTCTTCTAATAACAAAGAAGCAACAACGTCTTCCATCTTAAAAGTGGATGTCGTACTCCCAATAGCCATCACCAAGTGATCCCAAGAATCCAGAAAAGAACATAACAATAGCATACAATGATCTTCTTCATCAATCTTCACACCCACAGATGCTAACTGAGAAATCAACATGTTGAAAGTATTCAAATGACCAGAAAAAGACTCTCCTTCCTACATTTTCAAAGAATACAACTTCTTCCTTAAGAACAACTTATTCACCAAGGACTTGCCCTGATAAATAGCTCCATGGCTCCCAGTCTTTTCCATAAAGAAGATGTAGTCTTCTCTTCATGAACATTTAGAAGAATAGAGTCTACCAAACAGAGCCTTATCAACCCCTTTAATTTTTGATCTGCCAAATCCCAATCTTCTTGCTTCATGCCAGAAGGTTTTGTTCCAAACACAACAAGCCAAAGATCATGATCAACCAAAAAATCTTCCATTTTGAGTTTCCACAACTCAAAATTGTTGCCATTGAACTTCTCAATTTCAATCTTTCCTAATGTACTTTCCATTGCCATGACAATCTGTAATTTAAATTACCAGACTTCTACAAGACTCCCACTGAACAAAATTGACACAAAAACCCAACCTACCCACAAGGATAACACAATTGGCCAGGCTCTGATACCTCTTGTAAGGAAAGCTAAAGGTGCAGAAACAACTCTCCTAATGTCAAACCTTAGAGAAGAATGCAAATATGTCTTAAAATTTTTCAATTATAGTTCATTATGATGCACATGAAAGATTAATAGAAACAAAAATAAACACATACACAATTGGACACTAGATCTACGTGGGAAAACCCTTACGGGAGAAAAACCCACCACACCAAAGAAAAATCACTTGTATTATAGTAATTAAATTACATACAAGTTCTAGACTCTCCTTTCAGATGTGAATATTATAGCAGCAACATTTCCCTGATCAACCTTGTACAAATCATCACTGTTACAATGCTCTCCAACAACACACAATGAAATTCACACATTGAACAATCCCCTGCTCGATCAAACAACTCTACCACAGTCTGAACTATTCATTCTTCCACAAGCGGTGTGTTCATTTCCCATAAGAGAATGGTCACAACAGTCCAACTGTCAATTGGTTTGCATTCTGCTTCTCATTGGTTCAAAACATACCACATAGGACAGTCGCTTGATCAAAAACTTCAACTGTATTGCTCATCGGTGAGACAATAGACCGTGTCTCACCGATGCCAAACTTCCCATTGACCATCACACACTACATAGTCTTCTACTGGTCTATCTCTTAGACTTGGTGAAGTCTCCTCGACCATAGGACCATCGGCATGAGCAATGCTATCAATGACAAACTGGGATATCATATCGATAATTCAAGTCTCCCCAATGTCCCAAAGAACACCAAGACCACGTACATTGGCAAGAGTCACATCGATGTTCATCGGGAGTAGATCCATCGGCAAGAGCAATACTATCGATGTCAAATTAGAAAGTCTCATCGACAGTTCAAGTCACCCTGACACGTCCATCGACAAGAGTCTCCCCGGTGATCTCCTTCGGCCAAACATCTACCATCAGAATGAGTTAAAAATCTCACTCTGATAGTTCTGGTCACATCAACGGTTCTTATCGGCAAGACATTCATAGGTCACATCGACATCGGCCAGACTTTTGCTGTTGGAATGAGTTTGGAATCTCACTCTGATAGTTCAAGTCATACTGATGACTTCCATCGGAAAGACAGGTCCTAGGTCACACTGATTTGATCCCTTCAAGACTTTAGAACACAACTGCTTATCAACAAGACATTCCAAGGGTCTCACCGATTCTACTCTTTCAGGAGTTCCATGTTAGTAAGTTTGAGGCACTTTTTCCAACAATTTCATCATGACTAAACATCTAAAAATAGTAAAAGGATTCATTGTGTACTAACATGTATGAACATAGGAAATATGTGAGCATGAAATCACATGTAATTAGGAAAGAATATGTTCTTCAATTTTACAACAATAAAGGAAAATAACAAGATAAGAATATCCATATATTCTAGATAACAGTCATATAATCACATGTAAGATGCAAACATGATAAGGATAATAACATATATATGCATATGAGTTGTGGATGATGAAAATGTGAATCAAAAATACCAACAATGAAAAACTCACACTCACAATCACACAATGAAGTTCAAGATCTTGGCTTAGAACATAGAATTTAGATAACAAATAAAGTCATCATAGCTAAGATCTTGATTTGCTCTATTGTTGGTTGCTCTTCAAAGTAACAAACTATGAAAGAACAATAATGATATGATGCAATGATAATGATAAATTCTCAAAGATAAATGATACCTATGCTTGATAAATGACAATGATAAAATGCTTGATAGTGCTTGAATGCTTGATAATGCTTGAATTCTTGCTAATTCTTGAACACTTAAATACTTGATATTGATAAGAGTGCTAGAGATAATTTTGATAATAAAATTGTTAGGTGATATGAATGAAATGAAAACTTCTTATTTATATATTTCACTTGACATTTGATCAATGGTGGAGATTGATTTGCAAGATCAATGGATAAAAAAATTAAAGATAGGGCAAGACCTAAAATTTGAATTTGATGGAGGGGAAAATTATAAGAATTAAATAATAAATGATAGTTGGAGAAATAAAAAATTAAGTATTTATTTATTTTAGAAGAAAATATTTAATTTAAATGAATTATTTTTAATAATAATTTTAAAAAAGGAGTGTTAGCTAATTAAATAATTTTTGAAAATTATTTAATTATAGAGGACCAAAGATAAGTTGAATTGAAAATGATAAGAGATTAACTAAATAACTAATTATTTAATATAGATATGATAAATAATTAAGATAATTAAATGATTAAAAACTATTTAATTATTATGGATGAAAAGAGGAAAATGTTAGCTTAATTACAGAATTAAAAATATTTAATTAATATAGATAAAAGAAACGATAAGGATAATGATGAAATGATAAGATAAAAGTGCATTAGCCATTTTTAGGTGATTGCATGTTGCCCCTCTTTGAGACAATGTGCTTTAAAGCATCATTTCAAAAAAAAAGATGGATGGTATGCCCTAGTATGTTGCAATGGACCATGAGATGGAGGATATGGCATCCCTTCGAGAGATTGACTAGAAAACAGGTCTCGAGTCAATCTCATGATAAGAACTATTTATGATGTTATTTTTAATTTCTTTTAATTTTAAGATATGATGTTATTTATGATGACGATTTATTATGATCATGCATATATATGATGGTGAATGTTATGATTTATGGTATATGATTATGATGCACATGTTATGATTATGATAGTATGATATCAACTAACCCTTGTGAATGCAACAAAATCAATTTCCAACAAGGATCAAATATCAAAATGAAACCTATAAAGAGAAGATGCAACAAAAAGATGATATGCAAAATGAATGACAATGAAAAAGAAATAAGACATGTTACTTTGAAGAGGAACCTTAGCAAGTGGATATCGCTCATCATTTACCCAACTTGCATACACACAACACACATGCAAACAGAACTAGCGCTAGAAGGAGGGCCTAAAGGAACAAATTGGCTCGAATCGGGTCCTTTTCACTAGAAAGGTTTGAAAGAGTTCTCAGATTTGCCACAAATCCAGAACTATCAGTTGAACTCCAGACCTCTATTAGGCCTAGAGCCCATAGGGTTTTGATCCCACCACCATTAACACACCACTTACTCCACCCGGGTTTCCACCAATACCACAGGTGGCACAACCAAATCCACCACCACCACCAATGGCATTATTTACCAACAATCCTTCACCACTAGGGGTCATTCTTGGTGGCATACACAAAATGCCCAAAATTCCTAAGAAATTTTTCCCCAGATATGTTCATGGAGAGTCATGGAGTGCTGAAGAGCACATACAGGCATTCAAAGATGCCTGTACTCGAGCTAAAATTGCTCACCATGATATTGCATGTAGGTTGTTTCCTTATTCGTTGGGAGATATGGCCTACAATTGGTATTTGAATCTTCCCACCAGATCAATCTTGAGCTGGATGAACTTGGAAGAAGCCTTCATTAACTAGTTTTGGGTTTATGTTGATCTCACAATCTTATACCATCAATTTTCTACTATCAGGAAAGAGCCACACGAAGCGTGACCCCTATTTAATATCGGATTTCAGAGGATGTATAGGAGGTTACAAGACCCATACTTGGTGGCTGAAAATATTGCTTTCCAAGCCTACCTGAAGGCCATAGATCCCCTGATTGGCCTATTTCTGCAAAGAACATACAATGCAAATGACATTAATTCTCTTTCAAAAGTTTACCACCTTGCTAAATTAAACTACAACAACAGATTAGTTCACAAGCATGAGGTCTAGGAGGAGTTTTTCCTCCTCTAGGATACTCCCAACTGCCTAATCCTACCTTGTTGTTTAATACAGTCCCAGGGATGTCTCATTTTTCATATGGAACCTTAGTTGAGTTACAATATCCATCTCAACAATTATTCTTTAGTGTCCCAACTCCTAACCCCTCACAGCAAGTTCAAAATTCCCATAATCAAGCTGGAGGATCTAACCCCATGACACATACGTCAACTATAATCATTGCAGAAAGTGAATGTACTACTCACCTGACAATAGAGTTGGAGACCCTTTAGAAAAAATTGTCTTAGATGACTAATAAGATGGCACAACTCAAATACAACCCCCCTCAAAATCAAAATTACCAAAACCAGGGAGGGTATTCCAATCAGAACGCCAATCAAAACCCGAGGAACTTTCAAAATCAGAATTCCCCCAATCAAAATTATCAGAACCAAAATAGGGGATACAACCAGAAATCCAATAACAATAGATAATGGAATACTAGGCCAAACAATGGGGGAATTTCCCATAACTATCAAGCTATCAGTTGAACAATAGACGAAATCTTCCATGAAAAAATTAGTAAGTGAAAGTTGGCGACTCTGTAATTTATTATTGTTTGTTTAGCTCTGGCTTCTAAAATATATACAAGGGGAGATAAGAAGAAAGGGATCGTAGATAAAGATTTTGAGTTATTAGAATCGATTGGTTTCTCATCCTTTCCACCTAATTGAAAGGTTAAGTCTATTAGTAGACTGTCATCTCCTCCCTCTAAACCTAGTGTTTCTAATACATCTTGTCAGGCTCTTCTCTTGCACGACACTATTCTCCCCATACAAATAAATTTTCCTACTCATAACCCTATTAGGATGGCTCAACTTGTCCCATGGGGAGCCGTAATAGGTCCTCTTACCTTTGGAGACGGAGCCCAACTTCATGATTTGCAAAAGGGTTTGGGAAAAATCATACCAAAATTTAGTGGGGATGGGAAGGTTACTCCTGATGAACACATGCAAGCTTTCTTTGCCACTTCTTCTATTCTTGTGGTACAACATGAGGATGTTGCTATGAGACTCTTTGTGAATCTTTGACTAGTGCTACTACTGATTGGTTTTACTCTCTCCCAAATGGTTCTATTCTTAATTGGGCTACCCTCATATCAAGGTTTGAAAATAGATTTAAGACTGTAGAAAATGACCAAGTTTTGGTTGCTTAGTTGGGCTCTATGAAAAAAGAGGTTCATGAACCAATCAGAGAATTTGTAGCCAAGTTTAATAAATTGTATAATAGGATTGTTGCAAATATGATATTGTGTCCTCATCTGTTGAAAGTAATGTTCATTAATACCCTACCAGCAAATGTGAGTTTCACAATCAAAAGGGAGGGTGCAACTACTATAGAAATTGCTCAAGATAGAGCCATATCTATAGAAGTTGATTTGATTGTTGCTAGAAAATGGAAGAAATAATTTCAAACTGGTTAACCATCGCCAGTAAACTCTATTGATCCAGTTATTCAAAGATTGGATAGTGATATAATCACTCTAAAGAAACAGATGCTAAAGGGTCCTTTACAACCACCCTATCAAGATATCCCTAGGAGAGATTATAATTATCAAGGAGCTCCCAATAAGACATTGTCATTGGTTGGCCCTAACCAAAGATTGGCAATCGAGGGTGCCCCTTTTTCCAGCAAAAGTAATCATTGTAATTTTCATTTAACTTCGGATCATGATGGAGCTACCTTCCCAGAGATGATTAGATTCATGCAAATTCTCTCAACAAATGAACATGTTGAAGAACCGTATGTGGAGGAACCTGGCCAATCTCATGATGATGGCATGAATTTCTTTGAGTATGTACCAGATGCGGAGGTAGGAGAGGATGTGTATATTAAAATTGATGACTCTAATTGTGATGTATTCACTAAAGTGCACCAAGCTAAAGGAGAGAAAAATGGTTCATCCTCAACCCCAAATATATATTTTGACAAGGTAGAAGAAACAAGAACAAGTTGCTCCCAAAACTGTGTAGACCAAGGAACCATCTACTTCCTCCTCTATTGATCTTGCTCCTAGTTCATTTGATATAGTTGAGTCATGCAAAAATACAAAAATTCAGATTTAGCAAGCTAAATACCTAAGGCTCAACCTTGTAGAACTGGATAGACTAGTTAAATATATCAAACAAGATCCTCCACCATCCCAATGTAATGCTCAAGTATCCTATGAAAGAAAAACCATATAGAAAATAAAATTTTCTCAAATTTTGTAGATAAACCTTCAAGTTCACAGAATCCTTTTGCAAAACTAGAACCTTTTTATGTGTCATTATACATTGTTAGTTTCAGGCTAAGTAATTGTATCATTGATTCTGGAGCTTCTGAAAATGTGATGCCTGCCCAAATAGCCAAAGCCCTAGATTTATCTTTTACCTCATCCCAGGGTAAATTTTATTCCATGGATGGTTCCCTAGTCCCTATCATAGGTCAAATCAAGGATGCCCAAGTAGCCCTAGCTACTTTTCCAAAAAATAGATTGAAATTAACCATATTAGTTTCTGATATTCCGACCAACTATGGGATGCTTTTGAGTAGGAGTTTTTGTAAAGATCTAGGTGGGGAAATATAAATGGACTAGTCACATGCTTTAATACCATTGGATGGAAAAAAGATACTTATAAATCCTGAGCCCAAAGCCAAGTTCATAGTATTGAAGTTAGGTGATCCAAGAGCAGATATTCTATTTGTAGAAACCAGGCCAGGTACCTACATGTGCTCCTCTACTCAAGAAGAATGCTCAGATAAAATTAGTCTTGATCTAGTTAATGAATTGTGGACACTAGAATTTGATGGAAGTTGTGCTAATGATGGGTCAGGTGCAGGGGTAGTTCTAGTTTCACCAGATGGTTGTAAATTTCCTTTTGCTTTCAAACAAGAATTTTCTAATACCAATAACACAGTAGAGTATGAGACCCTTTACTTGGTCTAAGTGTAGCAAAAGAAAAGGGTATTAAGCAATTTAGAGCCCTGGGAGATGCATAATTAGTTGGGAAACAAGTCAGGAAGGTTTATACTATGAAAAATGGTCGGCTCAAGCACTACAAAAATAAAGTCTAGGATTGTATTGAAGATTTTGATGCCTTTTCTATAGAATCTGTTCCAAGAGATCAAAATACTAGAGCTGACTCTCCTGCAGCCTTAGCGTCACTACTTTCACCACATCCTGATTTCAAAGATGAAACCTAGCGAATTGAGATTGTATATCAGCCTAGTGTTCCTGACAATGTGAATCATTGGCAAGTGTTTAATAATGATCAACCGATTATAGAGTTTTTAGAAAAGGCTGAAGATTTTGCCCATATTTATTTTAAAGGTAGTGATGATAAAAGTATTGATATATTGGAAGGTGATATCACTACTTATGATGGGAAGGAGACAAAAGTCATTCAATTGAAGGGAAATAAGATTCCTAAGGGCTTAGTTTCTCTTGAGGATTTATTCAACATACATGATCAATATCTAAAGCAAAAGAGCAAAGTTTCTATTGAATATCTTTGAGTATGATCAGGTGAATATTGGCATAGAAGATGATCCTAAAATTGTTTGCATTGGAAAGTGTTATTCTCCAAAATAAAGAGAAAGGTTGATCTATTTATTGACACGTTACATATATTTCTTTGCATGGTGCTATGCTAATTTGAAAAGATTTAGAAACAAAGAATTTCAATGCAAAATCCCATTAAAACCTGGTGCTTCACCTTACAGGTAGAAACAGCGAAATTACAACCCTAAGGCAGTTGAAGCTATTTTTAATGAGATGGATAAGATGTTGAAAGCAAAAATTATCTATCCTATCCATCATTCTACATGGGTAGCCAATATAGTTCCTACCAGGAAGAAAATTGGAGAAATAAGAATTTTTGTCGACTTCAGGAATTTAAATTGGGCTCTTTAAAAGATAATTATCCACTACCTATTATGGATCATATAGTGCAGATAGTTGCAGGTTCTGAAATGATGTCTATGCTTGATGGATTCTCAAGATATAATCAGGTTGAAGTAGCCCCAGAGGATCAACATAAAACAACATTCACTAACCCCATTGGTGTCTTTGTTTATAATAGAATGTCATTCGGTCTTATAAATGTGGGGGGAAATTTTCAAAGAGCTATGGACTTGTCCTTTGGTGATCTAAGAAATAAAATCATTGTGATTTATTTGGATGACTTGAGAGTTTTTTCTAAAAAGAGAGTTGATCATTTGCATGACCTAGAAGTAGTATTGTAGCGTTGCAAGGAAGAAGGAATATCTTTAAATCCTAAAAAGTATGTCTTTGTTGTAACCGAAGGGAAGCTCTTAGGTCATATTGTTTCAAAGGATGGGATTAAGATAGACCTTGAGAGAGTGAAAGCTATCATGCAGCTAAGTTTTCCAACAAATAAAGATGTCACTGTCTTTCTTTGGCCAAGTAAATTTTTTGAGATTGTTTGTACCTAATTTTGCTGAGTTGAAAAAACCTATCTTAGACATGATGAAGAATCATCCCATGTTCAAGTGGAGTGTTGAAGGAAAACAATCATTTGAAGACATAAAAAAAACTTTTGCAAGTGCACTGACCTTGGTGAATCTAGACTTTACAAAAAAATTTATCGTATACAGTTATGCATTAGAACATACTCTATCATCCATTTTATTGCAGAAAAATGAGGAAGGTATTGAAGCTCCCATTTCTTTTATGAGTACTCTTCTTAAGAAGAATGAACTTAAGTATTCCCCACTTGAAAAACATGCCTATGTCATTGTAAAGGCTTTGAAAAACTTCTTATTTTATATCCTGCATTCTCATACAACTGTTTTCATTCCTGAATCCAATGTGAAGAGTATCCTCACCCAGTAGGAGATTAGATGTAATAAAAGGGGGTATTGGATAGCGAAGGTGCAAGAATATGATGTGGAAATTAAACCCACTAACCTAGTTAGGGGAAAGGGTTTAGAAAAAATGATTGTAGAAATTAAAACCATTGAAGAGGAACATCTACCTTTAGTTCTTTTCACCAACACAACAGATGAATGGTTTTCTGATGTTTGTTATTTCTAAACCTATGGTGATTGCCCGCCACATCTGTCATCCAAAGGAAAAAGGAATTTAAACCTTAATGCTAGTAAATATGTCCTTTGGGAAGGAAATCTATATAAAAAGGGTGTGGACGGGACTTTTCTGAGGTGTGTTGATAATGAGCAACAAAAGAGGTTGTTGGAAGTTTTTCATAATGAAGCATGTGGTGGTCATTTTTCAGCTTCTGTAATAGATTTCAAAATTCTGCGTCAAAGATTTTATTGGTCAGGAATGTTCAAGGATGCTTATGAATGGGTGTCAAAATGTGAAAAGTGTTCAATGTTTACCGACAAACCTCATCTTGCAGCCCTGCCTTTTAAGCCTATGGTAATAGATGAACCTTTCCAACAATGGGGCCTAGATTTTATTGGCCCGATTAATCCCAACTCTAGTGCTAGACACACACACATCTTAACCACTACAAATTACTTTACCGAATGGGTAGAAGCTATTCCAATGAAGCACACTTCTTCAAAGGTGGTGTGTAAATTCTTGAAGGAAAATATTTTGGTGAGATTCAGTGTTCCCAAAAAGATTGTTGTTGCTAATGCCAGTTCTTTTTCATCTGCTGAGATTACACTTTTTTGTTATGATTATGGTATTATCCTAGCGCATTCATCTAATTATTATCCACAAGGCAATGGACATGCTAAGTCCAGTAATAAAAAAATGATTTCTATTATCAAAATGTTGGTGGATGAAAATCAAAGGGGATGGCTTAAAAAGTTGTACGATGCTTTGTGGGCCGTTAGAGTAACATGTAAAAGATCTATTCTTATGTCCCCCTTTCAACTTGTATATGGCATTGATAGCACCTTGCCAACGCCTTTGGAGCTTTCAACACTCAATCTATAGAAGGCCATAGAAGATGAACAATTTCAGTTTGCAATTGAAAAGCGGGTTATGTATATGAACAAGTTGGAAGAACAAAGAGACATAGTGGTAGAAAAAATTACAATACATCAATAGATGGTGGAGATAATTTTTGATGAAAAGGATAGGGAAAGAATTTTTGCAGTTGGTGATTATGTTCTTCTCTGGGATAGGGGAAGGGAGCCAAAGGGGGCACACAAAAAGTTCAATTCTTTATGGAAGGGGCCTTTTCAAATCAGGCAAATAATTGGTGACAATACTTTTTTACTGGCTTATCTAGATGGTACTGCTCTACCTCTTTCCTACAATGGGAAAGATCTGAATCTATTTGATTGAAATTCTTCTTGGGTTTTCCCTTTTACATAGTCTTTTGGTTTCTATTTTTTTTGGTTTGTTTTTCTTCGACTCTGTTGCCCATGAATAAGGCTCTATTCTAGGTTTTTTCTAGATTCTTTGTGTCTTGTTAGTCCTTCTCCCCATTCAAAGCCAATGTTATCCATAACATATAAACTAGTATCAACAATTTTAAACTTCCTCTCCTTAGGCCTTTCAGTTCTTTTACTTCATCCATTTTCAATGCCTTGCTGTTCATTCCTTTTGACAATTGCTCAAAGTCGCAGGTTGTGTGTTTTTCCTAACCTTGGTCGCTAGTCCTTCAAGTTTCATAACCTTGTCACGGAGTTCTAAATTTTCAAAACTTCTCGATTGTCCAACTTGGTTCCCTTTGTTGAGTTGCAAGCCTTTGTTGGTTGTCTTTGAAGTCGATGAGTCGGAGGTTCTCAAAACTTTGAAACTCCCAAATTTGGTTCTAAGGTTCTGATTTTTTGTGATCACCCAACATTGTGGACTTTTTCATGGTTTTCAAGGTGCCGCCACCTCATTAAATAATATGTACTGACTAACCTTGAGTTGTATTTTTAGGATTTTAGAAAAACATGCAGTTTTAAAGGCTATCTTTTCGAGGAATGAAATTGAATTCCGTATTAATTGCATGTCCTATCAAGTAACAACATAAGATGGGTGGCAAAGTATTCATTAAGTCATTTAGCCTGCTCTCTTATTCTTTGCTAATACTTCTCAAAGTACAAGCTTACTTCCTTCGCGTAATTGCACTCATGCAAAGTGGAATTCAAAATCACTGGTCTGGAGTGAGGGATATTGAAATTGTGCACCTCAATTTGGAGGAGTTTGGATGCGCCTAGAGAAAGATAACAAAATTCCATTAAAAGAGAAAATTTTGTAAAGTAGTTTGGTACGCGCAGGAGGTTTTCCCAAAGCCGTGCAAAGCGTCGACTTAGTGACTGTGTGTGTGAGGGGCTACATTCCAAAGACTCAAGAGATTAGAGCTATGGAATGGGTCTGTCATTGCGAGAATCACCCCTGAAGTCATTTCCCGTGCATTGAGTATTCCAAAGAGGGAGACAGTAGAGGAAATGTCTGTAGCTATTGGTGATGAGTTTTTCAGGATGAATGAAGAATGGTGCATAAATTCCATTGCAAAGAATTGGTTGAAGTTAGAGAAAAAGGGTAAGTCTTTATTGCCATAAAAACATAAAAGGGTCCATTTTAAAGATGAAATTTTATGGTTGAAGTCAAAGAAAAAGGGTAAGTCTTTATTGCCCTCAAAACTTAAAAGGGTCCATTTTAAAGATAAAATTTTAGATGCTATCACCTTGTTGCATCGTGTAGTTGGAAATGCCTATTCATACTCTTTTGAATTTTGGATGTGCCGCTTCATTCTAATGATTTTTAGTGAAAATAAATTCATTGACTAGGCTGAGATTATTAGTTATCACTTGAATAAACAATTGATAAATTTCTAGCAAACTATTGCATTCCACGTGTTCATATCTAGTTTATATTTTAGCCAGTCAAGAGGTTTTTTGGGCAAGGTTGGAACCGCAAGGACCTCCAACACTAGACACGCCTATGTATAGAAGCTTGCTACAACTCACTAAGTAGGTTGGAATGAAATATTTATGTCGCGTCAATGACGCATTCTTGATGGAGATTGTAAGAAGACTTGATGGAAACCCTGAGCTTCAAGTTTCACCTGAGGCGGCTAACATGGTAATGAAGTTCATAAGTTTTTATATTCAATTTAGCAGATTCACTTATCTTAGAATTGGAGGTTTTGAGAAGGCTCCATTGAGGTTGCCTCGGTACCCAAGTGATTTTCTTGTTTTTCTTGAATTTTTCCGACAGATGGTTGTGGTGAATATTAAATATTCAAACATGGGAAAGAAGGGGTATGTTTTTCCTTTGTCCATGCCTTCATTTTCTTGCAAAAGTAATAATATTGCTAAGGGTGCAGAGAAAGTCCTAAATGAATTTAATTTGTAGTATTTTCCCATGAGAGCTAATTATGATAGTAAGGGTTATGTTAAACAAAATTTGTATGGAGCTAGTCGTTATGAGCATTGCCTAGATATTGGGGATTTTTGGGAAGACTGTATGGATGAAGGTGAGGTGTAAAGGAGAAGTTTTATGAGATTGAATTTAAAACAGATAAAATCCTTTGGTATTCCTTTCAATATTCCATAAGATGTAGAGGAAGATTCAATAATTATTGATCATGAATATTAGGCCCTTGCTGCTAAGCCCTTGTACAAAATTAACTGGTTGAAGGATGAAGTCTCAAATTTGATGGTTCATTCTGCCCCTATTTTGAGAAGGACTTCAAACTAGTTGAATGGAAAATGGCGACATAATGCATGTTCTCCTCAGGAGCAAAGGACTTCACAGATAAATGAACAAGGGACTGTACAGGCCTCTAGCATAAGCATATGAACTGGAAAACAAATGACTAATCCATATGGCACTGGCTCACAGTCAGGAGGAGATGGCGAGAAGCCAAAAGACATAGGGGCCAAGCTAAAATCAATTTGTGCATAGGATAGTTTCCCCCATCAACGCCTAAGAAAAGAACCAGTCAAGAGAAACTGGTGCCTACAGACTCTGACGACATTTTCCAATAGATAATTGAAGATAATTCTTTTCCCACTTTCGTTAAAGTTCCTCCTTCTTTGGTACAAGATACTTATGTTTCCATTCAGTCAATTGAGAGAATGGAGAATGTGAGTGTTGAAAGCAAATACACTGGGCTTGTAGCTTCTTCTCTGACATGGTTGAAGTAAGTTGTAGAGAAGAAGAGGAAAAATATTCCTGCCGTGACGGTTGAGGTAGATATAGTTGCTATGCTTTTACAGGGTCCCCCTAAAACCAAAAAGGCTAAAAGGATGTCACAGATGGTCATTGATCCTACTTTGGGCATCAACTGTTGGAGATCAATGATCCTATAAAGGACCTAAATGAAAATGAGATTACAGAGGCTGACTACAAGGTTTCTCACATTGACATGGGGCCATCTACTTTTGAAGGTGATGTTTATCATGTTGATTAATCTGTTAATGCATTAATTAAAAGAGAAAAAGAACATAAAAAGGAGAATCTTCAATTGCAATCTCAAAATATTTCTTTAAGAAATTTTATTTCATCAATTGTGCTCCGATCCCTAAGGAAGCCTCAAGATCAAATATTCAAGGTATTGATTTTGACACTAAGCAAAAGGTCAAGAAAAATTTGGGTTATGCCAAAGCTACCAATGGGTGGATAGAAGGGCTTTACCAAGATGGATTGTTCTACATTTGTAAATTTTACCAATTTTAAGTTAATGTATTTGACAAGAGAAAGGAACTGGTGACTGAACTCTAGTAGATAAGAAAAGAACATAGTAGCACATATGTGCTTTCCAAAGAAATTGTTGAATTGATCTCCATGGACCACATTTTCTTGATTAAAGAAAAATTGGTAAATGATCCCAAAGAAAATGATCCTAACTGGTTTGAATCCTTGGATTGGAAACTGTCAATATATGAAGATTATATCAAGGAAATCAATAAAGTGTTAGAAAAATATTTTGATATATTAGTGAAGATCAGGGAGAATTTCAATGCCCTGGAGGTATAGCTCACAAATGAGTTTGATGAGAAGATCCTAGATGTCATAGACATATCATCACAATTTAAGGTGTTTCATAAAGAGGCAGGTAATCCTGAGACAACCATAGCAAACTCATTCAAAAAGTTGAGTAATTTGCAGATCTATATGAGTATGTTCAAGGGTAAAAGTGACAGTATCTATGAAACAATTGTTGAGACAGATCATGCACTTTCAAGATGGAGAACAAGGTTGCAAATCACCATGACTCCAGGAAGCAAAAACATCACTGCAGTTGTCACCAAGTACCAGGAATACAGGAAAAGGGTAAAGGCATAGGAAGCGTTACTGGAGCAGCAGGAGGTGGAAATAATTGGAAGTGAAAGAGTCAGAGTTGGGATGGTTGATTAGTTTTTAGCTGTTATGTTATTTTCTTTAATTTGGCTCTCTTGATACTTTAAAAACTTTTCATTTTTAATCAAACTGTTGTCTTCAAGAAACCGTTACTATGGAAAATTTGTAATCTTTAAATATGGGGTGACTGTTTCCCTATAGCTTCCAAGTGGGCAGTGACGGTGATTGGTTTTTCCGGAGGTATTTGGCTGGCAACACAGCCTTGGCTGGCACGCAAGATAAGGGTGGTGGTAGAGGGAATTTAAGAATGCAAGGTGGTGAGTGTTGGACGCCTAATTGTTGGCGTCTTTAATGTTTAGTCCTATTAAAGGATGGGATGGAGAATGTTTTCCAAGATGATGGGACGTTTGCATTGATGATCGGTGTTTATTTCACCTGGCTTGCTCAAGGCAAAGATCATTCTCTCGAGGCAGCGATAGAGTCTCTGATATCTCTGCCATCTGCGAGGAAGCTATGAGCATTCTACATGAGAATTCACCATGGGAGGCTGAATTCGGTCTTCAGAGATTGGGATGAGCTTGTGGTAGGGGCGACATAATTGTTGTTAGGAGAAGAGTTTGTAAACTTGGTCGAGCAGTGGAGAACCAATGCAGACATTGTGTTGAGGTTCTTAGCGGTGCTACTAGACCTGGAAGTGCCAAAGGAAATGGTGCTGCTAATGGTGAGAAAGTTGTTATGGGAGAGTCTATAGGAGGGTGTTATGGATGTTTTCATTGCTGCTGAATTGGGGGTGAGGATTCCTCGGTCGTGCGACTTGCAGTGGGATCTTATACCTGCTATGCGGGTCAAGAGATACTCATTCATTTTAGATGTGAAAGGGAAGGCATTTCAAAGGCACTGTGAATGGGCTACCTATGGGCTCATATTCTTAAAGCATCACCTATATTTAGAGCCATCTCGCAAGGTGGATTGGCGTCAACTCTTCAGGGGTCTTTTGGTGGTTGAAGGTTTTTTATCGAAAGAATAATTGGTGTCTTAAGTCTGTAATGAAGGAAATATGATGTTTTGAGTCTTGGGGTTTGTAAGTTGTTTGTGTAGGTCTAGTCTGGGGTTTAATCATGCTATCTGTACAATTGATGATGTCTTGAGTCTGTGGTGTGCATGTGGTTTTGGTGGCATGCTAGGAAGGTTTGGCTATGGCATCGGTTTTTTGCAGAGTCTTAACAAAATGTAATATCTTTTGAAAGCAATGAATACAAAAAAAATTATGAATGAAAAAAAAAAATGGGGTGACTGTTTGGCGATAGGGATCTTTTGAGAAAACTTTGTTTTACTCATTAGAGCAAAAAAAAACTCTGTTATCTTTAAGTTTTACTGCTTGAACTGTTATCTCAATATATAAAGGCAATGGTGAAGTTCATGCATGCATAATCTTTGTGTTATGGTGTGTGGATTTATTCTTCTTATGCTAAATATTTTTTCCAGTGAATTATCTATTATTGGGATGGTGGATGTTTAGTAAGTTTTGTCGCTATGGAATGTTTATATGTGTATAAATATTTTATGGTGATGGATGCATACTGATTTCTTAAATATAGTTTTGGAGATTTGGTAGTTTAAGTTTTCGATATTTGGTGTTGTGTGGATGCCTTTCAAATATTTTTGGTTAAAAGCATTTCCTTTCATTTGCTTTATGGTTAAAAGCGATATTAGTTAAAAATCATTCATTGAATATCTGAAGAAGGTAGCTGCCACCTTTTAAAATAAGCAAAGAATTAGTCTGAAACTCTATTATGACTGATTCAATTGTTGTTACGTTTGTCACCTCCGTGGGTGTAAGAATATAGAGTTAGGTGACAAATTTGCTAACCAACAAAGGTTTAATTTTTGGTTCTTTATTTCTCACTTTGGGTAAGGTGATAAGTTTAGCTTGGATCAATTTTTTTAATGCAGTCTCAAGTGACTCCCCTAAAGGAGTGTATTGCCTTTTAGGAGCATTATTTTTCCCAGGTGGTGTTCTACCACCTTGATTAATTTGAGGCTTGTTTTCTACCAATTGTAGAGTAGGTTCAACATTTTGAACTATTTTTGCATCCACCACTCCATAATTGACAATGTTCTTGTTTTTGGTCCAAATCTTAGGCTTGTCTTTATATGTTGAAGGGTTATCCTTATGATCTTAAAAAAAATTCACAAGAACCTTAGAAATGAGAGATATTTCAATGTAAATTCCTCTTTCAATGAATTCTCCAAATGTATTATCATCTTGAATTTGAAGGTGAAAGGCCAATTCATGGTTTAGGTTTTGGTAAATATGGGGATAAGTTTTTTTTCAGGTACAAGACAAGGAAGCTTACTTGCTAATGCAAGAGAATCCAATGGTTGAATACCAATCTTGCATCAATAAAAATTAATTAATTTTGTGTTGATTTTATTTTAATAATTTTTTGTTGAATAAGATTGCAATATTAAGCCAAAAAATATTTACTAAATAAATTGGCTTAATTATTGTGCAAATGGTGTAATGGAAGGTGGTGAAGAGTGTAGTTTCCAAATTTGAAATTCAAGAGGGAAAATCATGGCATGGATTTTTGGGAGTTGCAACTTGTGACAACTCATTAATGTTCCTAAAATGTAGTACTAGAGAATCTGGGCACCCATATTAAGTGATTATCTTTTTCTAATTTGGTTCCCTATTTTTTAGGAGTGGGAACCCAAGTTGTTACCTAAACTTGGCAATTTCCAAGAAGTGGATAAGAAGATGCTTTTTGAGTATTTAATATTTTCTTTTAATATGTTTAAGATGATTTTCCATGTTGGGTGTGGTAGATGGGAGTGACAGCAAAATGAGTTTGTGGTCGATTTGTTGAAGGGAGAGACTTGACAATTTTGGGAGATTGTCATTTTCTAGATTTTTGGAAGAGAAGAGGAGGTGTTGCTTCTCTTTGGGAGGTTGGAGAAGAAATTTTGTTGCAGGTTTGAATTGGTTTTCCAATAGCAAGTGAATTGGTGATATAGAGGCTTGTTGCAATAATGGTTTCTAGTTGAAGGTTGTAGGTTGTAGAAGCTAGAAGCTTGTGCAAGAAGATAGTTTGAAGGAGAAAATTTTGGATTTGATATTTGTTCTCTTATCATATTTTGTTTCTATTTATAATGGATTTAATCATCCCATATGGCTAAAAATAAAATGTAATTTTAGATTTGGTTAATTTGAATGAGAAGATTAAGTCTCTTCTTGCATGTTTTTGTGACATTGTCAATCATTTTCTGAATTGAATTAGATGTTGTTGTGATTTGTGAAGGAGGGTTGTTTTCTTCACTTCATCACTTGCCAAATTTCTCCATCTTTGTAAAAAGGAAAAAAAAAGGATTCTCCTTTGTTTTGTTTTTCACTATAAAGGTGATGCAGGAGTATTATGAGAAAATTAGCGATTAACATCAACCAAAAACTATTTTAGTTTGGTTTATTTGATTTGGTTCAATTTACATTGTTGGGTTGTCATTTAATTTGGTTTTGATGGTCGATTTTGACAGAGTTTGATTGACATTGTTATCATTAGGTAACAAAATGTAGTGTAGCAATATATATTTTGATTTACATTTGAAGTTCAATGTTTGTTGAAATAACGTTCATCTTGTTCTTGGGCGTCAACTACACATTAAGCCAATAGAATGAAGTACTTGTACATTTTTTCTTATTGAATGATTTTTTCGTGAGATTAGATGACTATTTGATCGAATATGGTAGTGTTAAAAAAATTAATTCTCCACACAACTTGAAGGATCAATAAGTGAGAAGAGGATATAAAAAAGATCAATAGTAGGGGAATGAGAGAGGTTGAAATATTTTGAAAGTAGTTTAAATTTTAATGTTCAACACCTAAAAGAGGAGTATGAGTCAAAAAAAATAAAATTTGAAAAAAAAAAATAATTAATATAAGAAATTGTATGTTGGCTAATGGGAGAAGATGAACAGGCTACAATAGGAAGGAGAGGAGGCAGTTAGCAAGTGAAAAAGAAGCAAAAATATGGAGAAGAGAGATATGGTAAAAAGGGGGAAATAATCCAAGTAAAATGGCCCCACACATGATTCATAAAATTAGCAAATATAGGAGGAGAATCATAGAGCTAGAGCCTCTATAATGTCTAATTAACTTGGTGCTACTAAGTAGGCACACTACTCAAATGGTGGATTTCTAACTGAACAGTTAATTTTTCACAAGAGGCTACATTTAATTATCAACCAGGGACTCATAAGCTTTAGATAGTGTTGACACAATATGTGCATTCATGGATCCTAGGCACATCCTATATCGGTGGATTATAGGCAATCACACATGTATAAAAGATTACAAAGGTTGGAAAATAAAATAAACTTGTTGATTCATAAAATAGGGGAAAATAAATATAAGTTGTCACCTATGTATGGGTACCTATCTTTTAAGAGTCTAAATAATAAAAGTGAACTGCAACTAACTAATTCCTCTAAAGAATGAAACCAATATAAAGCTATAGAATTCAATCCATAACTATGGAATCACATTCATGAATTCAATGCATGTATAAATTTGGAAACTATGTAATTAATTTTAACAATGCAATATTTAATCTAACAAAAGGAAATGAAGTGGGTTAGCAGTACCTCAAGTGGCCCTTGCTTGAGTTGTTACACCCATAGAAGATGTCAAATATGTACTATTTAATCAACAATTCATGACATTGAACTCTTACACAATCCAACAAGAATTTGTTGAATATTTATTGCTTAATAACACATATCTATTGTTGTAATTGGTAAAAGATAAAAACTAACTCATCATATGGATGAAAAACTACTAAAACGATCACATTGCTATATTCACTCCTCGACAACAGGTCCCACTATATAGGCCTAGGAGGAGATTTTATTCCTCTAGGACTGAAAACAAACTCATAAAGTATATGTCCACAATCACCAAGAATATAGGGAGAGGACTCAGTCTTAATAATAGAAAACAATAATGATGAAACATGATTAAAGAAAGTGAGTTAGAATTCTATGCCTAATGGTTAGTTGCCATGACATAGACGTGTCCTTCAGAATAGTCACGTCATAAATTAATCTCGTTGAGAACAAACTCCTTCTCCTCCTAGTAGTCTTATTTGATGAAGAAGAGTGTGATATGGTGACTCATGGTTGACCTTCATTCTCTTATGTAAATGTCACACAAATATTGCACATTTTAGTTATTTTGACCTCTCACCTGCAATCATCCATAGTCCTTATGTCGTGGGCTGAAAAACCTATGGTTGTGAGTTGCAGTCCTTCTAGATGAAAGATCTTAGTTCATCCCTAAGGAATCCACATCACTAACAATCATAATTCAATCATATAATGATACTAAATTCATTGGACATTCATGCATTCATACAAGCATATATCAATATATCATATTTCTATTTCTACATACTTAAGTCTTCTTCAAAGTGTATAAAAGGCTTATAAAAGATGTGTAAAGTCTTAAGAATGTTTGTGAAACTTAGAAAATGAAGTGACCAAAACATAATTTAGTAAAGGAAATCTATCCATTAATTGGGCCCATCAAGAGTAGGCCACGCCCCTATAGTGTGAGTGATTTATGACTAAAGAAATTGACGCATAAGGAAGGAGGGGAAGATTTAAAAAATAAAATAATATATGAAAATTTATGTAGGGGAAAAAGCTATAGGTCACACCATGGAAAGTAGAAAATAATCCAAAATTTGAAGATAATACAAATTGGAGAAGATGAGAGGGCCACGTAGGGGAATAATAAAAGATAAAAAATAAATAATAAATTAAAGATATAGGTATAAATAGAGGTTGTTCATCCTCTAAATGAGGATATAAGGTATAAATAATAAGAAATGATGTAGAGGGGACAATCAAGAAGGGTTGTGCCTTGTAAAAGGCAACTTAGATTTAAATAAAAAATTCAGATAAAGAGAAGTGAGCAGGTCATGCTAGGATTGGTGGGAAGAGTTGGATATTGTAAGTAAAGCAATGAGTATGCAAAGGGAGGTCAAATGATGAAGGGGAATAACAATTATAGATGAAGATAAAACTAGCCACACCTCATATGAATGAAAATAAAGAATATAGTTTGGATGGAGAATTGGGAAGAAAGCTACAAGTGGGAGAGAAGTATGATTTAAATACAATTTTTCATTTGCTATAAGTGCAGATTGGAGGATTTAATGGAGGAGTGAACATTGAAGGGTAGGGATACAAAGCTAGATATATGAACTAGAGGAATTGATAATTGGAAATAAAATAATAATTTAAAAATAGTATTGTCTATAGATTGTAATCATTTAAATGTTTGTGGACCGAGGAATAAATAAAGTTGTAATTAAATTTTGGAGTGAATTAAGTTTGAATGTAAATTTAATTGTTTTCCTAGAATATTTTGATAGATTGAGAATTTTTTTTGTGAGATGTTGAATTGAAATTTTATTGACAAATGAAATCATCAATTTAATTTGGGGTTGATTGTGAGTTTCACCAATTTGATAAGACTCATGAATTCATCCCACACCATTTAGTATCAAAGCATGTTTGAGGCTCATTGAGGAAAACAAAGGTTGATGAAGAAGTTGAATAGAGCATGTTTTCTTCTTGGAAAATATCTTGAAGTGATTATTGTGTGAAATAAAAATCAATTTCCATTTACAACTATAGATATTTGAGTTGTGTGTGAAGTGGTTGGTTGTCCAATAGAGATAAAGTTGGGTAGAAGGTACATAACTTCCTCCACTGAGAGAGAGTGGGTAGAGGGTTTCTGAGAGGAGCATCTTCCAGAGTCTTTGTTGGGTAGAGGATAGTGTGAGTGTGAATTTTGTTGGAGGGAGTACTTTTAATTTCTAAGAGAATTGGCTCTAGAAATTGTGTATGTGCAGGTTTCAAAATTTGCAAATTGAGAGTGTCAGAAAAATGTCTTCTAGGAAGAGGATGAGATGGGTCATGAAGAGACCAGTAAGAATTTTATTTGTAGAACAATGAGAAAGTAGGTTTATGGAGTTTATTTATGAAGAGAGAAAAAAATTGGATGCCCTTGAGGGTGGTCAAAACAAGGGACAACATTGTAGCTCTTTGATAGAGGTTTCATGGAGAGGTGAACATGTGGGATAAACCTACATACGTGTAGAAGATGATAGTATGGCACAAGTTGCAGCAGGATGTCAAGAGTGTTATATTGAAAAATAAATCCTCGTGCAAGAGGATAAAAAGGGAAAAGCAAGAGAGGAGTTTGTAGTTGAGACATGTCTTTTTGGAGGCATGGAAGAAGAAAGAAAAAAAAAATTGTAGTAGTGATTGGGGAGCAAAGTGAAGGTGTAGACCTTAAAGAAGAGGAACCATTTGTAGTAGTAGTGGGTCCTTTGGAGGACATAGAGGTGGTGATGACAATGAGTGATGAAGGTGAAAGTGTTGTAGCTAAAGGTGAAAGAAGAAAAAATACAATAGCAGAGATAAATTTTAATTTTTGTAATTATGAGGTGTATGTTGATTTTCATTCGTATGAGTTTGAAAAAGTGGAAAAAGAAAGCATGGAGGTGTTGAGGGTTGAGGTGCAACCCATAAAAATTCATCATGTTGGTATGGAAATAAGAAAGGCTGAAGAGGAATAATTTTTTTGGAGGGGGATAGATTATGGTGGGTTAATTCCCACAAAGGAGGAAGATAAGTGTGGAATTTGATGGAGGTGGATGGTTCATGATGGGTTGAATCCCATGAGACAAAAAAAAGAGGATGTTGCAATTGGAGATGGAGTTTGAATTATGGAGGAAGAAGTTCTGCAAAGGGATGTGATAGTGAAGGGAAGATTCGACGAAGGAATATGGCAAGTGTTTTGTCCAAGTGTTGGAAGAGAAGAAGACAATTTTGTAGGGTACTTGTCCCATCATTGGAGCATGTTGCAAGTTGTTTGCAACTTGGGAGAGTAGTCCTACTACTCACAAATTATTACCCGACGTGTTTGATGTAGGAGCATTTCAAGTGAATTAGCAATCGACATCAACCAAAAAATATTTCAGCTTGGTTTATTTGTTTTAGTTTGATTTATATTTTTGGGTTATTATTTAATTTGATTTTAGCGGTTGATTTTGATGGAGTTTGATCGATATTGTTTTCATTGGTTAAAAAAATGTTATGTATCAATATATGTTTTGATCTGCATTTGAAGTTCAATGTCTATTGAAATAACTTTCATCTTGTTCATGGAGGTTGACTATGACAATAAAATCAAGCACTTGTACATTTATTTGTGAGATTAAATTATTGTTTGATTATATATGAAAGTGTTAAAAAAAATCTCCACACAACTTGAAGGATTAATGAGTGAGCAAAGGATATAAAAAAATTGATAGGGGAATGAGAGAGGTTGAAATATTTTGAAAGTAGTTTAAATTTTAATGTTCAACATCCAAAAGAGGAGTATGAGTCAAACAAAATGAAATTTGAAAAAAAAAAATATAAGAAATTGCATGTTGGCTGATGGGAGAAGATGAATAGGTTGTCATAGGAAGAGAGGTAGCTAGCACATGAAAAAGAAGCAAAAACATGGAGGAGAGAGCTATGGTAAAAAGGGAGAAAATGATCCAAGTAAAATGGCCCCACACATGATTCATAAAATTAGCAGATAGAGGAGAGCACACCATGCCCCTATGGTGTGAATGATTTATGAGTAAATAAATCAACACATAAGGAAGAAGGGGAATATTTTAAAAAATAACATATAAAATGTAGGGGAACAAGCTACAGGTTGCACCCTAGAAAGGAAGATAATCCAATTTTTGAAAATCCATGCCTCATAATGGAATATAATACATATTGGAGAAGATGAGACGGCCACGTAGGGAAGAATAGAAGATAAAAAACAAGAATGAATTAAAAATATAGGTAGAAATGGAGGTTGTGCATCCTATAAATGAGGATATAAGGTATAAATAATACAAAATAATGTAGAGGGGACAATCAAGAAGGGTCGTTCCTTGTAAAAGGCAACTTAGATTTAAATTAAAAATTTATATAGAGAGAAGTGAACATGCCATGCTAGGAATGGTGGGAAGAGATGGAAATTGTAAGTAAAGTAATGAGTATGTAGAGGGAGGTCAAAGGATGAAGGGGAAATTTTTTTTACTAATAAAGATGAAACTAACCACACCTCATATGAATGGAAATAAAGAATGCAGATTGAATGCAAAATTAGGAAGAAAGTTGTAGGAAGGAGAGGAGTATGATTTAAATACAATTTTTTATTCAGATAAGTGTAGATTGAAGGAGGATTGAACAGAGGAGTGAAGGTCAAAGGGTACGGATACAATGCTAGATACTTGAACCAGAGTAATTGATAACTAGAAATAAAATAACAATTTGAAAATTGTATTGTTTGTAGATTGTAATCATTTAAATATTTATAAGTTGAAGAATAAATAAAGTTGCAATTGAATTTTGGAGTCAATTAAGTTTGAATGTAAATTTAATTATTTTCCTAGAATACTTTGATAGATTGAGAATTTTTTTTGTGAGATGTTAAATTGAAATTTTATTGACAAATGAAATTGTCAATTTAATTTAGGGTTGGTTGAGAATTTTTTCAATTTGATAAGACTCACAAATTCATCTTGCACCAAAAGGTCACTCAAGGAATTCTTATGTTCCATGTGTTGAACACATGAAATACTGAGAGGATGGGTAAATCAGTATTCCCTAAAACTCATTAGCTTTATCAATTTAAACATTCATTCAATACATCACTTTAAACTTGTAGTAATGGAAAGGAACATAGAAAACATGCATCACATCAATGAACACTAGAACACTAGATTTACGTGGAAAACCAAAAAAGGGAAAAACCACGATGAGGGTTAGCTCACAATATATTATAATCGGTTACAATTTTTGATATAGAATGGTGGAATCACTGTCCAGAATAGCTCACTATCAATGGCTCAATGCCAAAGAGCTCACTGCCTTGAATAGAAAGAGATAGAAGAAAAGGTAGCTAACTACCATAAATGAACTGCTAACAATGCATCTAACATATGTTGAAGATACAGTTCCATTGAAGCTCAAAACTTGATTTGACATACTTAATACTTCACCACAACTACAACTTGCACTTCTCTCTACACTAGTTCTCACACACAATTATCTCGCATCATACATATATTCAAACAAGGAATTGACCTTGTCTATATACTGCAACCAACCAAAACATCAATTAGGTTAGCCTAATTAGATGTATCGTGCATCCTCATAATTTGACATCCCAAAACTTAACCATACATGCCTCGTGGAATAAACTAAAATGTGTGACATATCAAAATGGGTCGAAATGACCTATAATTACTCCCATGATTTTTCTTTATACATAATCTAACTCTGCATGACCCCAAAAAATTTAGGTTGGCATCACTGGTGAAGTAATAATAGAATGAACCAATTGTTAATTCACAACTTGACACATGGACCACCAAAGCACTTTCCACTTGGACAATACACACTTTTAACATATGTAAACACTCCCTCAAAATTGCATAACAAAATGTTCATTTGCGGTAGAATTTGGAGCATTCCAATCATGTACTCTACCACTGCAACTACCATTACCAAGTCTGATACTCTATCAATTCCATCTTCGACTGCAGAGGGATTCAAGACTTGAAACTTTAGATTTAGGTTCCTCCAACAAGCACCAATATTACCTCAGAACTACATGACAAGATTCTTCATAGCAGAGCAATGTGGACCTCAAAACTAGTTCATTGAACATTGAAACTACATATTGAGACTTAGGAAAATATCCAACACATATAGTCTTCTCCAGACCAACACATGGGCATCTGCATAATGGGTTGACATCACTGACAACACCGTATTCAATTATGCTCATCAATCATTATCTAACATCAATGTTGGATTCAATGTTGACATCAATGACAACATCAAAGTAACTTCCATCAATCTCCTCAATGACAAACAAACTTCCAACAATCTCCCACTTTTTCATTGATGGAAACATGCTCAACACTATTCTCCCCCTTTGACATCAAGGGAAAAGGGCCTACTATACATATATATACCCCCCTAACTGATATATATATATATACATGTATGAGAGTAACCCCCCCTTACTGCATCTCTCTTATTCACAACACACTTCTCAAAGTAACTCCCCCTAACAATGCTATCCACCAAAAATGACCAAAAATGTATTCCACTACTTTTGCATATGTACATAGAAATAAAAAATTGCATAATTGAAACAAAAATGTACACTTTCAACTAAAGGCAGGAATTCTTGTAAGACACCTTCAATTTTGCAAGGTGTGCCTCCCAATCCTTGTTTCCAACTTCCCAATCCTTCTTGGTGAAGGAAAGCATGCAACACTAACTCTCAAGTTGTATAAGGAGATATTCTACTTCATTTGGAGAATAGGGTACTGGATTCAATTTCACTACCTTGTTAGCATTAGCTAGAGCACCCTGGTCAAGGATGTAAGTCTTGCACTTACCAAATATCTAAGCTGACTATATTGCATTACGATCTTATCTTGTTGTTCTTGCAGTTGGAAGAATTGTCTATGCGGATTCTCTATTGTTGTCCTTGTTGCACCATCTACATCATTTTTTGGATCATGTATGCACCGAAAGCTTTAGCAATTCGTGACTTTATTGAGTCCATTTCTTCCCTGATGCTCCTTGTAAAATTAGGTCATTTCAAGCAAAACTAAAATAATACTTTTGCTTCATCAAAGCACTTTTGAGCATCTCTCAAGTTGCCTTGCAACTTTTCATGTGTAACTTTGCATTTATCAAATATCTTGTTCAATCTCTTATCATTGGCCTTCTTTGTCATTTATTTCTCAATATTTTCTTCTAAATTGGTAGAGTAATCTTTGAAAGAATCCAATAACAACTTCAAATTTTATACATCAAACAATGAATCATCAATTATTGTACCGAGAATACCTTCTTGCAATACCTTAACTACTTCCTCAATCAATTTTGCACTCTTTTGGTGGGTTTGAAGTATCTCCTTTCTTGTAGAGGCATGAAACACATCACCAAGCTAAAGTTTTTGTGGGGGAGAGATTTTGCTCATGTCAACTTGTCTGCTGCATTGGAATTTGTAAGAGGGTAAAAGTACAAAGCTATGTCACACTTTATAAAAGAAACAACCAACACTCATCCAACTTTTAAACTTGAATAACTAAAAAGTGGCATATATACATTTTGAATTTTGAAATGATGCAAACTAATAAATTGTGTAATTTTTAGTATATTTTATGCTTGTATTTTTTTGAAAAAATTAAAAAATTATTTGAATATAATTTTTTTTAAAAATTTACTCTACAATTTTGTTGTTGATAAAATGTTGAAAAAATGAAGTTACATGAGATGTCAATCTTTATATAGTAAATTTGATTATTTTTCCTTCAAAAATTTTGTGTATTTATAATTTGAAACTTTAGTGCATGGATTTTTTTCAATTTTGATAAATATATATTTTAAAATAAATATTAAAATGTGCATGTATCTAAACAAAGTTGTTTCCATTTGATGTCAACTTTTATATTGATTATTTATCTAAAATAGAAAAAAATATATACCATTTTGATATACATTCTTTTATCTAGTGCATCATATTTTTAAAAAAAAATTTAATAAGTTTTAGTATTTTTCTTGACATGGTAATTAACCTAATATTTTTGTGCTAATAATCTACTTTTAGTAAAAATAAAATATAAAATATAAATAATAGTTAAAATATATATATATATATATATATATATATATATATATATTTGAAAGCTACACTTATGGATCTACAAAAGCGTATTTTTATATTTTAAAAAAATGTTGTTTACATGACTAGAAGTTGTCAAAACATCAAATTTTTCAATTTTTTTTTGGTAAATTGGCTTCAAAGTGGTCCTACATATGCATTGATCTAACAATTTTAGTTGGAAAAGTTGTGGACATATATAACTTAGCTAGAATGAATCTTACTAGATCATATGTTTGATTGAAATTAATTTTTAGTTAGAATTACTTAAATTCAGTTGTGTTGATAAGTTGGCCGAAAGTGTGATACAACTTTGTACTTTTACCCAAAAGTTGTGAAGATACTACTAGTTCAATCTGTAACTGCATATCTAGTATATCCTTGAGTGAATCTCTAGAGGCTTCAGAGGATTCACCAACAACTTTTTCAATTTCTTCTTCCTTCTCCTCACTCTTCTCTTTTTCAACACTTTTAGACTCTTCCTTAGTCCTCTTCTCTTCTTTAGCAAATTTCTCATTATCATTTTCCTTGTCACCAATGCTCTCTTCAATTTTTTTGTCATTCTACTCCTTATGATCATGACTCCTTTTTGTATTCTTCTCACCATCAACAGACTTCTCATTATCTTCAAGAGGAGGCAATTCTTTAGTATTTTGTGCCTCTAACTTCTCTAGGACTTCTTTCTATTCCTCAACAACAACATTCTCCACATCTAGAAGAGTATCATCAGTTACCATGTCTTTCTGTACATCATCTCCCTTCTATTTTTTTGTATTCTCCACAATTGGAGGGGTATTACCTATCATTGTCTCTTCTTGTTGCTTATGTTCTAGAGCATTCTCATGTTGTGTACTATCAAGCTCATTGAGTTCCGGGATAGAGACATCTTGTTGCATCTGATCATCTACATTTTTAGATATATCTTCCTTTTCTTCCGCAATCAAAGGGATTCCAAACTCGTTAGCAATCTCTTCAACATTCCTTAGAGTCTCATCTTTTAGTCTTTCAATGTCTTTTGTATCCTTGCTCATCAAGGTGTTAATTCTCCGCTTTGTTCTAAACTTCCCGTTATACACTTGAGCCAATTTAGCTTTATATTCATTAGAAAGAGAAGAACCAGTATTCTCCAAGGAAAATTCTCTCAATTTGGCATCTTCAATAACAATATCTTGCCTTCTTGCATATAACACACCTTTCAAGTCTTCAGGCAACTGATCCTCTACATCTCTTATGCTAACATCAAATGCTACCATGTCCCTGACAATGGCCTCTTCTATGGTTGCCTTATCTATATCATCTATAGTGGGATATAATGCAATTGTTTCCTCTAGATTCCCACACTCTGCAATACTGCTAACCAAGGCTTCAAGTTTCATTGCACTTTGTTTCTAGACTGGGGGGTCTTTACTTTTTTCTTTCCTTTTCCTTTGGGTGATTTTTTTCCTTTCTAGACTTTGGCTTCTTTTCCCTCACTTGGATTTTAAATGCTTGTTTATGCTTCTGCACTTCTTCTTCACTATCAGTGTCCACATTGTCAACTTTTTCTTTTTCTGCACTAACCTCTTCTCTGGAGGCTTGAAACAACTTCTTCTTCTTCCAGATCAGCTATGGCTCTTCTTCTTCTACATCCTCTTCATCATCACCGCTAATATACTTCTTTCTTGTGGCATTTTCCTTTATTCTTCTTTGCTTAGGAGTTTGTTGTATCACAGGGGCACTAGATGCATCCTTTCTCTTTGAACTAATTGTAGGATTTGTTTTGGAGGCTTTAGGAACAACTAGAGAGTGGGTAGAGGTTCTTCTTGACCTTTTAGTGCTGGGAGTACCTACTGGAGGGTTAAATATACCTTTGGATTTATCCACAAGGCTTTTCGGTAAACCCATCATTTCCACTATTTGTGCCTTCATCTTTTCCACATTCTTTTGTATTTCCTTCCTTTTGTGTTCCATGTGAACTACAGTGGACTTCTCTTCATATGTGCAATATCTTTCTTCAGATGTATCTCTAGGCATACTCAACATATGATCTACCCAACAAGTAACCTCTTCTTTTGTTACCTCAAATCCAACCTCTGGCATCCATACTATCATGGGTTCTACAACTTCTATAATACATTGGTCTTTGCTAACCTTGAACATAATATCATTTTTGTACTTCTCAACAAAGATTTTGGTAATTCTCTCTTGCTTGCATATGAGATTGGAATGATTTAAAAAATCCCCACAAAGCTTCATTCTTAGATGCAGAATCCAAAAATCTCAACAAGTGATCTCTGATTTGTCTAGCCATAGGTACATTATCTAACCATACTACATTCTTTACTCGAGGCAACTCCCTAAGAAAGTAGAATAACAAGCAAATGATTAAAGTTCCATGTCGAAAGGGGTACCTTGTATCCTTGGTCTTTTGTATATTCTCCATCAACAGTTGTCTCAGGAGTTCACACAAATCTATGTCTTCACCCTCCTTTACCATTTGATAGGCCATGTGAATGGTGTTGGTAGAAACAAAGTTCTCTTTGTTTGTGAATAAAATCTTATATCCTATCATCATTGATGCATACCTCACAGTTGGATCTTCAGTCGTTAATGGTGAGATCACATTTGTTAAATTTTGCTCCAATTAGCTTCATAACCACATCATTCTTCATAGATTTTAGTGTCAAAATAGTTCCTTCATAGCACAAAATGGTAACTGCTTTGATTTCTTGCTTGTTAATCATATCCGACATGTCTAACCACATGAATTTGTAATGAATTCTGCTCAAAACATATCTAACCCACTCATCCACATAGGAAAAAAAGGAAAGTTGTTCCACACATCTAATTTCTTCTCCGCCAAACCCTCATACTTAGGTTTTAGTTCAAATTCATCACCGGTTAACTTGTCTACCCAAAATTCTCCCAACTTTGCATGATTGTACTCTTCCATTTTGGGTGAATATAGATCCTTATATCCTTTGTATGCATTACACCATATGGGGCACTAGAAAACACACCTTCTGAATCCGTTTCCCATGGACTTGAACAAATGCTTTTTGAATTTAGATCATGGCCATTCCAACACACTAACAACTTGAGAACATATTGAACCACTTCTAAAAATAGAGTTAAGTAGGAAACTATAAATACCTTTAGATTCTTTGTCGATTAGGGTTTTGCACAACAATTTGAAAAAACTTCAATTCACCTCTCTTTGCTCTTCAAATATTTGATCACAAATGACAATCATATGTGAAATCACATATAAACACTTTTTCCAGTGACCTAATGCATATTAATTATATTGATAGAAGTTATGTCAAAAGCTAGAAAACCCTAACTATGTATTCACAATCACCTTCAAACTCTCTGCAATAAAAGATTTTTTGAACAGGTCAAGAATATCAAGCTTCATCTTGTATCAATGTGTTGAAGGTGTTAGCACCACATATTTGGTGGGGCTTAATTATTTTCCATTAGAACTCCCCTTGAGCCAAAGCTCTTCATCTATGTTGCATTGAGATACTTTTCTCTATGTAACATTCATTCTCCATCTTCTTTTCTATTTTGGTAGTGAGCCTTTCTTCTTTGGGAAGTGAGCTCTATTATATTCAGTATTGATTTTACTTATATTGTGAGTTAATTCTCACTGTGGTTTTTCCCTTCTTAGGTTTTCCACATAAATTTGGTGTTCTCTTATGTATGGTGTTGTGTTGCTTAAGTTTTTGTTATTTGTTTTTCATGCTAATTCTTTATAACATATTTAAGGGTTTAATGAATGAATGTGGATCTGAATGTTAATAAGGGTTTTGAAGTTTTAAGGTACAAATGATTCACCTCCCCCTCTCAATTATCTTGTGCATTCAATAGTGTTTACAACCACATACTACTTCAAGAGAGGGATATAAGTTGTTTCACTCAAGGAAGCTATTGAAGCTTCAATTTTGAAATTCCTAGAGAGCATTGCAACAAGGTTTGGTGTTCCTTCTACCATTACTTTAAACAATGCCAAGTATTTTTTTGGTCTCAAATTAGTACATGAATAATTCCTTGAACTATAACCCCTAGAATAATTCCAACAAGAATTTGATTAGAATAATGAAAAAATGGAGGATAACCAGAGTTCTTGGTACACAAAGTAGAAGACAACTCTCTAATTTGATATGATTAAATTAAAGAGAGCCATTGAAAACTCCCTTTTCATGATTGTCTATTGGAGAGAAGAAAGACTTTCTCTATCATTAGATTTTCCCACTCTTGATCTTGCATAATACTTGGAGATGATAAAGAATGATGTAATGATAGTGATGCTAGTTAAGTTTATGGAGTTAGAAGAGACAAGAAGAAAATCCATGAATGCACTTGAGGATAATTAGGAACATGTCAAAATAAAATTTGATAAGAAAGTAGTGAATAAGGTCTTCAAGGAAGAAGATTTGGTCTTGAAGTGGGATGAAGATAACAAAAATTGGTTAACATACATACAAAGTTTAATTTTTTCTAGAGTGGCCCATACATCATAACTAGTTGTAAGTAGGCCAATTATTTTCAACTTTCAAGGTTGACTAGGGAAGAATTTTCTATCCTAGTAATGGGATACCTCAAACCTTATTTTTGAGATTATTTTACAAACCATGTACATAGTAGAGTAGTTGCTTAATTGTAAATAAATTCTATTACACACTCTACATTCTCATTAGGAGAAATTATGACTCTATTTGACATTTTTTCCCTCAAGTGTAGTTTGTGCATGTTGTCATCTATTTTTTCTTGTTCTTTGAGGCATTTTTTAGTTATTATAAGGCTATTCATGCAGAGTTCAAGATGAGTCTTCTTCCCTAGGTTGTCTGAAAACGCTTTCAATGAATCCATATCCAATGGACTAATAAGGCTACTAGATCTATGATTAGTAGGAAATCATCCTACAAATATCACCAGAGCATTATCATTTCATGACCTATTTGACCCATCATTTATAATCAACTCGAGACATCAAATGGGTCCCCTAAGTGTTCAAGAATGCAAAAAATAGATCAAATTATAAGGTTGGGCTCTTCTTAGTATTTTCCTCAACATTTTATGATTTTTTTAGAGTTTTACAATTACTCATACCTTCATGCCACCCCTACCAATCTTGATATCCAACTTTAATCCTTCCTAAATTGGTTAAGTGATGATTTTTTGGTCTTTTATATTTTCATGTTTCCCATATATTGACACCTCCTTTAGCATATCTAATCCTCAAATCTTAAAGGTCATAAAATTTCTAAGTGATTTAGAATCAAACTTTCATTCGCTACCTATTCGGGTACCTTCTTCCATCCATCCTCAAAGTCCTACCACCTTTCTTTATTCTTTGTCAAAATTCATCCAAGTTTTGTCAAACTTTTTGAATTTTTTGATCCCTCCACCCTTGTTAGACTTGTCATCTTGGTCACGCTTCCCTAAAATTTTGAAATCCTTAAATTCCTTTTAAGACTTTTAGAGTTCCTCATTCCTTCATACCTTCATTTGGATGACATCATGTTGAGATCATGCTTGTGTCAAAAGTTTCTTGTTGGGGTCAATTTTTTGGTCATTCCTTAACTCAATACCATTTTAAGCTCCACCCAAAACTTTGATTTTGATCCATACTGATAGCAACATCTTGATAATGACATACTAATGTCAACAATCCTAATGTGATGAAATCATGCTAACATAATTATCCCATTAGAATTTTGGAGTTTCTCATCCATCACATCCTTCGATATCCATCCATTTCTATCTTGGAATCCTTGATACCCCAATTCTCCACCAAATGTTTCTAAAAAAATCTATCTTTTAGATTCAAATGTTCATCCATTCCCTATTTGAGTACCTCTTTCCCTCTAACCTTGAAATCCCAAGGCTCAACTAATTACACTATAAACTCCTTCGAATTTAGAATTTTGATCATCTCCTAATTTAGTATGTAATGCCCCCTACTTGGAGTGTGACTGAATTTTCCTTAAGTGACAATTACACAACATAAAACTTTTTTACAAATAATAATCCATAGTAAATTATATAATAGGTATTGAACTTAAGAATAAATGAACTATTAACATTTATGAAATAATGAAGAACAACTTAAACTTGAATCCAATCTTTTGGCTCTTTTCCAATAACCAATCATGGTAGGGATTGGAGGGAAACATATGATAAGGCACCAAAAAATCTATTCATCACAATTAAGCCCAAGGGCATGCTCATACCCTGTGGCCCCAAATGGAAGGAACATCCAACCAAGACAATTCCATCCAAATTAGGGTGGTGTACTTACATTGTGAGAAACTATACCACCCTTCCCTAACATGAGAGAGAGAGGGCTATATAATTATAGAGAGAGATATGGAGGGAAAGATGGAGGGAATAAGAGAGATTTTGAGATAATGAAATATAGATAGATAAGGAGAGGGTGAGATATAGAGATACAGATAGGGAGGAAGAAACATGGAGTGTGTGTGCGTCTATGTGTGACATGACACTCGTTGTAAGCATCGATGCTCCACCTAGAGTTGGAGGCTGTTGCAAAACCAATCCATTCATAATGAACATGTGATGTTGATGTTCCCCATTATTTGTATTGGAAAGACTCCTTGCTCCACCTCCCCATGAAGATGTCCACTAAGAAATTATTTAAGCAAAAGTACACATGTTGGATGTCGGTAATTGTAAATCAAACTAACATGAATCACACACATTCAAGCCACATAGGATCATACATAACCACATAAAAATGAATGGAAAAGATCATTTTTATCATCTTGTGTGTTTAAGGAACATCCTCAATCGTTTATCACCAATATTAGACTATTGAATTCAAATATGAAACATGTTCGATGTAAGTATATAATATTATTTATATATTGTCTAATATAATATAAATATAAATATTATATTTATTATTATTAATTATACATTATATAACATACAATACTGTAAGAGAGGGGGACCAGCATGTGCAAGACCCTAGGTCACAAAGGGTCAAGATGCGAGAGGTTTCCCTAGCTTACCTCAGCTAAGTGTAATGTTTAGGAGATGTGAGGTGAGAGTAATGAGGACCACGGGGCCTCTCAATTACTCTACAGACTCAAAATACAGGAAAAGGCTAGGCGGGTCAGTTTCTAGGTTTAAGACTATGTCTTGGAAAGCTCTCTATCCGAGGAAAGAAGCACGATCTCTGGACGTCAACGTGGCGTGCTAGCGTCTCAAAAGTGCGTTGTCGTCCATGTGGCCAAACAACAATAAAGACAAGGTCAAGCCAACAAAACTAGATAATGGCCCAACTGACTAACTAAGGGGCTGGAATGATACAACTAGATAAATTAAATCCTCTCTAATATTGTAAAGAAAATAAGGAGAATCTTACCAAGGAACTCGTTTGACAGCTGGTTCTCCGAGAAGCACGTGCACCTTTACAAAAAAAGAGGGAAAATGTTGGGTGGTTGTATAGGGGCCTATCTTAGTTAGACCCCCGTTTAGGTGTTTCCACCTCCATGAACAACCAAGGAAATGAGATAAAGGAATAGTATAGTAAAAAACAAGTAAGCACTACAAAACAATGTTATGCTACTCAACCAATTGATAGAGGAGAGGAGAGGGAAGCTTACCGCCTCCACTAAGAGCACTCAAGGATGCTTGGGGGAGAAAATGAGAGTGCTCGATCCTTTGCTGCAATGGTGTGGTCCCAAACATGCTCTACTGAAGTGATGGAGTGTTGCTTTGCTGCAATGGAATGCTTGGAATGCTCGAAAGTGAATGCGAGAGTGTGAGAATGGAAGCTTGAAATCGTGAAGAGTTGGAATGCAAGTTGGAAGAATGAATTTGAAGAAGGTATGGAGAAAAGCGGCCATATTTGGGTCGGTTGGATGAAGGGGGAGTTGCAACTTCACCTCCAATGAGAAGAGTAACGCCTCTGCAGGTTCAGCTACAGGAATCTGCCAGGGACGTAAGCGCACCGCGTGAATGTCTGTGCACCGCGCGGGTGTCCCCAATAGTAATGCCTCCATTGACACTCAAAATAGGTGCCAAGTGGGATGCAAGCAGCGGGCTTAGGTGGAATTAAGCCTCTGAACTTGGTTTTCTAAGGTGGGTAAAGACAAAAAGAGGAATTTGTGCATGGGGTGCAAATTCACTCTTATACATTTTTCCCCCACTTTAGCGAGCACAAATACTGATGAGTGCTCGGTAAAGTAGACCAAGAAGAGTGTAAGGTCAGAAATGTATACTTGAACTGTCGAGGAAGTAATGCTCGGTCTGGCATACCTAAAGGTCAGGGCAAGCGAGGGGCTT
Source organism: Sequoia sempervirens (assembly GCA_007258455.2). Taxonomy (NCBI): domain Eukaryota; kingdom Viridiplantae; phylum Streptophyta; class Pinopsida; order Cupressales; family Cupressaceae; genus Sequoia; species Sequoia sempervirens. Next base: position 57,674,021 of record VDFB02373365.1, on the reverse strand, counting down.
CATAACTGATTAGAACTATGAAGTTGAAGAAGAAAAGCGCCTTACAGGTTCTCGGTCCTGTAAGGAAGGTTTCCCCCAAAAAATTTAGCATGGAGGAGACCCAAAGGAAGCACCCTATAGGCTCTTAGTCCTGTAGGGAAGGTATTCATGAACTCAAGCATGAAGAGTACCGAAAGAAGCACCATATAGGCTCTCAGTCCTATAGGGAAGGTATTCTTCACGAACTCAAGCATGAAGAACACCCAAAAAAATTCCCTACAGGCTCTCAGTCTTGCAAGGAAGCCACCTCCAAGATCTATCGCATGGAGGAAGCTTAAAGGAAATCACCCTATAGGTTCTCTATCTTGCAAGGAGGTATCCCCCAAGATCTCTCACATGGAGGAAACCTAAGAAAGCAGACTCTGCAGAGTCAAGAAGGAGCCACATAGGCGGGTGAATGGATAGTTGCGCGACTATCGACAGTTTTGAAAACTTTCGAAAGGGGTCCTTTGGGGACCTATCGTGAATAGGGGGTCCACTCAAGGGACGCACAATCCAAAAGTAAATATTATTCTTCTCGAATCAATCCTTCGTCAAGGAATCCTTTTGAAAGATGTTCACTTCATAAATGAATTCGAAAGGAAGGATATGCCCCTGCTCTAGAGGAAGGTTCTCAAGTCCTTTCTTTACGAACTTGTGATGAAGGAACATGTTTAGTTAGGGTTCCGTGTTGAGAATGTGATTTCAAAATAAGGTTTGCACGGATTTTTGAGAAAAGATCCATTTAGCAACGAATGCATTTTTTGAGAAACCAAAATGTTAAAGAGAAGGTGTTGTCGCACATGGGAGGGACAACTCAAGCAAAGAAGAGAGAAAGATAAATATAAAAGAATACGAACAAAGGGCACAGGGGGATTTGGTTTAACAGGGTCAGATCGGTTTGAGCGCATATAATAATAGGTAACCACAATGCAAGGTGAAATATCATCAATCCCCAACTAGATCAAGAAGAATGCATGGAAAATAAAGTAAAAATTAAAAAAACAAATTGGGTCAACATGGAAGGGAAGCCTAAATGCCCCCAACACTTTGCATCGTCCCCAATTTATCGAAAGTCAAGCACAAACATGGAAGAATGATGATACAAATAGAAGAAGGTTTACAACACAAAAACGCCTGTATCCAAGCACCAATAGGGGTGACGAGGGTCATCCAGGCACACATAGCACGAGTACGGGGGAACGCATCACAAAACACACACACCCAAGATCAAGAAAAGGGGCCTCCTCCTAACATTGATCAACCAAGAGGCTTTCTACTTCCCAATCTAAATCTTCATAAGGGGAAAGAGGACGAGCCTGCAAAGGTGGGATATTAAGAGGAGGGGCGTTCAACCCTCCCACAACAAGGGCAAAGGAAGAGGGCCCTCAAGGTCCTCTCCACCGAGCTCTTGTGGAGTCAAAGTCAGTGATTTCACAAAAAATGCCAATAGGGCCGAAACCTCATCCGCGGAGTTAAACATGCACCCCATAGGAGTGCTATGTCTCACTTCAACGGACGAGATGGGCTACGCCCGAGTTTCACCGCTAAGCTTGCCAAGTGACTCGGGAGTGGTGACGAACTCAAGGGAAGCTAGGACTGGTTCCGTCACTAGGACAAAACAAGTCAGCACAAGACCACCTTGTGATGAAGGTGGGCTCCTCTTATGCCCTTTGTTGCTAGAAGGACCACCCTCCACCTCTTTCTTCATTGGAGGAGATGAACTCCCCACAACCAAAGCTATGAGTGCAGAGGAAGACGAGGAAATAACCACAATGGACACAACCGAGGTATTAATCATGTCCATGAGCTTCGAGAAAGGCTGGATATTCAGAATAGAAATCAACAAAGGCGGCTCGACCGAAGGAGCGATGAACACCTGTACCTATTTAGGGTTAGGCGCATTCGTACTTGCAACGGAAGCCGAGAGCAGTAAGGGACCAGACTGAAGAGAGACAAAAGGAAGGGAAGAAGAAGATATTATAGAAGGCCCTGAAGTAGGGGTGGTCATTTCGTCCTTCTTTCTTTGCGAGGTGGCCTGCTCAGCCAAGAGAGCCTTACACCGATGCTTGCGTTCATGGGAAAGGATTTTTCTACAGCTCTTGGAGTTAGGGGCTGGAGGCTGGGAGGAAGCAGAGGGTTCTTGCTCAACCATAGGAATGTCCACCTCGGTTGTTTCTAGTGAAGGGACAAGTTTCTACATGGGAGTAGGGGAATAGGCTGAGGACCGATAGGAGGAGTCGATTCAAGAGCCTCGACAATGGGCTTCTTTCCATTCACTGCCTTAGGAGAAGGAGCAGTAGGAGGCCGTGAAGGTCGAGACAAAGAGGACTCTCCCCAGGATACCTTCTTCCTATCATACCGAATAGGTCTAGGCTCTATCAGCATAACATGAAGCTTGAATATGGGATGCTTAGGCTTCCGCCAAGCTGACACCGAAGGGTTCTCCTACAAATGAGGAGAAGAACCTTATGGTACCACAGTTGAACGAGAAGCATCAGACTGGGCAAGAGAAGAGGAAGAAGGAGGATCACAAGACCACTTCTCTTCTTCCTTCTTTTGAGCCTTAACGACATCGATGTCAGCCTTTAAGCAAGCCCTATGTGAAATAGCATAGGGCGAGGGAGGATATCTCACTTTCGTTCTTAGACGCCCTTTCTTATAGTTTTGATATGTTTCGTGCAGAAGGTCCATCCTAGGCGGAAGAGGACCAACGGGCGCAGGCCAAGAGTGAACCAAGGAGTAGCTACCACGTGCAATTGGCGATCTATAACTAGTGTCGTGGATTACATGCACAAAGCCCCTGTGGATAAATTTTAGACATTTATGCATGACAGAGGGTACCGCGTTCATCGCCACCAACCAAGGGATACCCAATTTCACCCTAAAGAGTTCAGACCTAGGGATGATGTCAAACAAGAGTTTCACAGACTTAGGTCCAACTAAGACCGACATGACAATACTACCCAAAGGGGGTACAGAAAGCCCGTCATGTGTGTGGATGGTACTCACAGGAGCATCATACCCATCCTTGTGTAAGAAATTTATTAGCATAATCTCCTCTGTTATTATGTTCACTTGTGATGTCAGGTCAATGAGAGCACCAACTACGATGTTTCCATTGATCCGTGCAAGAATGTAAAGAGGAGACGGTTCCCTATTAAAGCCCATCGACAGGTCCTATGAAGTGAAAGTTATACCAGTACCACTATCTACAGGCTATGTAGAGGGGATGGGTTGGTGCAAGAAGGAAGCCATTACACACACTAGACAATGCTTTCACAGAGTCCCCAAAGGTTAACAGATAAGACGATGACCCAATTAATATTTTGTCACATAATACTTTTGAAACCTTTCAACTACGCTAACTAGGGGTCGTAGGTTGGGTTGCAAGGTGACAACCTTACAACACTCACACCTACAACACTCCTAGAGTACGAGAAAATGAACTATTAGTATCGCAAGAACGAAACCAAAATGGTTCATGTCGGGTTCACAAAAAATGTAAGAGAGGGGGACCACCGGATGCAAGACCCCAAGTCACAGAGGGTCAAGATGCAAGAGGCTTCCCTATCTTACCTCAACTAAGTGTAATGTTTAGGAGATGCGAGGTGAGAGTAATGAGGACCACGAGGCCTCTCAGTTACTTTGTAGACCCAAAATACAGGAAAAGGCTAGGCAAGCCAGTTTCTAGGTTTAACATTACGTCCTGGAAAGCTCTTTGTATGAGGACAAAAGTGCGATCTCTGGATGTCAGCACAACGCGCTAGCATCTCAAAAGTGTGTTGTTGTCCGTGTGGCCAAAAAACAATAAAGATGAGGTCAAGCCAACAAAACTAGCTAACAAACTAGTTGACTAATTAAAAGGCCAAAATGATACAACTAGATAAATTAAATACTCTCTAATATTTTAAAGCAAATATGCAAGGGTGACGAAAATAAGGAGAATCTCACCAAGGAACTCGTTCGCCAACTGGTTCTCCGAGAAGCATGCACACCTACACACAAAAAGAGGGAAAATGTTGGGTGACTATATAGGGGCTTGTCTCAGTCAGACCCCCATTTAGGTGCTTCCACCTGCACGGACAACCAAATAAACGAGATAAAGGAATAGTATAGTAAAGAGCAAATAAGCACTACAAAATAGTGTTATACTACTCAACCAAGTAATAAAGGAGAGGAGAGGGAAGCTTACCACCTCCACCAAGAACACTCAAGGTTGCTTGGGGGAGAAAATGAGAGTACTCGAGCCTCTGCTACAATGGTGTGGTCCCAAACGTGCTCTACTGAAGTGATGGAGTGTTGCTTTACTGTAATGGAATGCTTGGAATGCTCGAAAGTGAATGTGAGAGTGTGAGAATGGAAGCCTGAAGTCGTAAATAGTTGGAATGCAAGTTGGAAGAATGAATTTGAAGAAGGTATGGAGAAAAATGGCCATATTCGGGTCAGTTGGCCAAAGGGGGCGTTGCAACTTCACCTCCAATGAGAAGAGTAACGCCTCTGTAGGTTCAGCCATAGGAATCTGCTAGGGATGTAAGCACACCACGCAGACGTCTACGAGTTGCGCGGGAGTTCCTAACATAAACGCCTCCACTAACACTCAAAACAGGTGCCAAGTGAGATGCAAGTAGTGGGCTTAGGTAGAATTAAGCCTTCGAACTTGATTTTTTAAGGTGGATAAAGACAAAAATAAGAATTTGCGCATGGGGTGCAAATTCACTCTTATACAAATACAAATACAAATATAATATAATATCTATAAATATAGAAATAATTTACATACAATATATTAATATATTATTTATGTATTATATAATTTAAATATAAATATAATAAATAATATAATAATATAATATATTGTTTCAATCGTCTTGCACGCCTAAAGGTTGCAAACCGTCGATGGCAAAAATCAGGTCGAGAAACGCTTTTGGCGTAATAAAATTTAAAGAAAACCTAAACGTTTTGGATGCTCGAGGGTTTACAAGGTTTTGGACCGAGTTAGTAATGACAGAATTCCCAGCTTCTGCGTTTCTATTGAATGTACACGAGGTTTATGGTTTGATTTGAAAGCGATGTCGGGTAATGAAGAAGAGGAGGTTCATACATTTGCTAGTTTGAGTGTATGCGAACAATTAGCTAAAGCCTGTGATACGTTGGGATGGAAGAAACCCTCTGCTATTCAAGTCCAGTCCATTCCTCTTGCTCTCGAAGGTGATCCTTTCACGTATTTTGAATTCACTTATTTAATTCTATATATGAATTTAAGTTCTTTGAATTTTGGACAAGGTTATGGGCGAACTTTTGACAGTTTTTTTTTTTTTAAATGAGCCTTTGCTTTTGGCGGATTTTTAATTTTGTCCATTTTTTAACTTTCTGGATTCCTATCTTTATCTTTTACTGCAACACTCTTGTGGGCCAGAATTTCTTATTGGTTTAACAAAAATATATATTCTCTCTCACCTCAATGATTGACTGTTACATTTGAGAATAGCTAAATAGGCATTTCCCATCAAAATGGAATATCATTTTTCGTATATATTTTTTCAGTTACTGTCAACATGACATTGTTATGTAGACAAAAAACCAGCAGAAGTAGTAACAGAGTGGACATACAGCTTAATTATTTAATCCTTCAAATGTAAAATATAAAATGTTTCCAACAAAAATATTTAAATGTGATTGTTTTGAAGGAATATATTGATGAGTGGATAAGTATTAAGAAACTACACTATAGTCTTAATTTTTTTAATTTAAAGAGTTAATAAATTAAATAGTTTTCTTTTTATCAGAAAAGTTGAATAAAGCTTTTTAAAATGGTATAGCAAGTTAGATGGAGTTGTTCATGGATGCAAGTCCAAAGTGAAACTTACTTGAATTGGAGAAATACTAAGACATAAGATCTTTTGGTGAATCCGGATACTTCTTCTATATGAGAATCACCTAAATACAATGAATGTCATAAAAGAATGAAATAAGATTCATATTATCAATGCACACTAAATAATAATACAAAAATAAAATAAAATATACAAATAATATCTATAAAAAAAACAAAAATGTATATATGTATCTAGAAATTTCTATCCCATAATCCAATGCATTGTTGAAACACCACATATATGAAAATGGAGTAGTGTAATGACTGCCCCTAATTTTTTTTATGTTTTTGTTTGCTGATAGGAAGTGTTTTGCTAATGTTTGCTTGTGTTTTCAAGTGCCATTCATTGTTTATGCATGCATTATATATATATACTCTCCAATTACTCTTCGAGTAGCCAAGTAATCTCCAAAAAATTTGCATGCCGAGTAATTTCTTCTTTTACTCACGGGCATCATGCAGATGGATTTTCTCCTGTCAAATTATTGAGTAATCGCCAGTAGCTCGCAAAAAACCCACAAACTTGGCATGTTTGTGTGTGTATAAATATGTCTGTGTGTGTATATGCATGCAAACTTGGCATCTTGTGTATGTTTATAGATATGTATGTGTGCACAGTGCAGTCCTGAGTATACACATACATAAATATCCATACACATTTGCCGAGTATTTGCCAAGTTTTTCCCGAGTCAAAATTTTTGGGCTTGCCGAGTACTCTTTGATTCTGAGTATGTAAACTATATATATATATATATAGAAATTTAACACTGAATCTTTCATCCCAAATGATAGTTGAACTACAGAACAGTATGATCCCCAAGTTACAAGTTAGTCTTAGAAAGGAACCACCATGTTGGTGTTATGCTACTCTGATCATAATTGTCAAACCAACGTGCCCAAACTGCACTCCCCTCTCCTGGACCCTCAAAGAGTATTTGTTTTGCTTATTTTTGGGTTTGAGCAATGGATTTACCTTTACAAAACACGTACATGTTTTATTTAGTTTTGGGATTATCATGGATTTAACTTACCAACACTTTATGCACTTAATCCTAACACTTGTACACTTAACCCTAAACTCTATACCCATAATGCTAAGCTATATACACATAACCCTAAACCCTATCCATCAACCCTAAACCGTAGAGAGAGAGAGGTAGTTCTAGTGAACTAAAGTTTATACCCTATACCCTATATCGTTAGTTCCCTAAACCTTATCCCTTAACCTTAAGAACTAAAGCCAATAGGTTAAACCCTTAACCATATACTCAACCCTATACCCTCAACCCTAACCCTATACCTTAAACCATCAACCCTAAACCCATAAACCATAGGCCCTACATCCTAAATAATGAATAATTTAGAGATATTAAAGGGAGAGAGGAAGAGAGAGACATGGAAGAGATAGAGAGAGGTGATATATAGAGAAGAGAGGCAAAGAAAGAGATATGTGAGATAGATAGAAGAGAGATCTACATAGAGAGTGAGGTTGAGGCAGATAAGGACAGATGAGGGGAGAGATAGGAAGGGGAGGTAGATAGTGAAGAGAGAGGTTAGATAGAGGTAGATCTAGAGGAGAGCGGGAAATGAGATAGAGAACAATAGAGATGGGGAGGAGAGTAGAGAGGGAGAGATGTGAGACTTAATCCTAAAATTTATACCCATAACCTAAAACCTTATACCCTATACTATTAGTTCCCTAAACCTTATCCCTCAACCTTAGGAACTAAATCCAATAGGTTAAACACTTAACCATATACTCAACCCTATACCCTCAACCCTAAAATCTATTTACCCTAAACCCATAAACCATAGGCTCTACACCCTAAATAATGAATGATTTAGAGATATTAAAGGGGGAGAGTAGAGAGAGACACGAGAGAGAGATAGAGATGTGTGATATATAAAGAAGATATGAAGATAAAGAGATGTGAGATAGATAGAAGAGAGATCTACATAGGGAGGGAGGGGTAGATAAGAACGGATGAGGGGAGAGATAGGAAGGGGAGGTAGATAGTGGAGAGAGAGAGGTTAGATAGAGAGAGGTAGATCTAGAGGAGAGAGAGAAATTAGATAGAGAACAATAGAGATAGGGAGGAGTGTAGAGAGGGAGATATGTGATACTTAACCATAAAATCTATACCCACAACCCAAACCCTATACCATATACCATCAGTTACCTAAACGTTATCCCTAAACCTTAGGAACTAAAGCCAATAGGTTAAAACCTTAACCATATACTCAACCCTATACCCTTGTCCCTAAACCCTATAGGTACCTCAACCCTAAACCCTATACCATATACCCTCTTGACTCTAAACCTTGTCCCTCACCTTGAGCCCTAAGGCCTATGTAAAAAACCCTCAACCATATACACTCAACCCTAAACCCTATATCATATACCCTCAGCCCTAAACCCTTGTTTCAGTCATATGCATGTGATATCTAATCACCTTGGTTCCTCATACCTTGGTGTATGCTATCGTATGCATTATCAATTTAATTGCTCTCTACATTGTAGTTCAATTATTGCATTCCAAATACACCTAATCCCATCCCATCCCTTCTTTTTGGTCACCATTATTTTTCTCTTTCCTAATCATGGATTGTATGTGTACATTCATTCTCTATTTCTTCCATATGTCCCTACACTTGCAATGTATTGAGATGGTCACCTGGTCTTCATCTCTATCCAACTCATCTCATCATTTCATTTTTTTATTGTAAGCATCTTCTCATCATTGAATTTTCATCTTAAGTGTTTAGATTTGTTATTCTAAGCATCTTATCATCATTGCATTTTCATCTGAAGTGTTTATATTTTTTATTTGAAGCATCTTATCATCATTGCATTTTTATCTAAAGTGTTTAGATTTTTTATTCTAAGCATCTTATCATCATTTCATGTTTTCATCTTAATTGTTTAGATTTTTTATTCTAAGAATCTTATCATCTTATGTGTTTATTACAATTCATATCCACAACATACATATATATTCTTCTTTAGATACATTCTAGATCCATTTTAAACCATATACATATATCCACATTAACATTTACCTACATGGACATAAAGTTTTAAGGAAAGAAGATAGAGGCGAAACGGTTGGGAGGGCAAGGTGAGCAATTTTTTTTTTTGAATTTTGAAGTTTGTACGGGGGAGGATATGGAAGATTCAGAGGATGATGACAATGCAGATGGATCCCCTGGTCTGTGTGATTCCCTCCTTCTCTATGTAGACCTTTTTCTAGCTACTAGGCGTGTGGTGTTGGAGGATCCTTTCGCTAATTGGTGTACGCTTGTTGGTGTTGCAAGGACTATCTTCGACGTCTCTGTTGATTGCGATTTTGAGTTGCAGAGGTTTTTTCTTCCCTCTCTGGCTCGGGCTTCTGGAGGATAGGCTCTCTTGTTCATAGGTTTGCTTGTGGCGGCTTGTGGTGGCCCTCCCTACTGTCTACAGGTGGGTGTGGTGGATTCTTTGGGCTGAGTCTTTGTTATGCAACCTTTTGTTTGGATCTCCTTGGCAATGGGAGGGGGTGATCAGGTGCTTTCTTCTTATCACTTCTTGGAGGCTTCCTTTCTTGGTGTTGTCTTAGCCAACTAGGATGTGGCTTCCAAATGGCAGGTGGACATTCATGATTATTCTTATGGTTTGGAGTCTGAGTTGGTTCATTGGCCCATGTGGTGGTGCGGCTTTGCTGCTCGAGTGAGTAGTTCTTCTTCCCATTGCTTTCTTGAGTTTTATGTGCACTTGTTCTAGTGTTCTCGAGTGTTTTTTTTGTTAGAGTAGGTGTCTCTTTTCTTCCTCTGTTCCTTGCTTTTCCCTTGTTTATCTTTTGTGTTTGGGGGTTGGTGTTTTGGTTGGACCCCTTTGTGGGTGTGGGTCTTTGGTTTTTGTGCATTGTCTTTCTGCCCTCTGGTGCTCTGCTTTCATCGTCTCTCACCCAGTTTTGGGATGGGTGGGCCTCATGAGGTTGTTCTTCAATGTTTCTTTTGTTTTGGAGGTTATTGTGGAGTGGTTTTTGTCCCTCCCCGTTGTTGCTAAAATATTGTGTTTGGATGGCTTTGGAAGTTCCCTTCTAGTTTGGTTGGCTTGGCTGCATTTCTAGGCTTCTTGGAAAGGGCGTGTTTCTTTCTTGAAGAACTTTTGCAGTGAGTTGATTATGCTGACTGGGGGGTTTCCCATATTTTATTTCATGTCCCAGTTTGTTAGTTTGCTTATGGATGTCTCTACAGTTTTTGAGGAAAAGTTCCCATGTGCTGAGATGGTGTTGATTCAACTTTGTTCAGTGGAGTTTTTTCTTCTGAAGTTTCTCTTGGTTACTCTGGAGGTGTTGTGGGCTGGGTGGTTTTCAGAGATTATTTCGAAGACCTAGTTGTTGTTGTTGTTGTTTGCTAAGGTCTTCCTTCCTACTGCAATCTTTTCATTCTCTCTGGATACCGGGTCTTCTTTTGAGGTGGAGACCTCTCCTATGAGGTGGATTCCTCTCCTTCTGGGGTTGAGGTGTATTCTATGGTTGAAGGCTTACTCCTGTATTTCCCATTGAGATAAATACCATTCCTATTTAGGTGAAGTGTTGGTTTGCAAGGGTGTTGTGGCTGTTGTGGGTTGGACGAGCTTGGTTTTTACTCCTATAGAGGTGGAGAGAACAACTGGTTTTTGTGGGACATTGTTGGAGCCTTGAGTATTTGTGGTGACCTCTCTTATAGAGGTGGAGAGGGTATGTTGTTGGGCTCAATTTTTTCTGATATTGGGGATTTGTTTCTACTCATCTATGACTTAGTTGTTTCTTCCAGTGGTATGGAGAGGCTAATCTTCTTGAATGATTGGTGTGTTGTTGCCTGATTGTTGCAAGAAATTTTCTTGGGTTTAAGGTCCCTGCCAAAACCTGGTGGTATAGGGTTGTGGGTCCCTTCAAAACCTGATGGTTTCGGGTCCATTCAAAACCTATTTTTCCCTCTAATCAAAACATTTATCTACATATGTCATAAATAATATACACCAGTATAAACATCATTATTAGTACATTGATATCATATAGCTGATCTCCTCAACCTCATTGATCTAGATGTCCCAACCCTCAAGTGATCTATATAGCTTTACAAAACATGTACGTGCTTTTAACTTAACAAAACACGTACATTTTTTGCTTATTTTTGGGCTCACAATGGATTTAACTTACCAAAACCATATGCACTTAACCCTAACACCTATACACTTAATCCTAAACTCCATACCCATAACCCTAAGCTCTATACCCATAACCCTAAACCATTGATACCATATGCAATCAACCTTAAACCCTATTCCTCAACCCTAAAATGTAGAGAGAGAGAGGTTAGATAGAGAGAGGTAGTTCTAGGGAATTAAAGTCTATAGGACCTATACCCTATATCGTTAGATCCATAAACCTTATCCCTCAACCCTAGGAACTAAAGCCAATAGGTTAAACCCTTAACCATATACTCAACCCTATCTCTCAACCCTAGGCCTTAAAGCCTATAGTTTAAACCCTTAATCCTCAACCCTATACCATATACCCTCATGATCCTAAACCCTATCCCTCTTGAACTTGGACCCTAAGGCCTATATAATAAACCCTCAACCATATACACTCAACCCTAAACCCTATATCCTATACCATCAACCCTAAACCATATCCCTTAACCCTAGGCCATAAACCCTAGGGGATGAGCACTTGATCCTATGCACTCAATCCTTAATGATATACACTCAACCCTATACACTATATATCATATACCCTCAGCTCCAAACCGTACACTCAACCCTAGGTCACAAAATCTATACACTCTAACCTAAGCCTTATACCTTCAACCCTCAAGGTTCATATACCCTCATACCTAAACCTTATAACTCAATATTATACTCTCAACACTAAACCCTATACCCTATATCATCAATCGTAAACCCTACACCCTACGACCTAAACCCTAATACATAAAACTTATACACTATATGTTAAACCCTAAAACCCAACATTAATAATTTAACACTAAAACCTACATAATTAAATTTAATCCCTAAACCCTCAACTCTCAACTCTCTATCATAAACCATCAAGAACATGATGCTTAGTGAGATGTAGAGAGAGTTAGAGACTAAAGTGGAGGGAGAGAGAGTTGGATAGTTAGATTCAAGAACATGATGCTTTTAGTGCAGGCCAAAACGCGCTCGTCTTTGGCATAATGCCAATATATTATACAATGAGTTCTATAAGGCTAACTATAAAATATAGTGAGTATATCAAAATCTAGATATATATCGTGTTTATCAATTCATTATAAAAGAAAAAACTATCTATGTATTATTATTGAAGGTCATCCTTATGGTTTACTAAAGGGAAACCACTTAAGAGGACTAATTTACTCCAAACGATCTTACTATGAAAGGGGTATTATTATTATTATTTTTACATAAGTGGACAACTTAATTCTATAATAGAATTGATAGTCTTAAAATCTTGGTATTGTAAAAATGAAAGCTAATTGAACACACACTTATAATTCTTATAATAACCGATTACTATCTTGTTTGATTTATGATTTAATGCTTGGCATATATATTATCGAAGTGAGAAAGTAGCAATAGATTTTAGGGTAAGTGCACCAATTTGTGACACAATTTAGGTGTCAAATTGTAAAAAATTGCAAAAAAAGGACGAAATTGGCCATTTGGCGCACGCCAAATGGGAAAGCAAAAATAAAAAGCCCAAATCATATTTCAAACCCTCATTTGTCTTCAACCCGCGGCTTGGCTTGGAGGATTGGAGGTCTGCAACTCACGCTCGCCAAATATCATCCATTATTTGCATCGTTAGCTTGCTATCTTTAAGAAGGATGTCGCCAACACGTCAGAGACATCGAAGATTGCGAAGAGGTATGTATTTTTATTCAATTTATTTTGAATTTGATTTAGAATGCTGATTGAAAAAGGTTTTTATAATAAATTTTTGTTCTAATTATTAGGGAATGAATCTCCACCTCGAAACTTTAAGAATTCACAGTTACCCCCTCAGGAAGAGCCTCCTATTCAAGAACAACCTGAAACCCCTCCATCAATTCATAGGCATCCTCAAGGAACACAAGAAAATATTCTAAATCAAATTGAAAACAATAAAAGAGACATTGAACAATGAATTGGAAGATTAACCGATCATGTCGAAACCCACCCTTATAGGAGAGGGATTGTTGAATCATTGAAGTCAATTGTATCTCATGTAGGAGAAATGAGTGAGAAAATAAAATTTTGGTCAAATAAGAGGCATGAGATGAGACAATATTATGCTAGAGGTTTGTCATATGCAAATGTTAAAAAACAAAAAAATAGCAAAGCTAACTTGTGTGCCCTATTTATAGACCCGAAAACCAACGCACCTTTGTCTCATACATGCAGGAGGTTCCCCATCCATTGGTGCCACCATGAGTTAATTAAAAATAAATTTTGGGAGCGGTGGTGGATGGTATTTGACCAACCTCCATGCAATAACCATGAGGTACCACAATACTTTTTGAGGAAACTGTATTGTGAGTTTATCCTCAATAAGATGCCAAATTATTTTGACATCTTAGACTTTCAGGGTAGAGGTGGGAGCTCCACACATGATAGACCTGTTGCATGATGTAATCCATAGTTGGCACCGAAACCCTTGGCCAAACCCATGGTGGAGAATGTCGTTGTTCCTTCCATTATTGAGGATAGTGTAGAGGTGGACATGCTGGAGTCGATTGGCTCACTCACCCAGACCATTTTACAGTGTGCAAGGCCTTTATTAGAGTCTGGTGTGGAGGAGATGTGTAGGCCCCGAGCTCCACCCCACCATTGTGGCGCTTGTGGTGTAGTTGGCACATACAATTATCAGAGTGCTCGGGATGTAGCTACACAACCTAATTGGTTGTAGAGGCGATGGCTTTCACAGATGATTTGCTGAATGATACATTCGGCATTGACAATCAAGTAAAATTCAACAAGTTCATTTAATGTTGTTTATTAAATTATATTTTGAAATTTAAGAATAAGTAAATTAGTAGAATTTTGATTTGATGAAATTTCAGGGTCGGAGTGTTCATGAGACGTGCCCCATTCCTACAGACCCTTATTCATTCTCGACGTTGAGTCCACAGGTATGCAACTAGTATTAAAGATATTATTATTGCATTTGAACAGTTGAATTTTATATTTGAATGTTTGTCTCATAACATGCTTTGGATTTCAAACAGTTTCCCGGTGGACCTTCGACCTCCACACATTGCAATTCATTTCCTCAAGGACCTTACACTTAGGTAGCCTTTATTCAATAATGGTGTTGTAAAAAAATTTTAGCTAGTTTTCATAATTTTGCATATACAAATCTAAAAAATTGATGAGAAACACAAACATTGCATTTGTATTCCTTGATCGTGTCACATTATCTTCTCCTAATTCACTTTTTGTTCCTTTATTCCTTCCTAATCCCATCCCATTAACATGTAATAGTTCACCCTACCATTTACTCTTTCATTTACCATTTGCAGATGTTGACATCAGACATCCCTAGTGATGTTGGTGGCATGATGGACCACGGAGTTGCTGCAACAATAGCTAGTTCTGATCCATTGAGAGAGGTATGCAACAAATATGGCAAATTGACATTATATTTTCTCTTTTATGGTCTATTATAGAAATTTTCACCATACTTTTGTGTAGCTTACTTTCTATCTTGATGGTTGCTACAGGTGGTTGTCACTCCAGATTGTGGACATAGTAATGGTGTAAATGTGAATGATGACTATCTGTATGTGGTAAGTGATTATATTTTGTTATATGTTGTTCCACAATTCAATTTTTGTGTATTAACATCTTTACATTTTATGGTATTAGTTGAAGGTCCAAAGTGAAGAGAGGAGGACTAGTGAGCGTGAGCAAAAGACCAGAGAACCAAGAGTCACTCCATCTAGCTGAATTTCGAAGGCAACATGGGATCTATTTCCTTCCCCTAGAGGGAAATGATTGTATTAGGGTTGTTTGTTGTATGCCTATGTGGCATTTTGGAACATATGTTTTGTACAAGTGATATACATGAAATTTTATGTCCATAATAAGGCTCCTTTGTACTAAGCCTGTATGGATTTTTTGGATATATTCTATATACTTTTATCAATATATATCATTGTATACATTACGACTTTTTGATTAAAAAAATCTTATTTGGCTACTTCCATTCTTGAATGATGTTATCATGCGTATTGTGTAAATCGTATGCTTGAATGTTGTAGGCATGGATTTTGTTTACATCTAATGCTTAATTAATTATTGTCAATTTCTCAATAAGCTCCATCTAAAGTTTATTGTGTAAATAAGCTCCATTCCTGGTGGTTTGTATCCTTTGGAATGCTTCAATTACTTGTTCCTCACTTATTCGCATGTATGCTTCACTTATTCACATGTATACTTCACGTATAGTGTGTGTATTCACGTGTATGATTTATGCTTTGAATGCATAGCAGCAAAAATCTTTTGGGGAAAAATTTGACAAACCAAAAGTATAAGAGTTTTTTAAAAAGTCGGGAAAAAATCATATTTAAAAAAATGTAAAAAATTGTGGAACAAGAGATAAAATCTATTTATTTTGAAATTGAAAGGTATTTCCATAGCATATAGAGATATAGAGAGAAAATAAAATAAATATTTTAACTAATGAATTGTAAAAAATATTTTTTTGTAGTTTATATTCATATCATTGATTACATTTTATTGCACATCTTTCAAAGTCAAAGCATTACTTCACACTGCATAACTAATAACTAGATGCTGATAGATGACAAAATTTCAATTACAATATAGTTTTTACAAAGTCAACCTAAGCAGTTATGCAATTACTTCACATTGCATAACTAATAAGTAGGAGAAGCTGACAATTGCATTTTGTTATAATGGCATTCTATGAGGCTAGATTTCTTTGACGTATTTTATCAAATAGTTCACTGCCTTGTCTATGATACCACAATTTTCATACATGTCTACCAAATTTTTTTGTCAAACAGTTCATTGCCTTTTTGCTATGGCTAAAAGCATAAAACAAGTGCTTTCGAAAAAGCTATGGATGCTTGGAAATTTTTTATCAAAAGCATAATAGCAAGCAATACTATAGACAAGGAAATGAACTGCTTGAAAAAAATGCCTAAAAGAAATGTGGTCTCATGGTGATGGAATGCCATGACATGCAAATTGCTATGGATTTTCATGCCATTCCATCACCATGAGACCACATTTCTTTGAGGCATTTTTTCAAACAATTCATTGCCTTGTCTATGCTACCACATTTTTCGTGCATGTTTACCAAAGCACTTTACCAAACAATTCACTACCTTGCTACTATGGCTAAAAGCCTAAAATAGGTGCTTGCAAACAAGCTATGGATGCTCGGAAAAAATATATCAAAGCATAATAAGAAGCAATAGCATAGACAAGGTAGCAAACTATTTGAAAAAATGCCTCAAAGAAATGGGGTCTCATGGTGATGGAATGCCATGACAAGCAAATTCCCTAGATTGTCATGGCATTCCATCACCATGAGACCACATTTCTTTGAGGCATTTTTCAAATAGATTACTACCTTGTTTATGCTACCACATTTTTCATACATGTCTACCAAAGCATTTTATCAAATAGTTCACTATCTTGCTACTATGGCTAAGAACCTACAACAAGTGCTTTCATAAAAGCGATGGATGCTTGGAAAAAATCTATCAAAGCATAATAGTAAGCGAAAGCATAGACAAGGTAGTGAATTGGTAGTATGTGATGGATGCTCCCATGTTTTACAAATGAGGGATGAGCTCAATTTATAGGCTCCTCAAATACAATATAATGGCCAAGATTGATTTTGAATCAACGACCAAGATTACAAAATAAAACCCTAATTAGGGTTTGTCACAACTAACTACCTCTCGACCAATGAGAAAATTACCTTTGGGGAACCTTGTCCTTCTACTAAATATAAACCAAAAATAAAAAGTTGTTTCATTATGAAGTGTCAGGTTCATTGAACCTAGACATGCTAGCTTGGAAAATTTTGATTGGTTGGAAGATGGCGAGGCATCATCTCAGCGTGTTGGATGTCCCCTTTGATCTTGGCCTAAGGTAGACTTCAAGATATGATTTCCATCTCCTATTTTTAGCTTGGGGTGGACTTTAAGTTCTCTTTACCATGTATGCTTTGAGCTGGGCCGACTTTACGTTGTCTTTTCCATGTATGCTTTGAGATGGGCAGGATTTACCTTTGTCTTGGACAGGAATTATTCAAGCCAAGGGCAGACTTGACAGAAATTTGGACATAGCTTTTCTTTCCCAAGCATAATTTGCATCATCTTCGACATTTTCCTTCACCATGGACATGGCAGACTTTGCTTGTGCCTTGCTAAGATTGGGCGGACTTGTTCTTGACTTAGACATGCTGATTTTCCTTCCAAGAAAAAACTAAGAGAGGTTATTGTAGAGGGGCACAACATGATCCCATAGGATCTGATGAGAAGTTTCTAAGCCTCATGGTGTCCGAGTAACGTCATGTTGAAGTTTGCAGCCATTTTGCACTTCAGACTCTTAAGGGATTTAGCCGGTTAAACGTAGCTCGAAGCGATTCAACGTGTTTGGGTGTGAAAGAGGAATATGCCTAGCATAAATGTACCCACTCAGATGCATTGGAACAGTTAGTTTGGTCACATGAGTTCCAGAACTAAAGTTGCACCACTTTGCAATTTTTCACTACTTGCATTTGACAACTTTTTCCCCAAGAGAAATCTCACTACCACAGGAAAATGCCTCTGAGATAGCAAAAACCAAGAGAGGTTATTGTAGAGGGGTACAAAATGATCCCATAGGCTCTAACGAGAAGTTTCTAAGCCTCACGATGTCTGAGTAACGTCATGCTGAAGTTTGCAACCATTTTGCACTTCAGACTCTTAAGGGATTTAGCCGGTTGAACGTAGCTCAGAGTGATTCGACACGTTTGGGTGTGAAAGAGGACCATGCCTAGCGTAAACACACCCACTCAGACGTGTTGGAATAGTTATTTTGGTCACACGAGTTGCAGAACGAAAGTTGCACCACTTTGCAACTTTTCACTACTTGCATTTGAATAATTTTTCCCCAAGAGAAATCTTGCAGCCACAGGAAAATGCCTCCGAGATAGCGAAAATCGAGAGAGGTTATTGTAGAGGGGCACAACACAATACCATATGCTATGACGAGAATTTTTTAAGCATCACAGTGTCCAAGTAACATCATGCTAAAGTTTGCAGCCATTTTGCACTTCAGACTCTTAAGGGATTCAGCCAGTTGAACGTAGCTCGAAGCGATTCGGCGCGTTTGGGTGCGAAATAAGACCATTCCTAGTGTAAAAGTACCCACTCGGACACGTTGGAACAATTAGTTTGGTCACACGAGTTGTAGAACGAAAGTTGCACCACTTTGCAACTTTTCACTACATGCATTTGACAACTTTTTCCCCAAGAGAAATCTCGCCGCCACAGGAAAATGCCTCCTAGATAGTGAAAACCGAGAGAGGTTATTGTAGAGGGGGAAAAAATGATCCCATAGGCTTTGACGAGAATTTTATAATCTTCACGGTGTCCGAGTAACGTCATGTTGAAGTTTGCAGCCATTTTGCACTTCAGACTCTTAAGGGATTCAGTCGGTTGAACGTAACTCGGAGTGATTCGGCGCATTTGGGTTCAAAAGAGGACCATGCCTAGCATAAACATACCAACTCGAATGTTTTGGAATAGTTAGTTTGGTCACACGAGTTGTAGAACGAAAGTCGCACCAATTTGCAACTTTTCACTACTTGCATTTGACAACTTTTTCCCCAAGAGAAATCTCACCGCCACAGGAAAATTCCTCTGAGATAGAAAAAACTGAGAGAGGTTATTGTAGAGGGGAACAACATGATCCCATAGGATCTAACGAGAAGTTTCTAAGCCTCACGGTGTCTGAGTAACGTCATGCTGAATTTTGCAGCCATTTTGCACTTCAAACTCTTAAGGGATTCAACCGGTTGAACATAGCTCAGAGCGATTCGACACGTTTGGGTGCAAAAGAGGACCATTCCTAGTGTAAAATAACCCACTCTGATGCATTGGAACAATTAGTTTGGTCAGACGAGTTGTAGAACGAAAGTTGCACCACTTTGCAACTTTTCACTACTTGCATTTGACAATTTTTTCCCCAAGAGAAATCTCGCCACCACAAGAAAATGCCTCCGAGATAGAAAAAACTGAGAGAGGCTATTGTATAGGGGCACAACAAAATCCCATAGGATCTAACAAAAATTTTCTAAGCCTCACGATGTCTGAATAACGTCATGTTGAAGTTTGCAGCCATTTTGCACTTCAGACTCTTAAGGGATTCAGCCGGTTGAACGTAGCTCGAAGCGATTCGGCACATTTGGGTGCAAAAGAGGACTATTCCTTGCGTAAATATACCCACTTGGATGCGTTGGAACAGTTAGTTTGGTCACACGAGTTGTAGAATGAAATTTGCACCACTTTGCAACTTTTCACTACTTGCATTTGACAACTTTTTCCCCAAGAGAAATCTCGCCGCCACAGGAAAAAGCCTATGAGATAGAAAAAACAGAGAGATTAATGTAGAGGGGCACAAAAAAATCCCATAGGATTTGACGAAAAGTTTCTAAGCCTCACGGTGTCTGAGTAACGTCATGTTGAAGTTTGCAATCATTTTGCACTTCAGACTCTTAAGGGATTTAGCAGACCAGGAGGCTCAAACTCAATCAAATTGAAAACTTTCCTCCAAGAGGCATCTAACAATATTAAAATGTTCTTTTAAAGCAATTCAAACAATCTTGCAAGTTAGACAACAATCAGAACCACCATTTCTCAATTTCACCCTTGAATCCTAGTAGTAGTGCAAACTCAGTTTTTGGCCTTTTACTCAAACACTCTCCAAGACACCTGAAAAAATATATGATGGTTTCAAAAACCCATTTTAGAGTTGTAACACATATCCCAAAGTTAGAAATAAGTCTTTTGGACAAACCTCCTAAAATCACCCCTTCTACGCTGACCTATGTAGGTTGATTAGGCCTAAATTACAAAGCAACATATCTTTAAACTTCTCACAGGTCCTTGAAACCTTCGGGCAGAATTTCCTATGCTTTCAAACCTCTGAAACCACATTTTTTTCCTAGGGTTAACCCTTCCAACATAGCAAACCACAAAACCCTCAATTTCATGCCAAACCAAGAGGGTTTATTCAAAATCCCACTTGCACAACCTCCCAGACCATGTCACCGACTCAAACATGTGTATTCTGACCCCTATGTACTCAAAAGTTGAAAAAAACTCCACACTCTCATTGATTTTCACAAACCCTAGGCTGAGGGCTCCATTTTCATGTGTTTTCTTTAACAAAAATCAATAGGACAGTAGCCTTATATCTCCTTTGTTTGTTCCCCACAACTCTAATCATGCAACCTACAACTTAATCAGACTCTCTAGGGACCATTACAATAGTTACAGTAGATACAGTCGGTGTAAGGGCCCTTTAAGACATGTTTTTATTCACAAAACCCTCAACAGGGTGCTCTCGGCCTATCACAAGAAAACAATGATTTCTTCAACAAATATTTATTAAATTCTTTCAAACTTGATGCAAAATAAGGATAACACAGTCCTCCACGAGAAATGAAAGATTACATAGCAAATGTCAGTCTGTACGGCTCGTACAGGTCTGCAAAATGTGAAAGAAACACAAAAAAATGAAGAAAACTCAGAATATTCTTATTGCCAATACCTTAAACTTCAAGCCAACATTAAAAATAGTGTCCTCATTCCTTTTGAAAGGCTTCTCCTCTTCAACCAATGACCAACTCCCTCCCAACTGAAATTTAAACCACTTATGACTGTTGGAGATCACAATTTCATCTTTTACCCAATTTAATAACATCATTACATGCTTTGCAATGTTTTCTCTTTTTGACCCTTTTAATCACCTAACCTATTACAATGGGTTTAATGAGACCTTATTCACCTAAAAGCCATGTCTTATTCAATAAAACAATATACTACCACCCTTGACACCACCTTGACAACTTTGACACTCCTTTCCATTTGATTTACAATCATTACAAAATGAATACATAAGCCCCTCAAAGTTGACCAAGTACCATAGAATGGTCACTTAGGAACTTATTTGAACTCATGGACTCAACACAAATACCCTAACACACACACTGCCTATCAAACTCTTCATGGAAAACAGAGAGAAGGTCGGTGCTCCTACACCAAGCCCAAACATCCAAATGACCTACTATGCCTTTGTAGACCTTCTATCACATCAAACTCCATCTAATAACACTGAAAGAACCAGGTTCTAACCTTCTTCCAAACTATTGCTTTAATCTTCTACTTCAAGCTATGCCTCCTCGGCCTAAATTGGTGCAGGAGCACCTACACCTCATCCTCCAATTATGTTCATTTGAGGGTAAATGGTGATCAGTAGGTTCACAATGAATTTTTTGAGTCTTTTAGTCATGGACAAGGTCTAACAAGACCATTAGTTATGTTATAGGTTGAGATTTTGGGTTTTGGAGTCAAAATGTGGGAAAAATGGTGTTCTTGCACTTAAGAATCTTTGTAGCCTTTGATGGAAATTTAGTAAGTTTGTATAAGGATGGGGTCTTGTCAATGTAATAAGGTTTTTTTTAAGCCATTAGTATGGTTTTAGAGGATTCATAGGTGTTTACAATGTATTTAAATGTCAAAGAGTTAAAAACATTGCCATGTATGGAAAAGTGATGTTAACAAACTTGTAATGGTGTGTTTATGTTCCCAATGGTCATTAAGCATTTGAAATTTAGTTGCAAAGCTGGTTGGTAAGGGGCCCTATGGAGTCTGGTTTACATATAGGATGCATGACTAGAGTGTAGGGAGAGGAATAAAGAAGATATATTTGTTGTGCCTGAGTGTTTTGTGGAGAAATGCATGTGAATAAAGGGGTTTCAGTCTAGGGTTTGACAAAATATGTATAGGAGGCTTGTTTTTTTGAGCTTTTAAGCATGTATGGGGTTAATGGATAGTGTTTGAGTTCGTTTTAGGGCCTGGGAGATTGTGGAAGCACAAGATTCAATAAACCCTCATGATTTTACACCTAAAATAATGCAACTTGACCACTCAACTTGACTCACACAACCAAAAATCTCAATAGGACTTGGGGATGATGTAAAAACTCTTCACACAACACAACATGACCAAACAAATGGACCTTGCACTTAAAAACATCCATTCTTCCATCGCTCCTACACAAGCCCATGCAACTTTGCAACATTCACCAATAGGACAGTCAAAATAAAAACTAATTAAAGGAATTAACCAGACAATGAAACATGGTTTTAGACTCCTAACACCATCCTCCACAAGTTCCCAAAAGCACAGGTTCAAACACCCAAAACAAATGTATCAAAAGATTGATTTACAAACCATAAACAAGCTTAACTAGGCCTGTACAAGAAAGCTTTCAAAATTTCAAGGCACACGCCAACACCCCTAATGCCTTTAAAAGAATCCAACAGGTTCCCCAAGACCTGTTCCATGCTTTCCATCCATTAGTATTGCACAAATACTTAGAAAACTATGAAAAGTGCATTCTAAAGACCATTTTCATACATTTACAAGGGAAAAACTGACCTAGGGCATCATATAACTTTTGCAAACCTCCATATTTCACTCTGAAACAAATTTCAGCATGAAGAAGGACCATAAACCTAACATTCCACCAAGTTTTAGATTTTTCCCATGGTGGAAATAAGAATTATGACCATTTTGGTGACCAAACCCTTGTTTGGTAGGGTTTTAGACCCTCTTTCACTAAAATTGATGTAACTTGCTTAATTCTTAATGAAATCAAACAAAATCACCATCAAAATGAAGCTATCTATTCCCTCTATCAAACCATGAAGGTTTATTATGTACGGTTATGTATTAGTCTGTACCAAACAAAAGAACAGTCAAAAACACTGCAAAAACTGGAAAAACAGAGTTTTCTCTTTATTAAATGCTTCAAAACTTCAAAAATGCCAACAACAGCCCAACCTCGACCCAAGGGAGGATTTTTAAACATTCTCCCACCTTCCTCAACGGCCCTCAACTTATTTTTTAAAAGAGGGAACCATTGGTTAATGAAATTACATCATTATGGTGAAATTGCACCAACTTACAACATGACAAATTTGCAATTTTGGAGCAACTTTCAATCCTAAAGACCTATGACCACAAAAAACATTCAAATAAACTTGAAACAGCCTTATTACATTGTCAAGACCCCAAACCTTGCACACTTACATACAAATTACCAGTTTTTTCCTTCAAAGGCTACAAAAGCAACTTTTAGTGCAAGATTGCATTGTTGCACATTTTGACTCAAAACTCAAAAAATCAACCTAGAACCCATCCAATGGTCTTATTAGACCTTATTGAAGATGAAAAACACTCAAAATACTCAAAAATAATCTTTCTAACCTATTCACCATCAAAGAATCCAAAATGGAGGTTGAGGTGTAGGTGCTCCTGCACCAAAAACATTTGGAGCAGCACTTTCTAAGAGTTAATTAAGCAAGGGTAGACATATTTGAAGGTGTTGGAGGCATTCAAATGGTGAGGAGAGGTCTGGAGGTGAGTTTTTCAATAAACCCCCTTGGAAACTTATCAAAAGTGAGGGTTTTGAGTTTTGGAGTGTTGGTGGTTGTTTCATTGGAAGATGATTGTTGATTTAGTGCTTATGTACCCTGCTCATGACTGTCTAATGGTGTTTTGTGTCTGGAAGGAAGATTAAAGGGTAGTTGGTTTGTTCAGAGTTTTCCACCCTACTCTACATCACTTTGCCATGTTTATCAACATAAAACTATGATATTTTTTGTATTTCAATATGTAATGATAATGCAATATGAAATATGTAGTGTAAGACAATGACATATATGTGTATTTAAACTTTAAAGTTAAAATGTTAAACTTTACCATTGTTCTTGTCTTCAAAGTTGTTTAAACTATATAATTTAACCATAATATAACTGAGCAATATATGATATAATTTAACCATTATTCATTATTTTTTATTGTCAACTATATAATATAACCATTATTTTTTATGATATTGTACATTGATATTTAACCATTGTTGAAGATTAAATTTTTGAACAATTTAAACATGCACATAATGAACAAATTATTTTGATTCTCAACTTCTATATATGAAATTATCCAATAATCAAGTGTATGTCCATTTACAAAAATGACATCAACCCCAACTCAAACAAAGTTTTACAAAGTGTGGCATATGCCATCTCAATATCTATTCATAATATACATGCCAAAATTTCTATCTCGTTCTAAACTATTGGTGGATCATCAAAATGGAGCCTCTTTCAAGCACTCTTTGGCTATGAAGGTAACTGCACAAGAAAAATTCAAACCGCAATTTAGATTAGTTATATTATATAATTTAAAATTGAATAATTAACATCAAAATCAATATACATTGAATTATAATTGAACTCTAAAATTGAAATCTTGATTACCTCATATATATACGTCTCTTCAAACCGTCATGAGTCCTAGAATATGCCCCTCTCAAAGAACCAATCATACCAACTTTTGCAATGTCAATCTATATAGGTGAACATAAAAACATCAAATTGATACAAGTTAGCATACAATTGTCTGTAATAGGAACATATTTACCAAACACAAAATAAAATAAACACATACCTCTTTAGGCATCTCTTTTTCTTTATCTCCTTCAATGTATTCTCCAAAATCCCACTGTACTGTAGGGGCAACTAGGCCAATTAGGCCTCTTTTCCAAAGAGACACCTTCCCAAACACCTGCAATCAAGTCAAACACCATGGATAGTCATTAAATAGGTTACCAACCTTAAGATTTCACAATTTTCAAAGCTCCAACCGCTCACCAAGCTACCAATCCACTAAACCATCACTCTCAAGCCACCAAACCTAGGTTTTCCAAGGATACTTATTGAAAATCACTCTTTCCGTGCAATTAACTCTCACATACAACACCCCAAACATACCATATGATGTCTGTACATGCTCAAAAGACTCTCACAAATGACTACCCCAAAGGATTTCATCCATTCACACTCTAAAATGATGCAGACCCAAGGGCTCAAACTCAACCAAATTGACAACCTTCCTTCAAGAGGCATCTAACAAGATTAAAAGGCCTATTAGAAAAAATTCAACTATTCCCCAAAGTTAGACAACAATTAGAAACATATTTTCTCACTTTCACCCATGTAACCTTGTACTAGTGCAAATCTAGTTTTTGGCCTTTAACTCCAATATCTTCTAAAACACGTGGAAAAAAAAAAATGGACTCAGATACCCATTTCAAAGCTATAAAACATATGTAAACCCCAACATTCACTCTTTTGGACCAACATGGAGATCCAATACCCCTACCATGGAAAAAACTAGTGAAATAGGCCTCTTTTTCAAAGAGAGTACCCTTTTTCCTTCACCAAGCCCTTTGAAACATTGGGGAAGAAATTCAAATTCCCAAAAAACACAAAATCCACAATTAGATTCCACTTGTACGGACAAATCCACCCCAAACTCAAAAACCCTTATTTTATGCACTATTGATGAGGGTTTATTGAATATGATGCTTCCAGACCTCCTCAGACCTCAAAACCAACTTGATCACTTTCCAAAATCCTTGTACATTCTTAATGATTCAAAAGACATGACCTCCCATACAAATTCCACCAAACCCTAGACAAAAACCCCCATTTACATGCATTTTCTACACAATACTCACAGGAACAACAACCCTGGTCTACTTTATTCTTTCTCACAACATAAATCAATCTCCCTAGCATCTAAACATCCTCCATAAAACCCAATACACCAGTTACAGTGAGCACAGTCAGTGTAAGGGTCTTGAAGACATGATTAAGGATAGAAAACCCCAAAACAAGGTATACCTGGTTGTTCACAAGAAAACAACTATGGAATGCTTCAAATTCTCTATTAAACCTTTAGACCTGATGAAAAACATAAAAGATTCATGCCACTACATTTTTCATAAAGAAATTACTCAATGCAATGACTGTACGTTACCGTACAGGTCTGGAAAAGACAGGAAAATTCAAAAATTTATTGCTAACAGTGAGAATTCAATTGGATTTCTTCACAAAAACATGAAGCCAATGTTACAAATGATGAGCACCACCTTTTTAAAGGTTTCCTGATCAAAGACAACTAACATAATAGCCTCCAACTGAATTTTGAATCCCTTATTAGCCATTGGAGTGCCAAATTACATTTGTTTACCTATCTTTGTTAACAACTCATTTGATTCCTTTTACATTATTTTACTATTTGACCCTCCAAAACATTTAAAGCATTTCAAATACATTTAAAGCACCTATGTTGGTCTAATTAGACCTTATGAGACCCTAAAACATTACCTAATACATAAAAAGCAACATGAACCTACTTAGACCCCCTTTTGTCATCATTGACAATTGCTTCCCATTTTTGACCTTGTTTACAAAAATGGATCAATGAGACACCAAATGTTCTTTATAGACCTTATTAAAGAAAATAAACATCAAAAAAACTTTGCAACCTCCCTAGACACACCTAATGCTCCAATTGTGAAAGTAAGGTGTAGGTGCTCCTACACCATAAAACCACTCAAGTTCACTCAAAATCACACATTTTCACACCCAAGGCTACATGCCATCACTCCAATCATTTTGCATATATACATTAATGCAATTTTACAAACCCTTATACAATCAAATTTAAACGCTTGAAATAAAGCAATGATCAATAACATGACTTTACACATTCAATGTGCATACTTACCAATCAATCCAAGGAACCATTCGGGTCTACTCTACTCTTTATCGTGTCAAGTATTTCCTTGTGGTCAGACTCACGTACTTTCCACATGTTCTTATTCACAGGTCTGCCCTTATATTTGATCAAATGAACATTGGTGGTGACGACAAGGTTCGAGTAGTGAAGAATCTTTCGATGCATGTCAAAGTCCTCAAACAACTAAACTACAACATTCTTAACTGCGTACCTTCTAAGCCATGTTCCAGTAACAACCATCGAACCTATAGGATATTCTATGTTTTCTCCATCTATAATTGGGGCCTCCAATTTATTTTTAACCTCGATACAACGACACAGGTAATAATTTGTACCCTCTTCATTGTCTTCATCTACAATCACTGTATATACGTGCCCTGCATTGATATGTTCATCTTGTTAGATGTATTTAATGAAAATAAAAATAAAACCTGAAAGTAAGATATATTACCTGGTTCTACAAGGTCCGATACAAGATCAAAGTCAACAAATGATTACATCTTCATGATTTGTAGAGCCGTTGGGAGCTAATAAGTGTCAAGTGGGGTTAGAATTCTTACAAACCATTCGTCAACCCACTGTGTTGACTCACAATCATTCCATGCTTGAAGTGTACATGCAGAACAAAAGCATGCCATCTTCCGCGTATGGATAGTCCATGTACCTGCATTGGAGCTTCTAAAAGAGTGTAGCTCGCTCAATCCTGTTAGTGTACAACAATCCTCATATTTTTCAATGTTAGTATCATCTACTAAACGAAAAAATCTACGAATTAAAGAATTACCTTGACTACCTGGACCCATTGCACGATTGCACCACTTGAAAATTGATCTTTCATTTTTCAACTTTACACTGTCTTTGTACTTTAACTCTTCTCGTGCAAGGGATCTTTTGATACATGCACCCGCTCCATCATGCCCCCCCTTTCCATGCCCGGCCTCTGAGAAGTTCCACATATGTTGAACACCACTGATCCTATGCATCCTGCTCAACAAGTAAAACATTCTGGCATTCTTGAATTGTGATGTACAGTTAGCTGACCATATGATATGTTGACTGAATGATATGCCCCTGCTAGCTAGATCAACATAGAACATCTGAAAGCAACCTTGCACAAACTAGGTAGAATGTGTGTGATCATCACTGATGTAAAAGTGATACTCCCTCAATACTTTCTTGTTATCCTCTATACTATCATTTGCATGAATGAATGCTATATGTACAAATATAGCAACCTGTGTGGAGTTTTAATATTGTGATTGCACCTTGTTCTATGGCTGTAGTGTGTAGTTCTCTGTGAAGTTGACAACTAAAACGATGCTATGAAGTGGAAACGTGTCCTTGCATAACTTGAATTATGAGTCCAACCATTGAGCTCTATGTGTATTCCTTGCATACTCATAGACCACTTGATCACGGAAAATGCCCATAAATTGATATAGTGGAATCTTATCATTGATCAATTCACACTTCTTTGCTTCTTTCCCATCTTTTAAACTGTAGGCCACTGTCTTTTATTTGCCAAATTCAACAACTTTGTCTCCAATTGTGTGTGTACTAGCCATGTGTTGGAAAATTGGAAAATGTTGCATACCACCACAATGATGACATGTGCCATCCAAACATGACTTGTAAAATTTTTGACCATCCTCTCTTTCACATAAAATGGAAGATAAGAATTCCCTTGAGGATTTGAGTGGAGGCCTTATGTTGCATTCCTGCAAAACATTGTTAGTATGCATATCTACACATATACGTCGATAAAAATCATAATGGTTAGAAAACTCAATATGTACTCTACAACAAGTAGTGCATGTGTGATTTATTTTGACATAAAAATGCTTTAGCATTTCAAAATACCTTTGACATATTTTAATTTCAGGAAACTTTTGTACAAAATTAGCAAAAAATTGGGTTTGAGTGGTATGCAAATAATGCTTTGGATGTGGCTCATGGATTTTACTACCAATTCTCCTTCTTACAACATCTCTTTGATTAGGAGAGGTCCTTGTGTTATCCTTCCAAAAATCTACTATTAAAGATCTCAAGCCTTGAGCAATTATTTTATCTTTTTGTGGCACTCTACCCGAGAATGCCCATAACTCATTGCTATTTGGTTCCTCCAATCTTTCACGCCTTCCTTTTGCTCTCATTAGAGATGATCTACTTATTTTCAAAGACTTACTAGTATTTGTAAGGTTCACCTTGTTACTTATTTGACTGCTTAACAGTGTTGTTGTCATCACATGTCTTGTGGCACAACTATCCTTCGTGTGTGAGGTAGAACCCACACTCTCATATGCACTCATCAAGTTCTTTACAATGGAATTTTCACTTGAGTCATTCGAAACTGTCAGCCCAAGAGCCTTCATGGTGGGCCTAAATTTGAGTTGCCTCATCATTTCAACAAATAGTTGGCATCTTCCACCCTCACTTAGCTTCTCAAAAAAAAAACTCCATATCCTCTGTGCAGCTCTTTGACATGTACATTTTGACATCTTATCAGGCATCCATTTCAAAACACTGGAATCAATATCAATAAAAAATCTAGGTTTTCTATGCAAAACTCTAGGAGGAGTTCTCAAATGTAAATTTGTGTCAACATTAGGAATGTTGACAACATTGGGGATAGATCGCGTACCTTCAATCGGAGGTGCAATTGATGACATACCTTGAGATTGACATGTAAACGATGTTGTACCTCCAAATTGAGATGTCATTTTTGGAGTGACTTCAAATAGAGGCATGTTTGTTGATGTACTTTCGAAACACAATGTTGTTGATGGTGTGTCTTCAATTGGAGATGCATATTGAACTTCACCTATTGTTGATGATGTGCCTCCAACTTGGGGATCCATTTGTGTCCTTCCATGAAGTTTTTCCATTTGTGCCCTTTGTTTTTCCAATTATACATCTCTCTTAGATTGCACGGGAATTTATGGTTGTATGGGCTGATATTCTTTTGCTTCACAAGCTGCAATTTTTTATTCTCTTCTCCTTGCATTTTTTACTGCACGTACTTCCAGTGTTAGAGGCTTTGGTCTTTTCCTTGGCATGGTGTTGAATGCTACATATTCACAATCACACATAGAACAAAATTAAGTAATGCATTTTATGAAACATATTGATAATGCTTATTACATTGCATTTTATTGAACACACCAAAGCATTTTTTGAAACATGGCAGTGAATTGTTTGGAATTATCAAACATGTCTATATGCTACAAGATTTTTCATACATAAATCTACCAAGGAAGAATGGTAAATGGTATGAATGAATGGAAACTTTCATTAAACCAACTATGTCTTGAGTCACTTGAAATTATCTTAGCACATGATGAAGGTGAATTATTTATGGCACAAAAAAATTAAAATAGAAACTTGCACATTAACATTGATGAAAGCTCTTAGGTTTTCCAAATTAGTCAAAAATAAAAGTTTTCCCACAACCATCAGTAATAATGAATTTAATGTTCAATTCTATGTGTAACAATGAAGATTAATAAAATCATCAAATGAATGGTCTATAAATTGTCAAAACAAAACAAAAAAACTTGTGTTAATTTGAATTTGTTTATCTAAGCATGTTGGAAATGGACTACTATAAGCAATGCAAATAGAATTCATATGAAAATTTGTGTTAAGTTGATTTCATTTATATAAGTTTAAACATGAATTCATCTAAATTATGTCATGGTTTTCATTTTTTTCTTCAAAGTCATAAAAATTAAACCTTTTTATGCAACTCTCATCTAATTCAATGTTGAATTCTATGTCCAATTGTTATGATTAATAAAATAATTAAAGGAATTTAGAAATGAGTCAAAAATAAACAAACATACTAAATATAAACATTTCAATATTACCAAAAATGAATATATTACCTGAGATAATGTAAAATGATGTAGAACTTCAAAATGTCTTCATCTACGTTGTCTGCATGGAAATTGGTGGCAAAAAGGTGATGGATCAAGCATAGATTGGTACAACAGGGAGTCAATTACATAAAAAAGGTGTTTCTTTGTCGGATTAAGTGTTGAACCAAACAAAAGTAGAAGCATGTGGGCCAGAATCATGGGGTGAACTCATATTTTACCATTTCAAGGTAAAAACACATTTGGCACTCACCAAATTTGGAGAGCACCAAATATGGTGCTTTGAAATGCTTTCACAATATGAATAGGAAGGGAGTGAGACTTGAGGTAGAGGGAGAGCAGATATGAGTGAGAGAGATTAGTCCTAGTAGCGTGGTAGGGACTGAAACCTGAGAGTCATAGAGACTTGAGAGGGATAGATAGTTATCCAATTAGGGTGGGGGGAAATACCTCACAATGGGAGAGGGGTTGGAGTGAAATATATTTTTCTACCCTCTACCCATAAACTGTAATCGTACACCCTAAACCCTCAACCCTATAACCCTCAACTCTCTCTCTCTCAACCCTCTACCCTCTACCCTCAACCCTTAAACCCTTAAACCCTCTACCCTCAACCCTTAAACCGTAAACCATAAACCCTAAAACCCTAAAACCATCAACCCCATGTCTCTCTCTCTCTCTCTCTCAACCGTACACCCTCTACCCTTAAACTATAAACCGTAAACCCTAAAACCCTCAACCCTCGACCCTTAAACCCTAAAACCCCCAACCCCTCCTCTCTCTCTATCAACACTCTACCCTAAACCCTCAACCCTTAAACCCTAAAACCCTAAAACCGTCTACCCTCTACCCTAAACCCTAAAACCCTTAAACCATCAAACCCCCCCTCTCTCTCAACCCTAAACCCTCTACCTTCAACCCTCAACCCTCTACCCTATACCATCTACCCTCCACCCTCTACTCTCCACCCTCAAGCCTTAAACCCTTTAACCCCTTCTCTCTCTCTCAGCCCTCGGCCTCTACCCTTAAGTACATGAAGCCCTAAACTATAAACCCTTAAAACCCTCAGCCTTCAACCCTATACCATCTGCCCTAAACCCTCTACCCACTCACCACCTCTACCTTAAAGCTGTGGAAGCCTTAGACCTAAACCCTAAAGGCCCTAAACCCTAAACCCTTTACACCTCTGCCCTTTAGCCCCCTCTCTCTCTCTCTCAGCCCTACACCCTCTACCCTTAAACCACAAGCATGATCCTAAACCTAAACCCTCTGCCCTTAACCCATGTCCCTAAACCCTAAACCCTAAAACCCTTAAACTGTCTACCCTCTACCCTTAACCCTCTACCCTCTATATATCTCTCTCTACCCTCTACCCTCAACCCTCAACCCTCAACCCTTAAACCATAAAACCCTTAAACCCTCAACCCCATTCTCTCTCTCTCAACCCTACACCCTCTACCTTTAAATCGTAAACCCTAAGTTGTAAACCCTAAAACCCTTAAACCCTCAACCTCCCCTTCTTCTCTCAACTGTACACCCTCTACCCTCAACCCTAGAACCTTTAACCATATCACTCTCTTTGTCTCTCTCTAAACCATCAACCCCCCCTCTCCCTCTCTTGACCCTACACCCTCTACCCTTAAACCCAAAACCCAAAACCCTAAAACTCTTAAACCCTTAACCCCCCCTCTCTCTCTCAACCCTACACCCTCTACCTTATACCCTCTACCCTCAACCCTCAACCCTCAACCCTCTACCCCCACCCTAAACCCCAAACCCTTAAACCCCACCATCTACCCTAACCTCAACCCTCAACCCCACCCCCAACCGCCTGCCCCCGCCTACCATCTACCCTCTACCCTCAACCCTCAACCCTTAAACCCCAAACTCTTTACCCTCAAACCCTTAAACCCTAAACCCTCTACCCTCTACCCTTTAACACCCCCCTCTCTCTCTCAACCCTACACCCTCTACCCTTAAATCATAAACTGTAATCCCTAAACCCTCTACCCTTAACCCTTAATCCGTAAACCCTAAACCCTAAAACCTCTACCCTCTACCCTCAACCCTTAATCCCTAAACCCTCAACCCCCCTCTCTCTCTCTCAACCCTACACCCTCTACTCTCAACCCTCAACCCTTAAACCCTTAAACCCTTAACCCTTAAATTGTCTACCCTCTACCCTTAACCCTCTAACCACAACCTTAAAACCCTCAACCCTCTATATATATATCTCTCTCTCTACCCTCAACCCTCAACCCTCAACCCTTAAACCATCAACCCCATTCTCTCTCTCTCAACCCTACACCCTCTACCATTAAACCGTAAACCCTAAAACCCTCAACCCCCTTCTCTCTCTCAACCCTACACCCTCTACCCTCAACCCTCTACCCTCTACCCTCTACCCTTAAACTGTAAACCTAAACCCTAAACTCTAAAACCCTTAAACCCTAAACCCTAAAACCCCAAACCCTCTACCCCTCACCCCACTTCAACCTCAACCCTGTAAACTCCCAAACCCTCGTGAGTACCCTCAACCCTCTAATTTTAAACCTCTTTAAACCCTAAACCCTAAACCCTTAAACCCTCTACCCTTAAACCATAAACCTTGAACCCTAAACCCTAAAACCATTAAACCCTAAACCCTAAACCCCTAAACCCTCTACCCTTTAACCCCCCCTCTCTCTCTATCAACCCTACACCCTCTACCCTTAAACTATAAACTGTAATCCCTAAACCCTAAACCCTCTACCCTCAACCCTAAAACCCTCAACCCTCTATATATCTCTCTACCCTCTACTCTCAACCCTCAACCCTTAAACCATAAAACCATTAAACCCTCAACCCCATTCTCTCTCTCTCAACCCTACACCCTCTACCTTTAAACCATAAACCCTCAAACCCCCTTCTCTCTCTCAACCGTACACCCTCTACCCTCAACCCTCTACCCTCTACCCTCTATCCTAAAACCATTAACCATCTCACTCTCTTTGTCTTTGTCTCTAAACCCTCAACCCCCC